>JANJGN010000011.1:6048839-6393107 GCA_026770705.1 Isurus oxyrinchus
GTACACCCACAGTGCTGTTACGGAGGGAGTTTCAGGATTCTGACCCAGTGACAGTGAAGGAACGGTGATATATTTCCAAGTCAGGATGGTGAGTGACTTGGAGGG
This sequence comes from Isurus oxyrinchus, assembly GCA_026770705.1. Classification (NCBI taxonomy): domain Eukaryota; kingdom Metazoa; phylum Chordata; class Chondrichthyes; order Lamniformes; family Lamnidae; genus Isurus; species Isurus oxyrinchus. The sequence continues at coordinate 6,048,945 of JANJGN010000011.1, forward strand.
GAACTTCCAAACAGATTAAAACCACTCTATCACATTGCTGTCTTGGGATCTTGCTGTGCATGGTGTTCCCATGCTATGACATTAACGGCATTTATTTGCCATGTTATAATTTATTAGTGTTAACCACAAGAAGCTGCATTGATTAATCGAGACAGTATTTGGCGTGTAATCGGGACAGTATTTGGCGTGTAATCGGGACAGTATTTGGTGTGTAATGGGGACAGTATTTGGCGTGTAATCGGGACAGTATTTGGTGTGTAATGGGGACAGTATTTGGCGTGTAATCGGGACAGTATTTGCTGTGAGAGACTCTATTTGGCAATGACGTTGTGTCTTCTTCCTTTCAGTTGGGGTTTCACCATTGTTTATGAAAACAAAGAAAAACATGAGAGGAATCAGTGGTGAGTAACTGGCAACAGATGGAGCGTGGGGGAATATCTCCCGGTATCTGTCATTCTGTATATAAACCCCTCGGACCCTTCGATTAGATTCCAGTCTGTAACTCACCCCCGGGTATATGTCATTTTGGTTATAAACCACCCCGAGCCCCTCGGTTAGATTCCAGTTTGTAACTCACTCCCAGGTATCTGTTATTCTGTATATAAACCACCCCGAACCCCACGATTAGATTCCAGTCTGTAACTCACCCCTGGGTATCTGTCATTCTGTATACAAACCCCCCAAACCCCTCGATTAGATTCCAGTCTGTAACTCACTCCCGGGTAGCTGTTATTCTATATATAAACCACCCGAACCCCTCGATTAGATTCCAGACTGTAACTCACTCCCAGTACCTGTTATTCTATATGTTAACCACCCCGAACCCCTCGATAAAAATCCAGAATGTAACTCACTCCTGTGTATCTGTTTTCTACATATAAACCATCCCGAGCCCCTTGTTTAGATTCCAGTCTGTAACTCACTCCCTGGTATCTGTTATTCTATAAACCACCCCGAACACTTCGATTAAATTTCAATCTGCACCTCAATTCCGGGTATCTGTTATTCTATATATAAATCACCTGAACCCCTCAATTAAAATCCAGTCTGTAATCACTCCCAGGCACTGTAGAGGGAGCTTTACTCTGTATCTAACCCCATGCTGTATCTGTCCTGGGAGTGTTTGATGGGGACAGTGTAGAGGGAGATTTACTCTGTATCTAACCCCGTGCTGTACCTGTCCTGGGAGTGTTTGATAGGGACAGTGTAGAAGGAGCTTTACTCTGTATCTAACCCCATGCTGTACCTGTCCTGGGAATGTTTGATGAAGACAGTGTAGAGTGAGTTTACCCTGTTTCTAACCCTGTTCTGTACCTGTCCTGGGAGTGTTTGATGGGGACAGTTTTATGGGAGCTTTACTCTGTATCTAACCCTGTGATGTACCTGTCCTGGGAGTGTTTGATGGGGACAGTGTAGAGGGAGCTTTACTCTGTATCTAACCCTGTGATGTACCTGTCCCGGGAGTGTTTGATGGGGACAGTGTAGATGAAGATTTACTCTGTATCTAACCTCATGCTGCACCTGTCCTGGGAGTGTTTGATGGGGACAGTGTAGAGGGAGCTTTACTCTGTATCTAACCCCGTGCAATACTTGTCCTGGGAGTGTTTGATGGGGACAGTGTAGAGGGAGCTTTACTCTGTATCTAACCCCGTGCCATACTTTGTCCTGGGACTGTTTGATGGGGACAGTGTAGAGGGAGCTTTACTCTGTATCTAACCTTGTGCTGTACCTGTCCTGGGAGTGTTTGATGGGGACAGTGTAGAGGGAGCTTTACTCTGTATCTAACCCCGTGCTGTACCTGTCCTGGAAGTGTTTGATGGGGACAGTGTAGAGGGAGCTTTACTCTGTATCTAACCCTGTGCTGTACCTGTCCTGGGAGTGTTTGATGGGGACAGTGTAGAGGGAGCTTTGTTTTTGTATCTAACCCCATGCTGTACCTGCCCTGGGAGTGTATGATGGGGATATTACTCTGCATGGGACCCTGTGCTGATATTGGGTGCTTGAAATGATTGATGCTTCTAAGCCTGACTACAATGGGCTGAAGTCCAAATGCTGTGTTTTCAGGTATGTTTGTGCTGTGTTTTCAGGTGTGTGTGTGCTGTGTTTTCAGGAATGTTTGTGCTGTGTTTTCAGGTGTGTGTGTGCTGTGTTTTCAGTTATGTGTGCTGTGTTTTCAGGTATGTTTGTGCTGTGTTTTCAGGTATGTGTGCAGTGTTTTCAGGAATGTTTGTGCTGTGTTTTCACGTATGTTTTGTGCTGCGTTTTCAGGTATGTTTGTGCTGCGTTTTCAGGTATGTGTGTGCTGCGTTTTCAGGTATGTTTGTGCTGCATTTTCAGGTATGTTTGTGCTGTGTTTTCAGGTATGTTTGTGCTGCGTTTTCAGGTATGTTTGTGCTGTGTTTTCAGGTATGTTTGTGTTGCATTTTCAGGTGTGTGTGTGCTGTGTTTTCAGGTATGTGTGCTGTGTTTTCAGGTATGTTTGCTCTGTGTTTTCAGGAATGTTTGTGCTGTGTTTTCAGGTGTGTGTGTGCTGTGTTTTCAGGTATGTGTGCTGTGTTTTCAGATATGTTTGTGCTGTGTTTTCAGGAATGTGTGTGCTGTGTTTTCAGGTATGTGTGCTGTGTTTTCAGGAATGTTTGTGCTGTGTTTTCAGGTGTGTGTGTGCTGTGTTTTCAGGTATGTGTGGTGTATTTTCAGGAACGTTTGTGCGGTGTTTTCAGGTGTGTGTGTGCTGCATTTTCAGGTATGTGTGCTGCGTTTTCAGGTATGTTTGTGCTGTGTTTTCAGGTATGTGTGTGCTGCGTTTTCAGGTATGTTTGTGCTGTGTTTCAGGTATGTGTGTGCTGCGTTTTCAGGTATGTGTGTGCTGCGTTTTCAGGTATGTGTGTGCTGCGTTTTCAGGTATGTTTGTGCTGCGTTTTCAGGTATGTTTGTGCTGCGTTTTCAGGTATGTTTGTGCTGCGTTTTCAGGTATGTTTGTGCTGCGTTTTCAGGTATGTTTGTGCTGCGTTTTCAGTTATGTTTGTGCTGCGTTTTCAGGTATGTTTGTGCTGCGTTTTCAGGTATGTGTGCTGTGTTTTCAGGAATGTTTGTGCTGTGTTTTCAGGTGTGTGTGTGCTGTGTTTTCAGGTATGTGTGGTGTATTTTCAGGAACGTTTGTGCTGTGTTTTCAGGTGTGTGTGTGCTGCATTTTCAGGTATGTGTGCTGCATTTTCAGGTATGTGTGCTGCGTTTTCAGGTATGTTTGTGCTGTGTTTTCAGGAATGTGTGTGCTGCGTTTTCAGGTATGTTTGTGCTGTGTTTTCAGGTATGTGTGCTGTGTTTTCAGGAATGTTTGTGCTGTGTTTTCAGGTGTGTGTGTGCTGTGTTTTCAGGTATGTGTGTGCTGCGTTTTCAGGTATGTTTGTGCTGTGTTTTCAGGTATGTGTGTGCTGCGTTTTCAGGTATGTTTGTGCTGCGTTTTCAGGTATGTTTGTGCTGCGTTTTCAGTTATGTTTGTGCTGCGTTTTCAGTTATGTTTGTGCTGCGTTTTCAGGTATGTTTGTGCTGCATTTTCAGGTATGTTTGTGCTGCGTTTTCAGGTATGTTTGTGCTGCGTTTTCAGGTATGTTTGTGCTGCATTTTCAGGTATGTTTGTGCTGCATTTTCAGGTATGTTTGTGCTGCGTTTTCAGGTATGTTTGTGCTGTGTTTTCAGGTATGTGTGCTGTGTTTTCAGGTATGTTTGTGCTGTGTTTTCAGGTATGTGTGCTGTGTTTTCAGGTATGTTTGTGCTGCGTTTTCAGGTGTGTGTGTGCTGCATTTTCAGGTATGTTTGTGCTGCATTTTCAGGTATGTTTGTGCTGCGTTTTCAGGTATGTTTGTGCTGCATTTTCAGGTATGTTTGTGCTGCATTTTCAGGTATGTTTGTGCTGCGTTTTCAGGTATGTTTGTGCTGTGTTTTTATGTTTGTGCTGTGTTTTCAGGTATGTTTGTGCTGTGTTTTCAGGTATGTGTGCTGTGTTTTCAGGTATGTTTGTGCTGCGTTTTCAGGTATGTGTGCTGTGTTTTCAGGTATGGTTTGTGCTGTGTTTTCAGGTATGTTTGTGCTGCGTTTTCAGGTGTGTGTGTGCTGTGTTTTCAGGTATGTGTGCTGTGTTTTCAGGTATGTGTGCTGTGTTTTCAGGTATGTTTGTGCTGCGTTTTCAGGTGTGTGTGTGCTGTGTTTTCAGGTATGTGTGCTGTGTTTTCAGGTATGTTTGTGCTGCGTTTTCAGGTATGTTTGTGCTGCGTTTTCAGGTATGTGTGTGCTGCGTTTTCAGTTATGTTTGTGCTGTGTTTTCAGGTATGTGTGTGCTGCGTTTTCAGTTATGTTTGTGCTGCGTTTTCAGGTATGTTTGTGCTGCGTTTTCAGGTATGTTTGTGCTGCGTTTTCAGGAATGTTTGTGCTGCGTTTTCAGGTATGTTTGTGCTGTGTTTTCAGGTATGTTTGTGCTGCATTTTCAGGTATGTTTGTGCTGCATTTTCAGGTATGTTTGTGCTGCATTTTCAGGTATGTTTGTGCTGCATTTTCAGGTATGTTTGTGCTGCATTTTCAGGTATGTTTGTGCTGCGTTTTCAGGAATGTTTGTGCTGCGTTTTCAGGTATGTTTGTGCTGTGTTTTCACGTATGTTTGTGCTGTGTTTTCAGGTATGTGTGTGCTGTGTTTTCAGGTATGTGTGTGCTGCATTTTCAGGTATGTTTGTGCTGCATTTTCAGGTATGTTTGTGCTGCATTTTCAGGAATGTTTGTGCTGTGTTTTCAGGTGTGTTTGTGCTGCGTTTTCAGGAATGTTTGTGCTGCATTTTCAGGTATGTTTGTGCTGCATTTTCAGGTATGTTTGTGCTGCGTTTTCAGGTATGTTTGTGCTGCGTTTTCAGGTATGTTTGTGCTGCATTTTCAGGTATGTTTGTGCTGCGTTTTCAGGTATGTTTGTGCTGTGTTTTCAGGTATGTGTGCTGTGTTTTCAGGTATGTTTGTGTTGCATTTTCAGGTATGTTTGTGCTGTGTTTTCAGGTGTGTTTGTGCTGCGTTTTCAGGAATGTTTGTGCTGCATTTTCAGGTATGTTTGTGCTGCATTTTCAGGTATGTTTGTGCTGCGTTTTCAGGTATGTTTGTGCTGCGTTTTCAGGTATGTTTGTGCTGCATTTTCAGGTATGTTTGTGCTGCGTTTTCAGGTATGTTTGTGCTGCGTTTTCAGGTATGTTTGTGCTGCATTTTCAGGTATGTTTGTGCTGCGTTTTCAGGTATGTTTGTGCTGCATTTTCAGGTATGTTTGTGCTGCGTTTTCAGGTATGTTTGTGCTGTGTTTTCAGGTATGTTTGTGCTGTGTTTTCAGGTATGTTTGTGCTGTGTTTTCAGGTATGTGTGCTGTGTTTTCAGGTATGTTTGTGCTGCGTTTTCAGGTATGTGTGCTGTGTTTTCAGGTATGTTTGTGCTGTGTTTTCAGGTATGTTTGTGCTGCGTTTTCAGGTGTGTGTGTGCTGTGTTTTCAGGTATGTGTGCTGTGTTTTCAGGTATGTGTGCTGTGTTTTCAGGTATGTTTGTGCTGCGTTTTCAGGTGTGGTGTGTGCTGTGTTTTCAGGTATGTGTGCTGTGTTTTCAGGTATGTTTGTGCTGCGTTTTCAGGTATGTTTGTGCTGCGTTTTCAGGTATGTGTGTGCTGCGTTTTCAGTTATGTTTTGTGCTGTGTTTTCAGGTATGTGTGTGCTGCGTTTTCAGTTATGTTTGTGCTGCGTTTTCAGGTATGTTTGTGCTGCGTTTTCAGGTATGTTTGTGCTGCGTTTTCAGGAATGTTTGTGCTGCGTTTTCAGGTATGTTTGTGCTGTGTTTTCAGGTATGTGTGCTGTGTTTTCAGGAATGTTTGTGCTGCGTTTTCAGGTATGTTTGTGCTGCGTTTTCAGGAATGTTTGTGCTGCGTTTTCAGGTATGTTTGTGCTGCGTTTTCAGGAATGTTTGTGCTGCGTTTTCAGGTATGTTTGTGCTGTGTTTTCACGTATGTTTGTGCTGTGTTTTCAGGTATGTTTGTGCTGTGTTTTCACGTATGTTTGTGCTGTGTTTTCAGGTATGTGTGTGCTGTGTTTTCAGGTATGTGTGTGCTGCATTTTCAGGAATGTTTGTGCTGCATTTTCAGGTATGTTTGTGCTGCGTTTTCAGGTATGTTTGTGCTGCATTTTCAGGTATGTTTGTGCTGCGTTTTCAGGTATGTTTGTGCTGCATTTTCAGGTATGTTTGTGCTGCGTTTTCAGGTATGTTTGTGCTGTGTTTTCAGGTATGTGTGCTGTGTTTTCAGGTATGTTTGTGTTGCATTTTCAGGTATGTTTGTGCTGTGTTTTCAGGTGTGTTTGTGCTGCGTTTTCAGGAATGTTTGTGCTGCATTTTCAGGTATGTTTGTGCTGCATTTTCAGGTATGTTTGTGCTGCGTTTTCAGGTATGTTTGTGCTGCGTTTTCAGGTATGTTTGTGCTGCATTTTCAGGTATGTTTGTGCTGCGTTTTCAGGTATGTTTGTGCTGTGTTTTCAGGTATGTGTGCTGTGTTTTTCAGGTATGTTTGTGCTGCGTTTTCAGGTGTGTGTGTGCTGTGTTTTCAGGTATGTGTGCTGTGTTTTCAGGTATGTTTGTGCTGCGTTTTCAGGTATGTGTGTGCTGTGTTTTCAGGTGTGTGTGTGCTGTGTTTTCAGGTATGTGTGTGCTGCGTTTTCAGGTATGTTTGTGCTGCGTTTTCAGGTATGTTTGTGCTGCGTTTTCAGGTATGTGTGTGCTGCGTTTTCAGGAATGTTTGTGCTGCGTTTTCAGGTATGTTTGTGCTGCGTTTTCAGGAATGTTTGTGCTGCGTTTTCAGGTATGTTTGTGCTGCGTTTTTCAGGAATGTTTGTGCTGCGTTTTCAGGTATGTTTGTGCTGTGTTTTCACGTATGTTTGTGCTGTGTTTTCAGGTATGTTTGTGCTGCGTTTTCAGGAATGTTTGTGCTGTGTTTTCACGTATGTTTGTGCTGTGTTTTCAGGAATGTTTGTGCTGTGTTTTCAGGAATGTTTGTGCTGTGTTTTCAGGTATGTGTGTGCTGTGTTTTCAGGAATGTTTGTGCTGCGTTTTCAGGTATGTTTGTGCTGTGTTTTCACGTATGTTTGTGCTGTGTTTTCAGGTATGTTTGTGCTGCGTTTTCAGGAATGTTTGTGCTGTGTTTTCACGTATGTTTGTGCTGTGTTTTCAGGAATGTTTGTGCTGTGTTTTCAGGAATGTTTGTGCTGTGTTTTCAGGTATGTTTGTGCTGTGTTTTCACGTATGTTTGTGCTGTGTTTTCACGTATGTTTGTGCTGTGTTTTCAGGTATGTGTGCTGTGACACTCAAATGGAGCAGCGAGAGTGGTTTGCAACCTTCCTTTATGTACAGGTAACTATTTTTAGATTTTCACTGGAAAAGAAAAAGTCCCAAATGGCAGTTGTACCCCCAGCCTTTCCTGCCCATTGGCCGTTCCCAGTTGCCTTGAGAACATGAGCTGCCTTCCTCAAAACCTTGAGCTTAGATTCATGCAACTTGCTCGGCCATTTCAGGGGGCAGTTCAGAGTCAGCCACGTTGCTGTGGGTCTGGAGTCACATGTTGGCCAGACCGGGTAAGGATGGCAGATTTCCTTCCCGAAAGGGGCATTAGTGACCCAGGTGGGGTTTTAACGACAATCAGGCAGCTGGTCACTTTGAGTTTGAATTTTATTTACAGATTTATTCAAAAAATAAATTCTGGTTCTCTGACTGAGTTCCCTGGATTATCAGTCTGGGCTCAGCGAGCAGCATCTTTATCACTTCTGGATCAGACATTTGTGAATTGAAGTCCCAGTTATTAAACCATGAGCACAAAACCTAAGCTCACATTACCAATGTGGTACTGAGGGAGTGCTACACTGTCAGACGGTCAGTACTGAGGGAGCGCCGCACTGTCAGAGAGTCAGTACTGAGGGAGTGCTGCACTGTCAGAGGGTCAGTCAGTACTGAGGGAGTGCTGCACTGTCAGAGGGTCGGTACTGAGGGAGTGCTGCACTGTCAGAGGGTCAGTACTGAGGGAGTGCTGCACTGTCAGAGGGTCAGTACTGAGGGAGTGCCGCACTGTCAGAGGGTCAGTACTGAGGGAGCGCCGCACTGTCAGAGGGTCAGTACTGAGGGAGTGCTGCACTGTCAGAGGGTCAGTACTGAGGGAGTGCTGCACTGTCAGAGGGTCAGTACTGAGGGAGTGCTGCACTGTCAGAGGGTCAGTACTGAGGGAGTGCTGCACTGTCAGAGGGTCAGTACTGAGGGAGTGCTGCACTGTCAGAGGGTCAGTACTGAGGGAGTGCTGCACTGTCAGAGGGTCAGTACTGAGGGAGTGCTGCACTATTGGATGGTCACTACTGAGGGAGCGTTGCCATCTTTCAAATGAGACATTAAGACCATAAGACATGGGAGCAGAATTAGGCCATTTGGCCCATCGAGTCTGCTCCTCCATTCACTGAGATCATGGCTGATCTGACAATCCTCAACTCCACCTTTCTGCCCTTTCCCTTGATTCCCTTACTGATTAAAAACCTGTCTATCTCAGCCTTGAATATACTTAAATCAAGGCTCTCTCTGCCTCCTCACGTGGATATAAGGATCCCACAGCCACTATTTTGTATAAAAACACAGGAGTTGCCTCGATGCCCTGACCAATATTTATCCCCCCCATCAACAATTTTAAAACAGACTCTCTGGCCATTTATATAATTGCTGTTTGAGGGAGCTTGCTGTGTGCTGATGGCCTAGTGCTGAAGGATATGGGGAAGAGGTGGGTGGGTGTGGGTGAGGGATAGGGGGAGATGGATGGGTGGGGTGAGGGGTAGGGGTGGGGGTGGGGGATTGGGTGGGGTGAGGGGTGGGGGAGGAGGTGGGGGGTGAGGTGAGTGGGTGGGGTGAGGGGTGAGGGAGGAGGTGGGGGGTGAGGTGAGTGGGTGGGGTGAGGGAGGAGGTGGCTGTGTGGTGGTGAGGGATAGGGGGAGATGGATGGGTGGGGGTGAGGGGTAGGGGTGAGGAGTGGGTGGGGTTGAGGGGTGGGGGGTGAGACCCTGGCCAGGTTTATGCGGGTGGGGGAGTAGGTGGGGGGGTGGATGGGGGAGTGGGCGGGGGGTGAGGGGTGGGGAAGTGGGTGGGGTGTGAGGGGTGGGGGGCGGGGGTGAGGAGTGGGTGGGGGGGTGAGGGGTGGGGGCGGGGGTGAGGAGTGGGTGGGGGGTGAGGGGTGGGGGCGGGGGGTGAGGAGTGGGTGGGGGGTGAGGGGTGGGGGCGGGGGTGAGGAGTGGGTGGGGGGTGAGGGGTGGGGGCGGGGGTGAGGAGTGGGTGGGGTTGAGGGGCGGGGGAGGAGGTGGGGGAGTGGGTGGGAGCTGAGGGGCAGGGGTGAGGAGTGGGTGGGGGGGTGAGACCCTGGCCAGGATTATGCGGGTGGGGGTGGGGCGTTATCTCTCTCTCTCTGCTGCTGAACAAACTTGCACTGTTTTAATTTTCTCAGCACGATGGGAACGTGTGGCCCTCAAACTCTCTGTGTTGTCGGACATCCCGCTTACCTCCAGATTCCAGGTTCAGTAACGTCTCCCTGATCCCTCTGCGGGGAAATGCAAATGAAATGAGGAACAGTGTGGCTGCTTTTGCTGCGGACCCTCTCTCTGTGAGTCCTAATCAAACCTCTGCTGATTTAAGTCCTTCATCACGAGCGAGTGTTGGGGGTGGGGTTTGTGTGTGTGTGTGGGGGGAGGGGGGGTGTGGGAGGGGGTGGGTGTGGGAGGGGGTACATGCAGGCACTTGGTGACTTGTTCCTTTATTATTTCATGGGTGTGGGTGTCACTGACAAGGCCAGCATTTGTTGCCCCTCCCTAACTGCCCTTGAACTGAGTGTCTGGCTAGGACCATTCCAGAGGGCATTTAACAGTCAACCACGTTGCTGTGGGAAGGAGTCACATATAAGCCAGACCGGGTAAGGGTGGCAGATTTCCTTCCCTAAAGAACATTAGTGATCCAGACGGGTTTGCACAACAGTCGGTGATTGTTTCGTGGTCACTGTTACTGAGACTAGCCTTTATATTCCACGTTTTTAAAACTGAATTTAAACTCCATGTTTTGACCCCACATCCCCAGATCAGTACCTCGGGCCCCTGGATTATTGCCCGGTGAGGTTACCACTGCGCCACTGTACACCCCCCCCTGCCCCCTCCTTAAAGATGGAGCCGAGAATCCTTTGGCCCCCCGAGGGAATGGTCAGTCTGTGCTTCTGGATTTTAATCTTGCCCTTGGGACAGTTTTACTCACAGACCCCCCGAGCTCGGGTCAGTCTGGAGCAATCCCAGCAAAGCTGCAGGTTGAAGCTCTCCCTCCGCTATCTGAACGATGAGATGTTAAACCGAGGGCCGCCCCCCCCCCCCGCCGAGCGCGGTCTCGGGCCAGGATGGGGAGGCTGCTCGGCCGATTGGCCTGTGAGGAAGCCTCCGGAATACCTTCAAGCAGATCCGGTAGCCCCCGGTGTCGATGGATAATGTACAGTGGCCCCCCCCCATCAGCCCCAGAATTTCATTTACTCCAAGCTCCATAACCTCGTTCAACACGCTGATCTCCCTCGTCTCCCTGCGCCCTCAGTCCCCGACACCAGCACCCCCCCCCCCCCCATTTCCCGCTCTGGTGGTCAGCCCTGGCTTAGGGGGATGGGCTTCGGAGTGAGAAGGTCGTGGACTTGAGCCCCACTCCAGAGACTTGAGACCAGAGTTCCAGGCTGGCGCTCCCAGTGCAGTACACGAGGGAGTGCTGCCCCGTCAGAGGTGCCAACTATCGGCGGAGACGGTAAAACAAAGCCCTGTCAGGAACGTGGGAACACAGGAGCAGGAAGTAGGCCATTCAGCCCCTTGAGCCTGCTCCGTTAAAGCTCCGAGTCTGCCCTCTCAATGGATGTAAAGGATCCACTGGCCGCTCTTGCGGGGGGAGGGGGTGGGGTTCTACCCGGTGCCCTGGGCCAATGTTTATCCCTCAGCCGCCATCATAAAAATACAGATGACCTGGTCATTATCACATTGCTGCTTGTGGGAGCTTCCTGTGCACAGAATTGGCGGCCGTGCTCCTGACATTCCAATAGTGACTACACTTCACTGGCTGTAAAGTGCATTTGGGGATGCCCGAGGGTTGTGAAAGGCGCGATATAAATACGCGCCTGTTTCTGACCCGAACACAACAGCGTGCCGACCGTTTACTGCAGGATCCCTCTCTCTTGTGAGATCGTCAAAACAGGAACAATGGGACAGGAGGAGGCCATTCAGCCCCTCCAACCTGGTTCGAACATTCAATTGGACTTTGGAAAATTAGTACTTTAACACCATTTGCCCATCTTGGTCCCGTAATCCTTCACCTTACTGAGCGAAACAAAACCTACCAAGAGTTTGCTGCCCAGGCCACGTAGGAGCAGATCTGACACGTTCCTTTGTAAGTGAAGAGCATTTATGGTTTTACTGTGAGGTAAGACTGATTCTCCTTACAAAGTGTACGGCTCATGGAGCTCCTCAGAGCAGCGTGTGACTGGTCGCCTTGTGTTGCCCAGATTGGAGAACATAGCAGATTCCTTTCAATGGGGCCTCACTGAGCTGCTCTGGTTTCTGTTTAATTAGTGATAATTAGTAATGGTTACCGTGCTGCGCCGAAACTCGTGTCACACAGGGGTTTGCCAATGTGCTCGTGATGAACGATGTTTGGGAAAAATGAATGAAAATTGGTTGATTGCTGAGTTTTCTGATTCTGCTCCCTCGTTCCCTCCCTCCCCACCTCTCACTCTGTGTCACTCACTTTCACACACTATAGCTCTGTTTCGCTTAGTCTCTCTCTTGCCACCTCTCCATTCTTTTTCTCTCTCTGGCTCTCTTTCTATGTCTCTCTCTCTCTCTCTCACACTCACACTCTCACTCCCTCTCCCTCTCTCTAACTCTCACTCGCTTTATCACTCACTCTCAGTTGCTCTTACTCACTGTCTCTCTCTCTATCTATCTCTAACTGTCTCTGTCTCACTCACTCACTCACTTGCTCTCTCTCTGCCTCTGTCTCTCTCTCTCACACAATCTCTGTCTCACACTCACTCTCTCTCTCTCACACACACACTCTCTCACACACACTCTCTCTCTCACACACTCTCTCTCACACTCTCTCACACACACTCTCTCTCACACACACACTCTCTCACACACACTCTCTCTCTCACACACTCTCTCACACACACTTTCACACACTCTCTCTCACACACTCTCTCTCTCACACACTCTCTCTCTCACACACTCTCTCTCACACACACTCTCTCTCACACACTCTCTCACACTCTCTCTCTCACACACACACTCTCTCTCACACACTCTCTCTCACACACTCTCTCTCACACTCACTCTCTCTCTCACACACACTCTCTCTCTCACACACTCACTCTCTCTCTCACACACTCTCTCTCACACACTCTCTCTCACACACTCTCTCTCACACACTCTCTCTCACACACTCTCTCTCACACTCACTCTCTCTCACACACTCACTCTCTCTCACACTCTCTCTCTCACACACACACACTCACACACTCTCTCTCACACACTCTCTCTCACACACTCTCTCTCATACAATCTCTCTCACACACTCTCTCTCACACACTCTCTCTCACACACTCTCTCTCACACACTCACTCTCTCTCACACTCTCTCTCTCTCACACACACACACTCTCACACACTCTCTCTCACACACTCTCTCTCACACACTCTCTCTCACACACTCTCTCTCACACACTCTCTCTCACACACTCTCTCTCACACACTCTCTCTCACACACTCTCTCTCACACACTCTCTCTCACACACTCTCTCTCACACTCACTCACTCTCTCACACACTCACTCTCTCTCACACTCTCTCTCTCTCACACACACACACTCTCACACACTCTCTCTCACACAATCTCTCTCTCACACACTCTCTCTCACACACTCTCTCTCTCACACACACACTCTCTCTCACACACTCTCTCTCACAAACTCTCTCACACACACTCTCTCTCTCACACACTCTCTCTCTCCCTCACGTTCACTCTCACTGACTCTCTCTCTCTCTCTCTATCTCTTTTTCTCACACATTCCCTCATTCTTTCTGGCTTTCTCTCCCGTCTCCCTCTCACTCTCTCTGGCTGTCTAGTTCTCTCAGATGGTTTATTGGAGTTTAATAGGGAGAATGTCAATTTAAGTTGCTTTTTCCATCTCCCATATACTGTGCTATCAGACAACTCTTGTAATATTTGATATTTATCTAGTGGTAGGATTTTAATTTGTTGTGTGCTGAGGTCAGTGAGGAGGACATAATTCTTTGGCCATCTGACTCATTCTCGATGCCATGTCTTAGCGGGGAACAGGTCACTGGATAAGTAAATTGCCTAGGGAGGTACTGAGGCCCACAGAACAGGAAGATCCACTCTCAGGTTGCGTTGTGTTTTCCAATTACTTGGGCCCACACATTGAGAGAGAATGAGGAGCCAGGTACTGAGAGAGAGAGCTCATCTGCTCAAACCCTCACCCATGTCTTAGTGAGCACTAGATTCGAACATCACTTTCCCACCTTCCCCAGCTCCATAATCAGGAGCTGGTGAAAATTCCAGCAGCTCATCCTAACCCCCAACAAATCCCGCTCCCCTATCACCCGCTGATCCCGCTCGCTGATCTACGTTGGCTCCCAGTTACACAACGCCTCAATTTTAAAATTCTCATCCTTATTCTCCAGTCTCCCCATGGCCTTGCCCTTCCCGGTCTCTGTGACCTCCTTTCGATCCAGGAATTATTGAGTTAAGCCAGTTTAAAGAATGGAGGCTCGCTATTGAGGCTAAGTTTCAGAAAGCACCGTACCCCATCCATCCCAACCTACTCCACGACCAGTTCACCTTGGACAGGATCATTTCTCATTCTTAACAATAACTTACACCCTCGGCTCTCCTCCAATCCTGGGGCTTCTTGAGCGCCCCCAATTTTAATCGCTTCGTTATGTGGTGACTTTGTCTTCAGCTGCCTGGGTCCTGAGTTCCGAAATTCCCTCCTTGCGCCTCTCCGCCTCTCTCTCTCTCTCTTTAAAACAATCCCCAAAACACCCATCGGTCACCGGTCCGAGTATCTCCCTGTGTATTGCTGCAAAGGGAGACGAAGCTTTTCCTCTAGCACTCATCAGGACAAAAGCACAAATGCCAAATTTCAAGCAGTCACAACAAGTTATAGTACAGGAGAAAAGGGTGCTGATTGGTTGGGAAATCGACCATGGAGAAAGCAGCGGGGCCACTAATGGCTCCCCCTTGCCTCCTGGGTAATTCACAAAAGGTGCAAGGTATTCTCTGCAAACCAAAAGAATATGTTCAAGCCTTTCTGGAATTACCCGGGAACTTGGGGAGGCTATGGTTTCCCTGCTGCTCTCCCAACAGCAACACCTCAGCCAATCAGAGTCAACTTGCCAACCAATCAGCATCCGTTTCTCCTGTAGTATAAATTGCTGCTCCCTTGAAAGTTGGGCATTCTTGCTTTTGTCCTAATGAGAGCAAAACAAAAAGGCAACATGTCTCTCTTTTTCGCAATACTCAAGGTCTGTGTTTGTTTTTTTGTTCGTTCGTGGGATGTGGGTGTCACTGGCTAGGCCAGCATTTATTGCCCATCCCTAACTGTCGTCCTCCAGGGGGCATTAAAGAGTCAACTGCCTTGAAGTGGGTCTGGAGTCACGTGTAGGCCAGACCAGGTAAGGACAGCAGATTTCCTTCCCTGAAGGACATTAGTGACCCAGATGGGTTTTTATGACCTTTGGCAATGGTTTCTTGGTCATCGTTTAGACTTTTAATTCCAGTTTTTTATTTATTGGATTCAGATTTCACTATCTGGTGAACGCGGGTTCCCAGGGAATTCCCTGGGTCTCTGGATTACTAGTCCAGTGAAAATACCGCTACGCCACCACCTCCTTATGTGTCCAATTTGGTTTGATAATTGCTCATGTGACGTGCCTTGGCATATTTTATTCAGCTGGCGGCACGATATAAATGTAGTTGGTGTCACCAGATAACCCAGGAGCTTGGAAGCCAAAAGTGGAACAGCCCTTAGTGCTGAGTTTTTACTGAAGATATACAACACAGAAACAGGCCATTCAGCCCAACCAGTCCATACTGGTATATATGCTCCACTCGAGCCTCCTCCCATCTTTCCACATCTAAATCCAGTTATTGTAACTTTCTATTGCCTTTTTCCTCGTACTCTTGTATAGTTTCCTTTTCAATGTATCTATACTACTCACTTCACCCACTCTCCGTGGTAGCGAGTTCCACATCCTCTCTGGGTAAAGAAGTTTCTCCTGGATTCCCTGTTGGATCCCTTGGCGACTATCTTAATATTGACCACCTCTCATTATGCTCCTCCCCACAAGCGCCAACATTCTCCCTGTGGCCACTCGATCAAGACCTTTCGCCATTGTAAAGACCTCCATCAGGTCACCCCTCAGCCTCCTGTTGTCCCCCAAGTGAAGAGAGAGACCCGGGCACTTGGGGAGGCTATCGTTTCCCCTGCTGCTTTCCCAACAGCAACACCTCAGCCAATCAGCATCCTTTTCTCCTGGAGGATAAATTGCCTGCTCCCTTGAAGTAGGCCCTTTCCTGATATGTGCACCCAACGCATTTCTGATGTCATCCTTTTCGATCTTCTCTGCGCCCAATCCAGCGTCTCTATAACCCTTTCACAATATGGTGACCAAGATGGCGCCCAGTATTTCTAAGTGTGGTCTAACCAAGGTTCACTCCAGCTTCAGCATAACTTCCCGACATTCCAATCCTATCCTCTTGGAATGAAACGCAGTGTCCTGAGCTGGGAACCCCACCACGTTGGCCTCTATACCCCGGGCTGTCTTACCACCCTCCATTCAGAGGAATTGTCCCAAACTTGCCTCAAATAAAACCAATACCCCGTGACCCCCATCGCCCAATTTTTCCAAAATTGGGGATTTAACGCTTTCGCAAACATCTTCTCACCCATCCATTTCGGAAATTATTTCTATCCCCGCCTCATTTTCCTTTCGAACAAAAGGGGAGGTTTCCATGCCAACACCAGCTCCCGTTCCAGCTGCAACCACCATCGTGTGCCTGCCCAGCGAAATATCGCCATGGCGCGCGGTGACGTCAGGGCGCTCGCCCGGTGCGGCCGTGAGTCATTTTACCCCCACACGCCAAAGGGAAAATTCAGCCCTGAGCGATCTGGAACATTCCAGCCTGCGACACACGCACAAGGGCGGTGGAAGCGGAGACAATCAACGATTTCAAAAGGAAATTGGGCGGGAACACGAGGACTGCGGGGGTAGAATGTGGGGTTTGGGGGAGGGGAACGGGAGAGACTGAATTGCTCCTTGGGGAACCGGCATGGGCTCGATGGGCCGAATGGTTCCTTTTCTGCTGCCGTGACCCCTGTTATGCTGCCTGGGCTGACCAAGCAATCTGGAATAACTGAGAGAGAGAGAGAGAGAGAGACAATAATCAAGATGTGCAGAGACTGAAACAGTCTGAAATCTGAAAACACTTTGATCTGGAATAATCTAGATTTGGACTAAATAAAATCTCAGATCCAGATCGAAATCAGTTCTCCATCGATTTGAAATCTTGAGCAATTTGCCGCCCCCTCTCACACCCCCTCCCCCTCCCCTCTCACACCCCCTCCCCCTCTCACACGCGCACCCCCTCCCCTCTCACACCCCACCCCCTCCCCTCTCACACCCCTCCCCCTCCCCTCTCACACCCCTCCCCCTCCCCTCTCACACCCCTCCCCCTCCCCTCTCACACCCCCTCCCCCTCCCCTCTCACACCCACCCCCTCCCCCTCTCACACCCCTCCCCTCTCACACCACACCCCCTCCCCTCTCACACCCCTCCCCCTCCCCTCTCACACCCCTCCCCCTCCCCTCTCACACCCCTCCCCCTCCCCTCTCACACCCACCCCCCTCCCCTCTCACACCCCTCCCCGCTCACACCCCTCCCCCTCCCCTCTCACACCCCTCCCCCTCCCCTCTCACACCCCTCCCCCTCCCCTCTCACACCCCACCCCCTCCCCTCTCACACCCCTCCCCCTCCCCTCTCACACCCCTCCCCCCCTCCCCTCTCACACCCCACCCCCTCCCCTCTCACACCCCTCCCCTCTCACACCCCTCCCCCCTCCCCTCTCACACCCCTCCCCCTCCCCTCTCACACCCCTCCCCCTCCCCTCTCACACCCCACCCCCTCCCCTCTCACACCCCCTCCCCCTCCCCTCTCACACCCCTCCCCCTCCCATCTCACACCCCTCCAGCCGGAATTTAGGTTCTACATGTCAAATCAGTCAAAGTTTGACTGCTGGGTAGTGATATTTTTGCACTAGCTGTTCTGTTATTGATTTTTATCTCTTTCTCATGGGAAGAGGAGGAGAGGGAGACATTTACTGATTGATGTGAGTGATTGACGTCAGAATTCACAGTGTTCTCGCGAGCTTGGGTGCCAGCAGGCGTGGGCTCCTTAGACGGTTCAAACCACCAAACAGTCGGGGTTTTTTGTTTGTTCAGGGGATGTGAGTGTCCCTGGCTGGGCCCAGCATCTATTGCCCATCCCTAATTGCCCCTTGAGAAGGTGGTGGTCAGCTGCCTTCTTGAGCCGCTGCAGTCCATTGTGGTGTAGGTACACCCACAGTGCTGTTAGGGAGGGAGTTCCGGGGGTGGGGGTGGGGGCGGCCGGAGGGGGGGGTGGCTGGGGGGCGGCGGTGGGGGGGGGGGTGGTTGTAATATCTGAGGTGATTCCGTGACAAGTTGCTCGGTGGTTTATAGAGAATCCTTTAGCACCGTGGTGTGTGGGCTGGGGGGGTGGGTGTGTGTGGGCCGGGGGGGTGAGGGTGTGTGGGCTGGGGGTGAGGGCGAGGGGTGGGGAAGGGACCAATGTAGTGGGGACCCAGGTTCCTGTCAGTGTGCTGCCCGCTGTCTGTATAGCAAAACCCAACGATGGTGTTGACCATGTACAGGCCAATGGAGGGAAGTGGAGTGATTCTTAAAAGGTCACAGTTACAAGAATCAGCAGGAAGTGAGCCGATGAAGCTTTACTCGTCTGATTTTGTGGCTAACTCAATTTTGCTGTTTTCTAGGTCTTTAAGAAGGTGTGAATGCCTGTCGTACACTTAAGGTGAGGATAGAAACTGGCCCGGTACTGACCTGACTACAATCCCCACACTCAACCCTGACCCTGGCTGCAACCCACGCACTCAACCCTGACCCTGACTACAATCCCCACACTCAACCCTGACCCTGACTACAATCCCCACACTCAACCCTGACCCTGACTACAATCCCCACACTCAACCCTGACCCCGGCTAGGAACCACGCACTCAACCCTGACCCCGACTGTCACCCACGCACTCAACCCTGACCCTGACTGTGACCCATGCACTCAACCCTGACCCCGACTGCGACCCACACACTCAACCCTGACCCCGACTGCGACCCACGCACTCAACCCTGACCCCGGCTGCAATCCCCACACTCAACCCTGACCTCGACTGTGACCCACGCACTCAACCCTGACCCCGACTGCGACCCACGCACTCAACCCTGACCCCGACTGCGACCCACGCACTCAACCCTGACCCCGACTGCGACCCAAGCACTCAACCCTGACCCCGACTGCGACCCAAGCACTCAACCCTGACCCCGACTGCGACCCAAGCACTCAACCCTGACCTCGACTGTGACCCACGCACTCAACCCTGACCCCGACTGCGACCCACTCTCTCAACCCTGACCTGGACTGCGACCCACGAACTCAACCCTGACCCCGACTGCGACCCACGCACTCAACCCTGACCCCGACTGCGACCCAAGCACTCAACCCTGACCCCGACTGCGACCCATGCACTCAACCCTGACCCCGACTGCGACCCACACACTCAACCCTGACCCCGACTGCGACCCATGCACTCAACCCTGACCCCGACTGCGACCCACACACTCAACCCTGACCCCGGCTGCGATCCCCACACTCAACCCTGACCCCGACTGCGACCCACGCACTCAACCCTGACCCCGACTGCGACCCACGCACTCAACCCTGACCCCGGCTGCAATCCCCACTCTCAACCCTGACCTTGACTGTGACCCACGTACTCAACCCTGACCCCGACTGCGACCCACTCTCTCAACCCTGACCCGGACTGCGACCCACGAACTCAACCCTGACCCCGACTGCGACCCACGCACTCAACCCTGATCCCGACTGCGACCCACGCACTCAACCCTGACCCTGACTGCGACCCACGCACTCAACCCTGACCCCGACTGCGACCCAAGCACTCAACCCTGACCCCGACTGCGACCCACGCACTCAACCCTGACCCCGACTGCGACCCAAGCACTCAACCCTGACCTCGACTGTGACCCACGCACTCAACCCTGACCCCGACTGCGACCCACTCTCTCAACCCTGACCTGGACTGCGACCCACGAACTCAACCCTGACCCCGACTGCGACCCACGCACTCAACCCTGATCCCGACTGCGACCCACCGCACTCAACCCTGACCCCGACTGCGACCCACGCACTCAACCCTGACCCCGACTGCGACCCACGCACTCAACCCTGACCCTGACTGCGACCCAAGCACTCAACCCTGACCCCGACTGCGATCCCCACACTCAACCCTGACCCCGACTGCGACTCACGCACTCAACCCTGACCCCGACTGTGACCCACGCACACAACCCTGACCCCCGACTGTGACCCACGCACTCAACCCTGACCCCGACTGTGACCCACGCACTCAACCCTGACCCCGACTGTGACCCACGCACTCACTCTGACTCCTGACCTGGAATTGGACCCTGACCTTGACCTAGATATGAATTCTGATTCAGATGATTTTGAGTTTGACATTGAAACTGATGAAACTGTTGACTTCAGCCGTAACCCTTACATCAAACCTTGCCTGTGACACCAAAAACTCCAAATCCAATTGAGACCTCATGTTGACTGCCTGACATCATACTGATTCAAATCTTCATTATCCACAAAGCTCACACTTGCCTGAACCTCATCCAAAAGTTTAAACAAGTACATTCAAGGCTGGGTTAGACAGATTTTTGATCGACAAGGGAATCGAGGGTTATGGGGGAGCAGTCAGGAAAGTGAAGTTGAGATGACAGTCAGATCAGCCAGGATCGTATCGAATGGCAGAGCAGGCTCGATGGGCCGAGTGGCCTACTCCTGCTCCTGATTCATATGATCTTCACAAATTGATATTGAACCTCAGAGTGGCTGCAGTACAGAAGGAGGCCATTCAGCCCGTCAAGTCTGTGGAAAGGGCAGCTCAGCTAGTCCCGCTCACTTGCCCTTCCCCGTGTAGCCCTGCCAATTCGTTCTCCTCAGTTAATGATCCAGTTCTCTTTTGAAAGGCTCGACTGCCTACACCACACTCTCGGGCAGCGCGTTCCGAACCCTAACCACTCGCTGGGGGAAAACATTTCTCCTCATGTCGCCATTGATTCTTTTGCCTGCCAACCACCTTAAATCTGGGCCCTCTGGTTCTCGATCCTTCCACCAATGGAACAGTTTCTCCCTCTCTACTCTGTCCAGGCCCTTCGTGATTTTGAACCCCTCTGTCAAATCTCCTCTCAACCTTCTCTTCTCCAAGCAGAACAATCCCAGCTTCTGAAGCCTATCATTGTAACTAAAATCCCTCAGCCCTGGAAAGCGACAGGAATCTTTTCTGCACCTTCTCTAAAGCCCTCACATCTTTCCTGAGGTGCGGTGCCAAAAAATGGGAGGCGGTACTCTAGTTGAGGCTGAAACAGTGTCTTATGCAAGTTTAACATAACCTCCCTGCTCTTGTAACTCTCTGCCGCCATTAATGAAGCCCATGATGCTGTCTGCTTTATTAACCCGCTCTCGCAAACTGTCCTGCCATCTTCAATCATTCTTCACACATACCCCCAGGTCCCCTCTGCTCCTGCACCCCCGTTAGCTTCGTTCCCTTTATTTTATGTTCTGTCTCCATGTTCTTCCTGTCGGAATGAATCGCTTCACATTTGTCCGCGTTGAACTTCCATCGGCCACAAGTCTGTCCGTTCCACCAACCTCCTCTATGTTTGACACCATCTCTCCTCACAGGTTCACAGTGTTTCTGAGTTTTGTGCATTTTGAAATATAGAGGAGAAAAAGCAGAAATCCCAACAGTGATCCCAGGGGAACCCCCCCCCCCCCCCCCCCCCCCCCCCCGGCACCCCCCCCCCCCCAACTCTGCCCCGCACCACCACCCAACCGCCCCCCCCCAGCCCACCCCACCCCCACTTTACCTTCTTCCTGTCCAAAAAAGCAACTGTTCATCACCACTCTCTGTTTCCTGTCACTCGGCCAACTTCATATCCATGTTGCTAAGACCATAAGACGTGGATCAGAAGTAGGCCATTCAGCCCGTCGATTCTACTCCGCCACTCAATGAGATCATGGCCAATCTAATAACCCTCGACTCCATTTTCCTGCCTTTTCCCCATAACTACCGTTCCTTTTCATCCCATGGGCTCCAGCTTTGCCCTTGTCTGTTGTGCGGCACTGTTATCAAATGCCATTTGGAAGTCCAGGTACACCACATCCACCACATTCTCCTCATCAACCCTCTCTTCACCTCATTAAACAAACTTAATCAGGTTAGTTAAACATGCTTTGCCCTTAAACAAATCCGGGCTGGCTTTCCTTAATTAATCTGCGATTGGCCAAGAGACTCTTACTTTTGTCAGGAGACAGGCGACCCAGAGCTTGGTCAAAGAGTTCGGTTTTAAGGAGCATCTTAAAGGAGAAGTGAGAGGCGGAGAGGTTTAGGAGGGAATTCCAGGGTTTAGGGCCATGGCATCTGAGGCACAGCCGCCAATGGCAGAGCGATTAAAATCAGGGAAACTCACTGGGCCGGAATTCGAAGAACGTCTTTACTATGGGGTTGTAGAAACAGGAAGACTTGATTTTTCAACACTTCCCCCTTAACTTCCCGTGATTCTTTGGAGGCCGTGAGTTAGCTGCGAACGTGTCTTTTAACACTGAAGAAGCCTTATTCTCATTCAAATTCACCCCACTGAGACAAAAAGAGAGAATTGCAGGAGGAATAACAATCAAACTGCTGCCTTTCTACAGCAGGGAACTCGGAATCCGGGAGCCGCAGAACGGAGAAATTGAAAGGAGAGGGCGGGAAGGAGAGAGCGAGATGGAACAGAAGATGGAGAACGAGCCCCTTTTCTGTTGGCCACCTGACCCTCACGATTCCCTTGCAACACAAGAACTGACACTATAGAATCGCAAGGGCTCTCACGAGAGCTTGGGACCGAGTGCCATCAAGAAGGCTGTTTTGTTATTTAAAAGATTTTAATACATTGTTGTAAAACTGTTGTAGTATAGGTGATCTTAAGTGAAAGCTGTACATACTTTACAATCTGTTTCCCCCCCCCGACCCCACCCTCTACAATCTGGGAACCAGTTTACTTAATTCAACCCTAACTTCCTAATGTTAAAGCTGTTGACTAGTCTGTGCAGCCTGTTGGGGAAATGTGAATAGAGTTGGGGGAGGGGGGGTGGGGGGGCGGTGGGGTGGATGGTTCAAATCACTCTTTGGTGTCCTGTGTATAGTATCAGAGTGAATATTCACGCTGCTGCACCAATGGTCTGAGGATGAGGGAGGTCTGGGGTGGGTGGTGGATTGAGGAGGTGGGGAGGCTGAGGTGGGGGGGGGGGGCGCGGTGTGTGGGGAGGGAGTGGGGAAGCTCACGTGACCACGGCAAACAGACCCCCCAGAGCCCATGACACATCCTGCAGCAAACCCTTCCGATGGAAGCTACGCATTTCCACCAAAATGCAGTCGATGGAGGATAGCTGTGAAATACTTATAGAGGCACTGTAGAAGGTTTAAATACCAGAACTGGGAGGTTATACCTATCAGGAAAGGAGGAACAGGCTGGAGCTCTTTTCTCTAGAAAGGAGAAGGCTGAGGGGTGACATGATTGAGGGCTTCAAGATTATGAAGGGCTTTGGCAGTGCCACTCCCACCCCAGTGTCAAAAGCTCGAGGCCCACTCAAGACACTTGAACCACAAAAATGTTAAGGCTAGACACTCCGGTGCCCACACTGAGGGAGTGTTGCGCTGTTACATTGCTGTCTCTCCAAAAAACATGTCTTGGGTAGATATAAAGCATCTTGTGGCACTATTTCACAGAAGAACAGGGAGCTCCCCATTGTGTCCAGGCCAATGTTTATTCCTCAATCGATATGACACAAAACAGATTACCTGGTCGTTATTGCATCAGCGTTTGTGGGAGCTTGCTGTGCACAAACTGGCGTTTCCTACACTTCAGAGGTACTTTACTGGCTGTAAAACTCCTGGGATGTCCAGTGATCGTGAAAAGCACTATACAAACGCAAGTCTTTCTTTCTGATGTAGAGAACCATTTGCAGGGGGCGGAAGCGGGGAGGGGTGTGCAACCAGGACAAGGGGCCATCGATATAAGATAATCACTAACAACTTCATTCGGGAATTCGGGGGAAATTTCTTTACCCACAGAGTGGTGAGAATGTGGTACTCGCTACCACAGAGGGGGGGGGGGGGTGACTGAGGTGAATAGTGTAGACACATTTAAGAGGAAGCTGGATAAACACATGAGGGAGAAAGGAAGAGAAGGCTATGTCGATGGGGTGAGACAATGCAGAGTAGGAGGTGGCTGACGTGGAGCACAGACACCAGCATGGACCAGATGGGCCGAACGTCCTGTTTCTGTCTTTGTAAGATTCTGTATTGTTCGGCTTAATGAAGACTATTCAACTCTTGACAGGAGTCCGTGTGGTTAAGAGCTCTCGGAACCTCGGTGGGGGAGACAGGAGGAAGGTTGGGGGGGGAGGTGGAGAAGCTGAAATTACTACCCAGGATTGTTGCTACGGTGATCTCTCTGAGATGTCGGCCCTTAAATACGTGCTGAAGTTATCATGCCTTTGATTTGACCAGTGCAGGCTGTTACCATAACTACTTGCAGTCGTTGCTATGGGTACCAAAGCTGGATGTTACACATATAAAAAAAAACACACAAGGTAAAGAATGTGACTAAAAATATAAAAACGGTGACAATCTGACCTTGCCTTGAAACATCTTGGGATTGGGGGAAAAAAATTAATATATAATTCAAATCTGAACCCATCAGTTGAAACATCCTTAAAATAAATGTGGGACACACCACAAAGTATCTCCTCCGAGGGTTGCCAGTTATTCTCTAGGATTGTCCTGGATTCTCAAGGAATTAGAGATTACTTTCCAGAGCACTACTGGAAGCCAAAAAAAAACCCCACCAGGGAGCAAAATCACTTGAGGGCAATTAAAAAGGACGATGAGAGATCTGGAGAAAGATTGAAAAAGGCTGGATAACCAGAAGCAGGGTGGACCATCCAGTATTTGTTGCAGCCAGAATTGGCAACCCTACCATCAAGTGACTGACCCTGAACAGGTGAGTGGCGCCCAGCTCCAGAGGATGTGCTCTGTTAACTCATCATTCAACACCCCGTGCTGATGTCTTCAAACAGAAAAGAATCTTGGACCATAAATCAGAGCCCAGACCCCTCTCTCTCTGCCGAGTACGTGCCTCCCCGGAGAATTGGGGACATGTGTGGCAAGTGTAACATGCTCGGGACGCGTGGGTGACTTTGCACCTACGGTTCCCAAAGCTCTCAGTGGGGCTTCACTGGCATTTATTGCCCATCCCTAGTTCCCCTTGAGAAGGTGGTGGTGAGCTGCCTTCTTGAGCCGCTGCAGTCCATGTGGTGTAGGTACACCCACTGTGCTGTTAGGGAGGGAGTTCCAGGATTTTGACCCAGCGACAGTGAAGGAACGGCTGATATATTTCCAAGTCAGGATGGTGAGTGGCTTGGAGGGGAACTTCCAGGTGGTGGTGTTCCCATCTATCTGCTGCCCTTGTCCTTCTAGATGGTAGTGGTCGTGGGTTTAGAAGGTGCTGTCTAAGGAGCCTTGGTGAATTCCTGCAGTGCATCTTGTAGATGGTACACACACTGCTGCTACTGTGCATCACTGGGACAGGAGTGAATGTTTAACGTGGTGGGTGTGGTGCCAATCAAGCGGGCTGCTTTGTCCTGGATGGTGTCAAGCTTCTTGAGTGTTGTTGGAGCTGCACTCATCCAGGCAAGTGGAGAGTAGTCCATCACATTCCTGACATGTGCCTTGTAGATGGTGGACAGGCTTTGGGGAGTCAGGAGGTGAGTTACTCACCGCAGGCTTCCTAGCCTCTGATCTGATCTTGTAGCCACAGTATTTATATGGCTAGTCCAGTTCAGTTTCTGGTCAATGGTAATCCCCAGGATGTTGATTGTGGGGGATTCAGTGATGGTAATGCCATTGAACATCAAAGGGTGATGGTTAGATTCTCTCTTGTTGGAAATGATCATTGCCTGGCACTTGTTCTTCTAGAATGAGGGTTTGGGAGGTAAATACTTTTTCAACATAGAGACAATGAATATAATAGTGAGGAAATGGCATTGAACTGATGCAAGAATATCGTTCATGTTCTGGGCACCCCTATGCGTGTTACCGCTAGAGAAAGAGAAAAGGTGAAATCCATAGAACAGGACCAATGTCACTATGAGAATCTGACCGGACACCACTGAGGCAGACTTGGTTAAGTGGGATGTGGCGGAAGTTTTCAAAATGATGAAGGATTTTAAGAGGGTAACTGGCGACCTGTGGTTTTCACAGCCCGGTAATGATAACAAGGTGAAGAGACTGAGGATCTGCACTAGTGAAGTGTTAAACCAGCAGGAATATTTCACACGGGTGATTCAGTTGTGACAAGCTTTGCCCCAAGTGGTTTTTGAGATTGAGATTGACGCCTCATTTATAAATGAACCAGGCTGTTGGTGTTTATAGTAGGGGATGGGCAACAAATGCTGGTGTTGCCAGCAATGTCCATATCCCTTCAAAATAAACACATTTCAAGGAGGAAAACTAAGAAAGCCAGGGCCAGACAGGAAAATCGGGTTAGGGACTGGGAAAATGTAGCTAAAGCAGTTTGATTGGCTGAGAGGGTCCGAGAGATGTTGGGAATAACTGACTGGCTTAACCTGTGTGTAAACTCCAGGCATTGCTGTAGCTGTTCGGCTTCCTGTGCCTAGAGAGAGAGAGAGAGACACACATACACGAAGCACACGTCTGTGTAGCTCACAGTTCCTGGGCCAGCCTGAGGCTGGAGGCGATAGCATGCAGGGAACTGCTCTGCATCAAGCACGCCGACCGGGAGACTCTCCCACTCTGACTGCCTGCCATAGGGGTGTTGGAAGGATTTCCAGGTTGATAATCAACCTGTTTGGCCGCGTTATGAACGCACCTTCCTTGGCCCGTCAAGTCCTGGGGCGGGACTTGAACCGGCGCTTCTGGCTCCTGCCTAACTTGCTGCAGGGCACTTCCTGTGGCTGTTTCCTGAACACACAGCTGTCAACCCACTGGTGGACCGAGTAACAAGAAAGTGGCTCATCCATCACGATCGGTTGTTAACAGCCTACCCCTGACGATTCATCCAGTCACGGTGCTATTACATAACAGGGGGCCACTCAGCCCATCGAGTCAATGCTGGCTCTAAGAGCAAAAAGTCAGTCCCATCCCTGCAGCCCTGCAAGAGCGTCTTGCTCGGCCATTTCAGGGGGGCAGTTAAGAGTCAACCACGTTGCTGTGGGTCTGGAGTCACATGTAGGCCCAGACCGGGTAAGGACAGCAGATTTCCTTCCCTAAAAGGGCATTAGTGACCCAGATGGGTTTTTATAGCAGCTTCATGGTCACTTTTACTGATTCTAGCTTTCTATTCCTGATCTATTTCAACTCTCTGTCCATCTCGGCACTCGAGCTCACATTCTCTGGATGTCAATGAACATGACCAGTGCATTATGGCGCTCAACCTGTTCAGCGTTAACTGTTTCTGCAGAGCAACTGACCATGAAAATATGGGGGGGGAAACATGTCTACCCCCATGCAAGCCTCGTTTCAGAAGGTTTGGCCCTCGTGTGGTAATAGTTATGGTAATAAGTTAGTGATGTGCATCACGATGTAACCGTGACATCAGAAGTCACGTGCTAGAGACTCTGTAGAGCAGATGGAGCTGTCTATGCTCCAGAGAGATGTACCTACACTGTAGCCTACCTTGTATGTAGTGTTAATAATGTAGTTTGAAGCAACCTTACCTGAGTCAGGGATAAAAGCAGAAAACTGCGGATGCTGGAAATCCAAAACAAAAACAGAAACAGAAACACCTGGAAAAACTCAGCAGGTCTGGCAGCATCGGCGGAGCAGAGCACTTGCCATTTCAACACTCCACCCTGCTCTCTTGCCCACATGTCTGTCCTTGGCTTGCTGCATTGTTCCAGTGAAGCCCAACGCAAACTGGAGGAACAGCACCTCATCTTCCGACTAGGCAATTTACAGCCTTCCGGACTGAATATTGAATTCAACAACTTTAGGTCATGAGCTCTCTCCTCCATCCCCACCCCCTTTCTGTTTCCCCCTTTCTTTTTGTTTTTTCCAATAATTTATATAGATTTTTCTTTTCCCACCTATTTCCATTATTTTTAAATGTATTTCCATCCATTGTTTATCTCTAACTTTTAGCCCTTTTGATATTATTTCACCCCACCCTCACTAGAGCTATCTGTAGCTTGTCTGTCCTGCTTTCTACCCTTAATTAGCACATTCCTTTAGATAATATCACCACCTTCAACACCTCTTTGTCCTTTTGTCTGTGACATCTTTTGGTTATCTCCTCCTATCACTGGCTGCTTGTCCCAACAAACACACCAACCCCCCATCCGCCTTAAACCAGCTTATATAGAACCATAGAACACTACAGCACAGAAAACAGGCCATTTGGCCCTTCTAGTCTGTGCCGAAATATTATTCCGCTAGTCCCATTGACCTGCACCTAGTCCATAACTCTCCAGACCTCTCCCATCCATGTTAAAACTTAAGAGTGAGCCCGCATTTACCATGTCAGATGGTAGCTCGTTCCACACTCTCACCACTCTCTGAGTGAAGAAGTTCCCCCTAATGTTCCCCCTAAACCTTTCCCCTTTCACCCTAAAGCCATGTCCTCTTGTGTTTATCTCTCCTAATCCAAGTGGAAAGAGCCTATTCGCATTTACTCTGTCTATACCTCTCATCATTTTGTAAACTTCTATCAAATCTCCCCTCATTCTTCTATGCTCCAAGGAATAGAGTCCTAACCTGTTTAATCTTTCCCTGTAACTCAACTCCTTAAGACCCGGCAACATCCTAGTAAATCTTCTCTGCACTCTCTCAATCTTACTGATATCCTTCCTGTAGTTAGGCGACCAGAACTGAACACAATACTCCAAAGTTGGCCTCACCAATGTCTTATACAACCTCACCATAACATCCTATACTCAATACTTTGATTTATGAAGGCCAGTGTGCCAAAAGCTTACTTTACAACCCTATCTACCTGTGACGCCACTTTCAGGGAATTATGTATCTGAACTCCCAGATCCCTTTGTTCCTCCGCAATCCTCAGTGCCCTACCATTTACTGTGTATGTCCTACCTTGGTTTGTCCTTCCAAAATGCAACACATCACACTTTTCTGCATTAAATTCCATCTGCCATTTTCTGGCCCATTTTTCCAGTTGGTCCAGATCTCTCTGCAAGCTTTGAAAGCCCTTTCCTATTTCACCCCTTTCCTATTTTTACTTAGTTCTGTTGAAGGGTCATGAGGACTCGAAACGCCAACTCTGCTCTTCTCCGCCGATGCTGCCAGACCTGCTGAGTTTTTCCAGGTATTTCTGTTTCTACCTGAGTCAGACCACATGTGAGGAGGGAGACCTTCCCAGCAATCGATTAGACCCTGAGATGAAGTTACTAAAACGTGGTGACAGTGGTGGTGACAATCTAACCAATGATTTAATGCCATCAACAGACTCCCCCAGGGTGAGAGGCGCACAAGCGGTAGCAATGCCAGCACCAGTCAAGCAGTCGCTACCCTTTCTGCAGCTGCTGGAAAACTTTGAGGGTCTGCAGAGAGGCCCAACACTAGGAGTTTGTGGAGAAAAGACTTCCAAAGGTACCAAGCAGCATCAGGGTTCCATGCCAAACAGCAGAAGTACCAGGTCAGTTCATTCCTCTGTGTCTTACAGCCTAACGTTGATGATGTCCCCTTGAGACAGGGGATAGGAGAGACCTCCGTAAATTTCAGAGCTGTCCTGAAAGCGTTTGATGCACGTTTTCGTCCAAAACAGAATCTCGTCATCAAGTGAGCGTGATCCAATCAGAGATCCCAGAGGCCAGGAGAAACCGTTGTATTGTTTCTTACAGACCCCTGTAGGTTAGCTAGTTGTCGCCAGTATGGGGCAGTGAAAGGTGAACTCGTTCGCGACAACATTGTCATCTGAGTTCGCGACAAAAAAGCTGTCAGGTTTTTTTTTTTACAGACCTTAGGCTCGATCGAGCGCTTTAATACGTTAGGCCGGACCGAACTGAGGGAGCGAAATCGGCCTCTCATCCGTTGACAGACTGAGGCTTCGGACACGTCCGCTGGTCGCTTAGGCCCAAAGACGGCGGCCCCGCCTACTCAAAAGCCCGCCAGAACGGCCAGAAGGCTGGGAAACCCTACAGCAGCCATCTTGAGGGGCCTTACACTGTGGCGCAAGAAAGCATCGCAGAGGCCGAGGTTGGCCAGCAGGGGGTGCAGAAGTGTTTCCGATGCGGAAGGACAGGACACTCCAAGCAGTTCTGTAAATCTTAACAAATCCATTAAGGGAAATAAAAAAAAGGCAGAATGTCTACAACGTGCGGATAACACAAAAAATTGGGAGCAAACAAAGAAATGGCATCTGCAGATTTCCTTGGAGAAATGAAGGATCGTGAACAAGAGTTTTGGTCCACCACATTAGAAGTTAAAGGCTTTAAAACTAACTTTAAAATTGGCACCAGAGCTGGTGTTACAATACTGGCTGATCACCTGAAATGTCTCCAGATAGAACCCCACGACCCATCAAGTATTAAACTGCAAGGTCCAGGTGACACACATCTCCCCCTAATAGGTCAGATAATCACTACACTGCCACAAGGGCCAAAAAATTGGTGAGGCTCTCTACGTTGTCTACAGTCAAAGCGTATCTTTACTGAGTGGGGACGTCTGTATACAATTAGGCATCCTGGAAAAAGTAGATGATGACCTACAACAGGGCAACAGGATATCTTTCACGGAGGAATTTTCGAAGTCGTGTGCCAGAGACTCAGTTAGAGCAGATGAAATAGTCCGTACTCAAGAGGGGTGTGCCTACCTCCTAGCTCATCGGGTATATAGTGTAAATAAAGTAGCTTCGAAGCAACCTACCTGAGTCGGACCAGAGTTACTCTGATAAGACGGAAACCTTCCCAGTATTGATCAGGCCACGAGGCTAACCCACTAAACAGCGCCTTCAAATAATGGGAACTCTGAGCTTAAACGCCCTGAATGATGTTATTTTCTTTTCCTCCAATTTATTTAATCAAAAGGCCTTGATAAGACTTCATTGTGAACCCTCAGAAAGGTTTTCAAGTTTTCCAAATGTGAAAGGCAGCCGCGTGTCGGTGCAGACTCGATGGGCCGAAGGGCCTCTTCTGCTCTGTGATTCTGTGAATGTCGGATTGCCTGATGACTTCACAACAGAGCCCATGTGACCTCCTGGCCTCAGTATTTACCGATGGAATTAATACAAAGACAATTATTGTGATGTCAGAAGGCACAAAGGTCACTGAAACACTAAAATCCAACCTGACTGAGGAAAAGCATAAATATATTGGCCGTTTAGATGAGGATTCAAAAGGGTTATTACTTGAGACAACAAACAGTTGAAGGCCTTTGGAACGGAACAAGGTAACATTTAATGTGGATTTGAGGCCACTTACACTGTAGAATTGTAGAATTAGGAACAGCTTGCTCCTGCCGTTGTTCGCAGCCGGCAGAGACAGAGACTGAATGCAACCAGCTCGTGCTTGCAAAACCTGAAACAAACCGGCGACTGTTAGATGCGATTCTGTGATTGGGCAGCACTTGCTGAACAATCCTGAGTGCGCTAATCGCTACACTAACAACCAATTTGAGGTAATCAGTGGAGCTCGTACTGTGGCTCATTTACACTTGCTAGATGTGACATACTTTCGTACACAGGGCCCCATTCTCCGCAAACAAAAGGAATATGTTCAAGCCTTGCGCCTTTTTTGAATTATCCAGGAGCTTGGGGAGCCTATAGTTCCCCACTGCTTCCCCCATGGCAACGTCTTAGCCAATCAGCACCCTTTTCCTCCTGCAGTAGAAATTGTTGTGATTGTTTGACACTTTGGTATTCTTGTATTTGTCCTGATGAGAGCAAGCTGAAAAACTTCAGCAACTCATCTCTCTTCTCAGCGATAAGGTGTAGATTCTGACTATAGATTTTCCTGGGCTACAAGCTCAGATAGCCCTGTAGCTTTCTATATGATTCATTAGCAGTGTGGTGGCATTCACAGAAAGGACAAAAGGTCCTTCTTCCCTGCTTAGGGATTTGATTTACAAAATTCCTCTCCCTTGCACACCTCGCGCGTCCCCAACTCTTTAATGCCTTGATTGCAAAACCTTGCTCTCGTCTTCAAGTCCCTGATAGACTCGACCCTCCTCACCATTGCAGTCCCAAAATAGGAGCAGGAGTAGGCCATTCAGCCCCTCTAGCCTGCTCCGCCATTCAATCAGATCATGGCTGATCTGATTGTGGCCTTAACTCCAATTTCCCGTACACCGCACCACCCTCCCCCCCAACACCCACCAGCACCCCCCTCCCCCCCCCCCCCAATAACCCCCGACTCCCTTGTCAGTCAAAAATCTGTCTAACTCATCCTTGAATATATTCAATGACCCAGCCGCCATTGCTCACTGGGGAAGAGAATTCCAATGACTAACAGCTTCCTCCTCATCTCCACCTTAAATTGGTGAGCCCTTATTTTGAAGCTGTGCCCTCCCCCCCAGTTCTAGATGCCCCCATGAGGGGAGACATCACTTCAGCACCCACCCTGTTGAGCACACTCAGGATCTTATACGTTTCGATAAGGTCACCTCTCGTTCTTCTAAACTCCAATGAACATAGGCCCGACCTGCTCCACCTCTCCTCATGAGTCAAACCCCTTCATCCCAGGAATCCGCCTCATGGACCTCCTCTCCTGGACTTCTTTTGCCTCTACCCGTGAAACCCCGTTTTTGTACAAACTCAACCCTTGCCCAATCATATCCCATCATTCCAACATGACAGCCAATAGTTGTGGAGGATGGTGGGGGGGGGTTCAT
This sequence comes from Isurus oxyrinchus, assembly GCA_026770705.1. Taxonomy (NCBI): domain Eukaryota; kingdom Metazoa; phylum Chordata; class Chondrichthyes; order Lamniformes; family Lamnidae; genus Isurus; species Isurus oxyrinchus. The sequence goes on from JANJGN010000011.1 coordinate 6,081,356, forward strand.
GGAAAACTTCAAGGGCAGGATTTTTTGGCCTCAATTGGCCCACCCAGCGTGAAAGCGCGGTCCGGCCCCAATCTTGGCCAGCGTTTGGCTTTCTGACCACTCCTGCCCACGCCCGCTGAGCCTGCCCATCAAGGAAAAGCTCCTGGCCCAAGTCTGACGGACGTTGGTTAAGGACTTCAGGAGTTTCATTCTTTCATGGCATGTGGGTGTCCAGCATGTGTTTCCCACCCCTAATTGCCCTTGAACTGAGTGGCCTTGCTAGATCATTTCAGAGGGGCAGCTAAGAGTCAACCACGTTGCTGTGGGTCTGGAGTCACATGTAGGTAAGGACAGCAGATTTCCTTCCCTGAAGGGCATTACTGAACCAGATCGTGATAGTTGTCATTCCACATTTACCAAGTGAATTTAAATTCCACCAGCTGCCGGTGATGGGGTTTGAACCCCTGTCCCCAGAGCTTTTGGCTGGGCCCCTGGATTAACTAGTCCAGTGACCTTACCACCACACCACCATCCCCCAGGAGTCCAAGGTGGGTAAGTGAGGTTGAGGTGCAATCAGCCATGATCCAATGGAATGGAGGAACAGTGTTGAATTGTCCAATTATCTTTCTACCTTCTTTTTTAGGGGAGGGAGTTCCAAATTTCCACCCCACTTTGCGTGAGGAAGCGCTTCCTGACATCCCCTTTGAGTGGCTCAGCTCTGATACTGAGGCTATGTCCCCTTGTTCAGGACTCCCCACCCCCACCAGAGGAAATAGTTTCTCTCTATCGACCCTATCGAGTGCTTCAATCATCTTAAACAGCTCAAATAGATCACCCATTAATCTTTTAAACACAAGGCAGGTCTTACCTCAGAATTTAACCCTTTTAACCCCAGTATCATTCTGGTCAAACTGCTCTGCACTCCCCCAAAGGCCGAATTCAGCTTCCTGTGTGTGGTGCCCTGGGCTGAACAAAATCACTCTGGAATCTGCTGAAGATCAATCCCTCAATATTCCTCTGTAACTCCCTGTTCCAAATGACACTCGGTACTGAGACACCTAACGTGGTGTTGACAGCACCGTGGTTATGTAGCTCTCTCTTCCTCAGCCCACATCAATGCTGAGAGCAATGAGAAGCTAAGACCCAGTATATAGTATAGTTTGTAACAGTGAAGATCAGAGCTCTGCCAATCTGAGGGCAGATAGGGCTTTGGTCATAATGTCTCATCCAAACGTAAGTGCTTCCGACAGTGCGGCACTCCCTCAGTACTGACCCTCCGACAGTGCAGCACTCCCACAGTACTGACCCTCCGACAGTGCAGCGCTCCCTCAGTACTGACCCCCTGACAGTGCAGTGCTCCCTCAGTACTGACTGACCCTCTGACAGTGCAGCACTCACTCAGTACTGACCTTCTGCCAGTGCAGCACTCCCTCAGTACTGACCCTCTGACAGTGCAGCACTCCCTCAGTACTGACCCTCTGACAGTGCAGCACTCCTTCAGTACTGACCCTCTGACAGTGCAGCACTCCCTCAGTAGTGACCCTCTGCCAGTGCAGCACTCCCTCAGTACTGATCTCTGACAGTGCGGCACTCCCTCAGTACTGACCCTCTGACAGTGCAGCACTCCCTCAGTACTGACCCTCTGACAGTGCAGCACTCCCTCAGTACTGACCCTCCGACAGTGCGGCACTCCCTCAGTACTGACCCTCCGACAGTGCGGCACTCCCTCAGTTTTGACCCTCCGACAGTGCGGCACTCCCTCAGTTTTGACCCTCCGACAGTGCAGCACTCCCTCAGTACTGACCCTCCGACAGTGCAGCACTCCCTCGGTACTGACCCTCTGACAGTGCAGCACTCCCTCAGTACTGACCCTCCGACAGTGCAGCACTCCCTCAGTACTGACCCTCCGACAGTGCAGCACTCCCTCAGTACTGACCCCCTGACAGTGCAGTGCTCCCTCAGTACTGACTGACCCTCTGACAGTGCAGCACTCCCTCAGTACTGACCTTCTGCCAGTGCAGCACTCCCTCAGTACTGACCCTCTGACAGTGCAGCACTCCCTCAGTACTGACCTTCTGCCAGTGCAGCACTCCCTCAGTACTGATCCTCTGACAGTGCAGCACTCCCTCAGTACTGACCCTCTGACAGTGCAGCACTCCCTCAGTACTGACCCTCTGACAGTGCAGCACTCCCTCAGTACTGACCCTCCGACAGTGCAGCACTCCCTCAGTACTGACCCTCCGACAGTGCAGCACTCCCTCAGTACTGACCCTCCGACAGTGCAGCACTCCCTCAGTACTGACCCTCCGACAGTGCAGCACTCCCTCAGTACTGACCCTCCGACAGTGCAGCACTCCCTCAGTACTGACCCTCCGACAGTGCAGCACCTCCCCTGTTTTGCACCGGGAGTGCCTGCCTGGGTCTTTGTAGGCAAGTTTCTGGTTTGGGGATTTGAAGGAAATGTTCTGACATTTGCTGAGGGATCGAGACCCGAGCGGCCGTTAGCACCACAAGGTGTGATCAAGAGTTATAAAAAAAGAGGAAAATTTGTTCATGAGACCTGGATAATATCCTAACCTGGAAAGGTCAGTACGTTTTTAAACGCTGTAACTGTGTAAGATCTGTGTACACTGCCAATCAGTGAAGTGTGAGCTGCCTGGACAGTTGCTGGGGGCTGAGTGTAACGTGGATTGATTGGAGAGTTTAATCCTCCGCAACCCAGCGCTCTGCTGTCTGCTCTTCATTGCTGGAGCTGTTGGAGATGGGGAGAGGCTGCGAGGGGGGACTGGCATGCATATAACTCCGTGTCGTCTGCCCAGTGCAGGAAACAGAGGAGAACCGGGAGAGGGAGAGAGACAGAGACAGAGAGAGAGACAGAGGCAGAGACAGAGAAGAGGCTATTGATGCGATCTGGGGGTTCCTCCCTGCAGAAAGTATGAGCATCCCAGGGAGACGATGGGGCAAGCACTCAGGCACTCCTTCCTCTGCCGGGACACCGAATCCGATCTCATCAAGAACATGTAAGTGTCTCTCTCCCTCTCTCTCTCTCTCCCTCTCTCTCCCCCTCCTCTCTGAATGTACATTGGCCTGTGGTCAGTGATGCCCAGCGATTTTCCAACGAAACTGTCCCCGTTCACCCAGGCTGCCAGCGTGGGACTAACGAAGGGTCCTTGGTCCACCCCACCCCACCTGGACTCAAAGTTAAGGCTGTTTCCTGCAGCCTCTAATGAAACATCTGCCGAGGGGCAGCACATTTTATTCAAGTGACTTCCCCACACCCCCCACCCCCCCCCCCCCAAAAAAAAATGCCTTAAAAAAAAATATGGGGTGAAATATTCAGGGTGAATTTACAGCCCGTTCATGATTTATTCTCTTCCAAAAGCAGGAAGCATCTTCTGGTTTATTTGTTTGTTTTTTTTTTATCTTTCTCTTTTCCCTTAATTTCTGTATCAGTGCCCTGGAGGTGGATCAATCCAGCGTTTTCCTGTCCTGCGCCAGAATGTTACAGATAATATCGAACTTCAAGTCTCAAGCGATAACTTTATGGCTCAGGACGCTCCTCCCCCCTATTAGCATCGATCCCATTGCTTGTGGAAGTGGTTTCCAATGTTACTATTGATTTTGATAGAAGGGGATTTGCATTTCATTCTGCGGTGATGGGTTGGTTTCTGCCACATCAGACAGCTGGTCTGGACTGTTTTTTTTTGATTCCGAAACAAAAAAAAAACAGCAATTGCACTGTATTTAACCCAATTTTATCTCCTGCCGAATTTTTATGTTCATCAGGTTGAGGGGATTTACCACCGAGAAAGCGGATATCTGCTGGAATCAGGTTCAAACACTCCCAGGACAGGTACAGCACGGGTTTAGATACAGAGTAAAGCTCCCTCTACACTGTCCCCATCAAACACTCCCAGGACAGGTACAGCACGGGGTTAGATAGAGGGTAAAGCTCCCTCTACACTGTCCCCATCAAACACTCCCAGGACAGGTACAGCACGGGGTTAGATACAGAGTAAATCTCCCTCTACACTGTCCTAATCAAACACTCCCAGGACAGGTACAGCATGGGGTTAGATACAGAGTAAAGCTCCCTCTACACTGTCCCCATTAAACACTCCCAGGACAGGTACAGCACGGGGTTAGATACAGAGTAAAGCTCCCTCTACACTGTCCACATCAAACACTCCCAGGACAGGTACAGCATGGGGTTAGATACAGAGTAAATCTCCCTCTACACTGTCCCCATCAAACACTCCCAGGACAGGTACAGCACGGGGTTAGATACAGAGTAAAGCTCCCTCTACACTGTCCTCATCAAACACTCCCAGGACAGGTACAGCACGGGGTTAGATACAGTGTAAATCTCCCTCTACTCCATCCCCATCAAACACTCCCAGGACAGGTACAGCACGGGGTTAGATACAGAGTAAAGCTCCCTCTACACTGTCCCCATCAAACACTCCCAGGACAGGTACAGCACGGGGTTAGATACAGAGTAAAGCTCCCTCTACACCATCCCCATCAAACACTCCCAGGACAGGTACAGCACGGGGTTAGATACAGAGTAAAGCTCCCTGTACACCGTCCCCATCAAACACTCCCAGGACACGTACAGCACGGGGTTAGGTACAGAGTAAAGCTCCCTCTACACCATCCCCATCAAACACTCCCAGGACAGGTACAGCACAGGGTTAGATACAGAGTAAAGCTCCCTCTACACTGTCCCCATCAAACACTCCCAGGACAGGTACAGCACGGGGTTAGATACAGAGTAAAGCTCCCTCTACACCATCCCCATCAAACACTCCCAGGACAGGTACAGCACGGGATTAGATACGGAGTAAAGCTCCCTGTACACCGTCCCCATCAAACACTCCCAGGAGAGGTACAGCACGGGGTTAGGTACAGAGTAAAGCTCCCTCTACACCATCCCCATCAAACACTCCCAGGACACGTACAGCACGGGGTTAGGTACAGAGTAAAGCTCCCTCTACACCATCCCCATCAAACACTCCCAGGACAGGTACAGCACGGGATTAGATACAGAGTAAAGCTCCCTCTACACCGTCCCCATCAAACACTCCCAGGACAGGTACAGCACGGGGTTAGATACAGAGTAAAGCTCCCTCTACACTGTCCCCATCAAACACTCCCAGGACAGGTACAGCACGGGGTTAGATACAGAGTAAAGTTGCCTCTATTTTTTAGTTGTACCATCAGGTAGGCGTTGGACAATATATTAATACTAGCCTTGCCATTGACGTTCAGATCCTGGGAATCGATATTAATATATAACCTGTTGAAGTTTTATCGGTGGTTAATCTGTGACATCAGTTCTTGGCTCGACAATGCTAACAGCACAGTTGAAACAAGGAGTGTACCCAGGACAGGTACAACACAGAGCTGAGCAGTGTTTCCCTGTTTCATGAAGTGGTAGATTAGCATAATAACTCACCAACAGCTGCAATCACCCATCGCACTTTGTTCACTGCTCTACACTGGCTCCTAGCCTGTTTTGTTAGGCAAGAGTATGTCCAGGGAAAGGAAATGAGGTGAATCCTTTTTTGCTGTAATCTGGAATGTGCTGCCTGGCAGGGCAGTGGAAGTAGTTTCAGGAGTAACTTTCAAAAGGGAATTGGATATATATTTGAAAATGAAGATGCCACAGGTGCGTGGGGAAAGAGCAGGAGCGGGGTGAGGAACTAACTGGATAACTCTTTCAAAGAGCCAGCACATGGGTAGAATGGCCCCCTGCTCTACTGTAAGGTGCTGTGGATCTCATTAGTAAAAGCAGCTGGAGGGAACAGCGGGGTGCAGCAATGGAGTCCCCTCCCTGAAGGGCATTACTGAACCAGATTGATGATAGTTGTCATTCCAGATTTATCGATTGAATTTAAAGTCCACCAGCTGCCGTGATGGGGTTTGAACCCCTGTCCCCCGAGCTGTTGACTTTCGGCTGGGTCCCTGGATTACTAGTCCAGTGACATTACCACCACACCACCATCCCCTTGGAGACCACCACCAAGGAGTATTAAGGGATATGGAACAAAGGGTGATTCACTGCCATTTGGAAATACATCAGTCATGATCTAATTGAATGAAGGAGCACGTTTTAAGCTCAAAAAGCCTCTCCTCTTGTCCCTTTGTCCTCTGAAGGCATAACGTGTCTATATTTGCTGCCCATTGTGGGACAGAGCCAGACAGACCTACAGTTCAGTCCTGGTCTTGGGCCACTTTCAATCTCATCAAGAAAGAGTTCACATCCCGAGGCTCACGGAGAAATTAAGCAGACACTCAATTCCTGGTCCCTGGACGAAAGTGTGAATTGGAATCCTCTGGGTTAAGTTTCACTGGCAACCTGCACAAAGAGGTGAAGTCTTTTAATCTCCGATAAATCTTGGGTGAGAATTCATCTGCCCTTCATTCCACTCTTTTTAGACTTCTTTTGCTGCTTCTGTACGAGAGGATTTCACGCCACTTTCTAACTGTGTTGGTCCCTCTCTCTGACCTGCGAGCTTTGCAGAGTCCCATCCTGGAGATGAAGAGGTGGGCTGGCTTTTTCCCTCTCTCCGAAACTCATCCGGCCAAACCTTGGGCATAATTCCGAACAGCTCCAAAATGTTGCTTTGGAAAAATTTGGAGAAGGTCCGAGGGAAAACTGGGAGATCTTGAGAACTCGAGAATCTCTGAATTGGAACCAGAAAAGCAAGTTAACACCTGTGTCCTGTCAGGCAGTGGGTTAAGGAGGGTGAATTGATGAGGTGTTACACTGGGCCTTGTTGTGATGTTCCTATTTGTGATGTCGTGTTATGTCAGTCCCCAGTCATGTCTTATTCTGACTGGAAGATAGTCAACTAGTGGAAGACAGCTCTGCCCGCTATGGCCAAGTAAGTTTCTAACAATTGTCTTTCCTTTTTTGTGTGTTGGACTGAGGAAGTTTAGTTTCTGCCACTGGGGTTGAGACATGTGTGGCCAAGAGGAGATGGAATGGGTTTTGTTAGCTGTCCCTTTCACCTCTGCTTAAATCCATCTAAAATCGATAGAAGAGAGGTCCATGATATGAGAGGGTATTTCCAGCACAGTAACAGGCCATTCAGCCCAACTGGACCATGTCAGTATTTATCCTCCACCCACCCCTCCTTGTGAGAGTCCCACATTCTCACCACTCTCTGGGTGAAAGACCTTTCTCCTGAATTCCCTATTGGATTTATTATCTTCATGGCTTCCTAGTTCTGGTCTCTGCTGCAAGTGGAAACACCTTCTTTGTGTCTATCAAAACCTTACATAATTTTACAGCCCCATATCCAGGTCACCTCTTAGTCTTCGCCTTTCTAGAGAAAAGAGCCCCCAGCCTGTTCAATCCTTCCTGATAGGTGCAATCTCTCAGGAGAACTCTTTTCCTCTTAAAGGTTTTTAATCTGTATCTCCTTCACAGAAACCGGTGGAGACAGGACCATTGAATATTTTTAAGGCTGTTAGAGAGATTCTTAACTGACAAGGGAGTCAAAGGCTATCGGGGTTAGACAGGAACGTAGAGTTGGAGCCACAAACAGATCGGTCATGATAGCAGAGAAGGCTGGAGGGGCTGAATGGCCTACTCCTGCTCTTAATTTGTATGTTTGTATTTTTCTCAGTTCTGGCATAATTTTAATGCCTTCTTTGCACCTTCTCTGGTGCCTCTATATCCTTTTTATACAATGGAGACCAGGTCTTTACACAGTGCTCTGAATGTGCTCTGATTAGAGTTGCCAACCCTCCAGGATTGGCCTGGAGTCTCCAGGAATTGAAGATCAACCTGCCGTGTGCAACCCCGGAGAAAAATCATCGGCACATTGAAGGCGATTGTTTGATCATTTTCTTTGAACATTTCTCTTCGCCGGATATAAAAATATTGAAAATGGTGGGGAAAGGCTGTTTGGCATCGTCCAATTAGGTGATGAGTGTTTTTGCTTTCCATTTGGTATAGGAAGGCTGTACGTCACAAGGGTGGATGTGTTGGCCGACTAATGGCTGGAGTGTGGGGGTGAGTCAGGTGACACAACCTCCTGGAGTACATTTCATCTCAGTTGGCAACCCCATGGTTTTAATATATTTGATGTTCTGTCTCTGTCTTACAAGTATCCAATGGGCAGTGAGTTATGGGGTAGCCTCAATCCAGTTTTTACTTAATGATCACAAATTGAAGTTATTGGTGTTAATCTTAGGTGTTCCGCGGCTGTGAAAGTGTGGTTGTGCTAAGTGTGTGTAGGAAACCACAGTAAGCACACACTCTCTCAGTCCGTCTTGCTTCCTTTACCCTACAGCCTTGACACCATGAGGTTCTGGTTGGGAGTTAAGTTGCTTCTTGGCCTGGCCCCTCCCTCCCTCTCTCCCTCCCTCTCTTTGCCATTTCCCCCAGCCCAGCAACCCTCAGAAATCTTTGCGTTCCTCCTGTTTTCTTGCTGTCGCTGACCTTTCCTTCAATCGTCTGGACCTTTTAATCTCTAGGATTACTTCAGGAATTGTTAGCGGGCGATGCGGACGGTGGGAATGGGATGGGGCGGAGCGGTGACATTGCTGATTGAGGCACATTGACGGGCAGCATGGAGGGAGCTTTACTTTACAGTTGAGTGATTGCCCCCCCCCCCCCCCCCACCCCCACTCTACCCCCCCCACTCACCCCCACCCACGGATTTTCCATTACTTTGAACAAGAATCCCATAGTGGCAGTTGGAGAATTTGGAATTCAGTTTAAATAAAAAGCTGAAAAGCAGGAACATGAAGAAGCCATTCAATCCCTCAAGCCCATTCTGTCATTCATTTAGAACAAGGCTGATCTGTACCTGAACTCCATCCATCCATCTGCCTTAGTTCTGTCAATCTTAATATCCTCACCCAACTACAATCTATCAATCTTTCCTTGATAGTTTTAATTGACCCCCCAGCCTCCACAACTTTTTGGGGGAGTGAGTTCCATGATATCCACTCCCTTTTGTGTGAAGAAGTGCTTCCTGACATCACCCATAAATGACCTGGTTCGAATTTTAAAGTTCTGGACTCGCTCCCCACCAGAGGAAATAGTTTCTCTCTATCAATCCAATCAAATCAATTAATCATCTTAAAACACCTCAAATAGGTCACTCATTAACTTTTTCTTATTCATTCACAGGATGTGGGTGCCACTGGCAGGGCCCAGCATTTATTGCCCATCCCTAATTGCCCCTTGAGAAGGTGGTGGTGAGCTGCCTTCTTGAGCCGCTGCAGTCCATGTGGTGTAGGTACACCCACAGTGCTGTTAGGGAGGGAGTCCCAGGATTTGGACCCAGCGACAGTGAAGGAACGGTGATATATTTACAAGTCAGGATGGTGAGTGGCTTGGAGGGGAACTTCCAGGTGGTGGTGTTCCCATGTGTCTGCTGCCCTTGTCCTTCTAGATGGCAGTGGTCATGGGTTTGGAAGGTATTGAATCTGCTTCCACTGCCCTTTCAGGCAGCGCATTGCAGATCACAACAACTCATGCTTAAATATACCCACTAGTCATGTATAAAGCCCCCTGTCATGCTAGGCCCAATATTGTCAATAATGTAAAGCTGGCAATGCATTGTCTATCTCCAAGGTCATTATGAGTCAACTACAACCAAGAGTCAACCATTTGCTGTGGGATTGGAGTCACATGCAGCTGAAGATCAGATCATATTCTCATCCCTAAAGGACATTACTGGACCAATCAGGTTTTCTGGATATTCTGACATCATTGCCTGGTGCCAGCCCACAAATCACAAGATTTAATGAGCACAACTTCAATACGGACCCCTGGTGGGATTTAAATTCGCAAGGTCCACATTGCTAATCCAGTACTATAACAACAACAATTTATATTGATTTAGCATCTTTAATGTAATGAAGTGTCCCAAGGGGGTGTCACAGGTGCACTATGGAACAAGGTATGACACTGAGCCGCAGAGGGAGATGTTGGGGTCAGGTGACCACAAGCTTGGTCAAAGAGGTAGGTTTCACAGAGGAAAGGAGGGAGGGAAGTGAGGGAGAGGAGTGAAGAGGATTTTGGAGGGAATTCCGGAGCTTTGGGCCCAGGGAGCTGAAGGCACGGCCGCCAATGGTGGAGCCATTCAAATTGGGAAAGCACAAGAGGCCAGGATTAGAGGAGGGTGGTGGGGTTGGAGGAGATTACAGAGATAGGGAGGCAGCGAGGCCACAGAGGGATTTGAAACCAAGCATGAGAATTTCAAAATCAAGACATTGCTTGACCGGGAGCCATTGTAGGTCAGTGAAGTCAGGGCTGATGGGGGAAGGGGACTAGCTGTGAGTTAAGATACGGGTAGCAGAGTTTTGGACGGCCTCAAGTTGGGGGAGGGTGGAATGTGGGAGACCAGCCAGGGGTTTGTTACAATAATCAAGTCCAGAAGTGGGTAGGACTGAGGGTTTCAGCAGCAGATGAGCTGAGACAGGGGTGAAATCTAGCAGTGTTATGTTGGTGGAAATAGGCAGTCTTAGTGCTGATATTGGAAGCTCATCTCTGGGGCAAAAGTGATATCAAGGTTGCAAACAGATTGATTTAATCCCAGACTGTTGCCAGGCAGAGAGACTGGGTTGGTAGTTAGGGATTGGACTTTGGAGTGGGGACTAAAAACAGTGGCTTTTGTCTTCCCAGTATTTAACTGGAGGACATTTCTGCTCATCCAGTACTGGGTGTCGGATGAGCAGTCTGATCATTTAGCAACAGTGGAGGATTACAGAGAGGTGGTGTTGAGCTGGGGATGGGTGTCCTAACTACTAGGCTACCGTACTTCCTCTATGAACAATAAAGTAATGATTTTCCATCTCCGTATCTACAAATCTTTACTTTCCGTCCCATTCTTGTTTATCTTCTACATCCACAATAAATCTCTATGTCTGCATTTATAATGGAAACTTCCTATGTAAAATGTCACACTGTAATTACTCCCTCCCACCAATGGTGGTGCTGCAGTTGCTCAATTTCGGCAGCTTCTTTACGGCTTTCAAGTTATTGTACGTTTTGCTATTTGACCATAACCCGTAAAATGGGCACTGAAATCTATCTGGCCCAATAATACTCCCTGAATCAACAAAAGACTAGACTTGGTCTCAGTTTTCCTTATTAAAAGCCATGGGGGAATCAACTGCTTATGAAAGAAAGCGGAAAGCTTTGCATTTCAATAGTGCTTTTCACAACCACAGGCTTTCCCAAAGTGCTTCACAGCCAATGATGTACGTTTGAGATGAAACAGTGCAGCCAATCTGCACGCAGCAATCTCCCACAAACAGCAACGTGGGAGTGACAACATAACGATTTCAGTGATGTTAGTTGAGGGGTAGATATTGGCCAGAAGAGCGGGAAGAACTTCCCTGCTCTTCTTCGAAACTGAGAGCAGGAGGGGGCCTCGATTTAATCCGATCCAAAAAAAAAACGGTGCCCCTGACAGGGCAGCACTCTCTCAGTGGCGGCCCAGGTTATCAGGCCGGAGGGGGGGGGTGGGGGGAGGGGTTGGGGGGTTTGGTTGAATCGGTGCCCGAATCTGCCAAAGGAAAAGGAACCTGAAGGAAGCGAGCTGCAGGAGAGGAAAAGGTCAGTGGTCCGGGCTGTTTGACCAGGGCCGCAAAGCTGTGGAGGCCTCTGCTGGAGGGGCATAGTGGAGGGCAGTAGGGAAAGGGGGTTGTCCTGGGTTGGGGTGGGGGTGGCGGGGGAGGGGGTGGGGGTAGCCGGATGATGGACATCACGGAGCGGCCGCGGACAAGCTACAGCGGATGTGTGACCATGGCGCATGTCGGACGAGCGTGGCGTACCATGAGAGCGGGTCTCCTGGTGGGTGTAGCTACGAGCTGGATCAGCTGTGAGCTTAGTCAGTGTCTCTGTTCACCCCATCACGTTCATTTCCAACTGGAGGATGAGTGGCATCAGCCAAGGCAAAGTGACATTTAGATGCTCAGGAGCATGGCGGGGGGTGATACAAAAATTAACGCTCCAAGCAATACATAATTTACCGAATGTGGATGCGTTACTCATTAATTATGCATGCACAACCTTTGCAGTGTTGAACAAATTAAGGCAGGTTGAAATGCCGTTAACCCCAGCATCATTAGCGCTTCGTGTCAACTCACCGCAGGGTGTCAGAGCGCGTGAGGAGGCACAACGATTTAACTTTGATGTACCCGAGACATTTCGGCCTGTAATTTATCTTCACAGTGTTTTATTTTCCAGCTCAGCCTAGTATTTGGATAAACAGGCCCAGCAGGAGGCAGGTATCAGCGTCAGAGCCAGTTCTGTGCTACCAATATCTGGTCTAAATCAGAAGATCATGGAGTCAGTATTCACCCTACACGCACAAACCATCAAACAGAGATTTCACTAGATTGCTCACACACTTCTCTGCTTGTGAAAGAGGTAGAGATCTTTTTAACCTTACGGAACTAAAAAGCTAAGGGAGGGTTGGGGGACAGGCAGTTGTGGTTTCAAACCTCACTCTGGTTGCTAGAGCAGAAAAATCACAACCAGCACAGCCAGTGCAGTAACCAGGGAGCACTGCACTGTCGGAGGGACAGTACTGAGGAAGTGCTGCACTGTTAGAGGGTCAGTGCTGAGGGAGTGCTGAACTGCCGGAGGGACAGTACTGAGGGAGTGCTGCACTGTCGGACAGTCAGTGCCAAGGTTCAGTACTGAGGGAGTGCTCCACTGTCGGAGGGTCATTACTGAGGGAGTGCTGCATTGCTGGAGGGTCAGTACTGAGGGAGTGCTGCACTGTCGGAGGGTCAGTACTGAGGGAGTGCTGCCCTGTCGGAGGGTCAGTACTGAGGGAGTGCAGCGCTGTCGGAGGGTCAGTACTGAGGGAGTGCTGTACTGTCGGAGGGTCAGTACTGAGGGAGTGCTGAACTGTCAGAGAGTCAGTACTGAGGGGGTGCTGCACTGTCAGAGGGTCAGTACTGAGGGAGTGCTGCACTGTCGGAGGGTCAGTACTGAGGGAGTGCTGCACTTTCGGAGGGTCAGTACTAAGGAAGTGCTGCACTGTCAGAGGGTCAGTACTGAGGGAGTGCTGCACAGTCGGAGGATCAGTACTGAGGGAGTGCTGCACTGTAGGAGAGTCAATGCTGAGGGAGTGCTGTGCTGTCGGAGGGTCAGTACTGAGGGAATGCTGCACTGTCAGAGGGTCAGTGCTGAGGGAGTGCTGAACTGCCGGAGGGTCAGTACTGAGGGAGTGCTGCATTGTCGGACAGTCAGTGCTAAGGTTCACTACTGAGGGAGTGCTCCACTGTCAGAGGGTCAGTACTGAGGGAATGCTGCACTGTCAGAGGGTCAGTACTGGGGGAGTACAGCACTGTCGGAGGGTCAGTACTGAGGGAGCACTGCACTGTCGGAGGGTCAGTACTGAGGGAGCGCTGCGCTGTCGGAGGGTCAGTACTGAGGGAGCGCTGCACTTTCGGAGGGTCAGTACTGAGGAAGTGCTGCACTGTCAGAGGGTCAGTACTGAGGGAGTGCTGCACTGTAGGAGAGTCAATGCTGAGGGAGTGCTGTGCTGTCGGAGGGTCAGTACTGAGGGAATGCTGCACTGTCAGAGGGTCAGTGCTGAGGGAGTGCTGAACTGCCGGAGGGTCAGTACTGAGGGAGTGCTGCATTGTCGGACAGTCAGTGCTAAGGTTCACTACTGAGGGAGTGCTCCACTGTCGGAGGGTCAGTACTGAGGGAGTACTGCACTGTCAGAGGGTGATTACTGAGGGAGTGCTGCACTGTCAGAGGGTCAGTACTGGGGGAGTACAGCACTGTCGGAGGGTCAGTACTGAGGGAGCACTGCACTGTCGGAGGGTCAGTACTGAGGGAATGCTGCACTGTTGGAGGGTCAGTACTGAGGGAGTGCTGCACTGTCGGAGGGTCAGTACTGAGGGAATGCTGCACTGTCGGATGGTCAGTACTGAGGGAGCGCTGCGCTGTCGGAGGGTCAGTACTGAGGGAGTGCTGCACTGTCAGAGGGTCAGTATTGAGGGAATGCTGCGCTGTCAGAGGGTCAGTACTGAGGGAGTGCTGAACTGCCGGAGGGTCAGTACTGAGGGAGTGCTGCATTGTCGGACAGTCAGTGCTAAGGTTCACTACTGAGGGAGTGCTCCACTGTCGGAGGGTCAGTACTGAGGGAGTACTGCACTGTCAGAGGGTCAGTACTGAGGGAGTGCTGCACTGTCAGACGGTCAGTACTGGGGGAGTACAGCACTGTCGGAGGGTCAGTACTGAGGGAGCACTGCATTGTCGGAGAGTCAGTACTGAGGGAATGCTGCACTGTTGGAGGGTCAGTACTGAGGGAGTGCTGCACTGTCGGAGGGTCAGTACTGAGGGAGCGCTGCGCTGTTGGAGGGTCAGTACTGAGGGAGTGCTGCACTGTTGGAGGGTCAGTACTGAGGGAATGCTGCACTGTTGGAGGCTCAGTACTGAGGGAGTGCTGCACTGTCGGAGGGTCAGTACTGAGGGAGCGCTGTGCTGTCGGAGGGTCAGTACTGAGGGAGTGCTGCACTGTCAGAGGGTCAGTATCGAGGGAATGCTTCGCTGTCAGAGGGTCAGTACTGAGGGAACGCTGCACTGTCGGAGGGTCAGTACTGAGGGAGCGCTGTGCTGTCGGAGGGTCAGTACTGAGGGAGTGCTGCACTGTTGGAGGGTCAGTACTGAGGGAATGCTGCACTGTCAGAGGGTCAGTACTGAGTGAGTGCTGCACTGTCAGAGGGTCAGTACTGAGTGAGTGCTGCACTGTCGGATGGTCAGTACTGAGGGCTTGCTGCACTGTTAGAGGGTCAGTACTGAGGGAGTGCTGCACTGTCAGAGGGTCAGTACTGAGGGAGGGCAGCGCTGTTGGAGGGTCAGTACTGAGGGAATGCTACACTGTCGGAGGGTCAGTACTGAGGAAGTGCTGAACTGTCAGACGGTCAGTACTGAGGAAGTGCTGCACTGTCGGAGGGTCAGTACTGAGGGAGTGTTGCACCGTCAGAGGGTCAGTACTGAGGGAGTGCTGCATTGTCGGAGGGTCAGTACTGAGGGAATGCTGCACTGTCAGAGGGTCAATGCTGACGGAGTGCTGCGCTGCCGGAGGGTCAGTACTGAGGGAGTGCTGCACTGTCGGACAGTCAGTGCTAAGGTTCAGTACTGAGGGAGTGCTCCACTGTCGGAAGGTCAGTACTGAGGGAGTGTTGCATTGCTGGAGGGTCAGTACTGAGGGACTGCTGCACTGTTGGAGGGTCAGTACTGAGGCAGTGCTGCCCTTTCGGAGGGTCAGTACTGAGGGAGTGCAGCGCTGTCAGACGGTCAGTACTGAGGGAATGCTGCACTGTTGGAGGGTCAGTACTCAGCGAGTACTGAACTGTCAGAGAGTCAGTACTGAGGGAGTGCAGCGCTGTCAGACGGTCAGTACTGAGGGAATGCTGCACTGTTGGAGGGTCAGTACTCAGCGAGTACTGAACTGTCAGAGAGTCAGTACTGAGGGAGTGCTGCACTTTCGGACAGTCAGTACTAAGGGAATGCTGTGCAGTCAGAGGGTTAGTACTGAGGGAATGCTGCACTGTTGGAGGATCAGTACTGAGGGAGTGCTGCACTGTCGGAGGGTCAATACTGAGGGAGTGCTGCACTTCTGAAGGATCAGTACTGAGGGAATGCTGTGCAGTCAGAGGGTTAGTACTGAGGGAATGCTGCACTGTTGGAGAATCAGTACTGAGGAACGCTGCACTGTGGGAGTGTCAGTAAAGAGGGAGTGCTGCATTGTCAGACAGTCAGTGCTGAGGGAGTGCTGCACTGTCAGAGGGTCATTACTGAGGGAGTGCTGCACTGTCGGAGGGTCAGTACTGAGGGAGCGCTGCACTGTCAGATGGTCAGTACTGAGGGAGTGCTGCACTGTCAGGGGCTCAGTATTGAGGGAGTGCTGTACTGTCAGAGGGTCAGTACTGAGGGAGTGCCACCCTGTCGGAGGGTCAGTACTGAGGGAATAGAGCACTGTCAGAGGGTCAGTACTGAGGGAGTGCTGCACTGTCGGAGGGTCAGTACTGAGGAAGTGCTGCACTGTCAGACGGTCAGTACTGAGGAAGTGCTGCACTGTCGGAGGGTCATTACTGAGGGAGTGCTGCACTGTCGGAGGGTCAATACTGAGGGAGTGCTGCACTGTAAGAGGGTCAGTGCTGAGGGAGTGCTGCACTGTCAGAGGGTCAATGCTGACGGAGTGCTGCGCTGCCGGAGGGTCAGTACTGAGGGAGTGCTGCACTGTCGGACAGTCAGTGCTAAGGTTCAGTACTGAGGGAGTGCTCCACTGTCGGAAGGTCAGTACTGAGGGAGTGTTGCATTGCTGAAGGGTCAGTACTGAGGGACTGCTGCACTGTTGGAGGGTCAGTACTGAGGCAGTGCTGCCCTTTCGGAGGGTCAGTACTGAGGGAGTGCAGCGCTGTCAGACGGTCAGTACTGAGGGAATGCTGCACTGTTGGAGGGTCAGTACTCAGCGAGTACTGAACTGTCAGAGAGTCAGTACTGAGGGAGTGCAGCGCTGTCAGACGGTCAGTACTGAGGGAATGCTGCACTGTTGGAGGGTCAGTACTCAGCGAGTACTGAACTGTCAGAGAGTCAGTACTGAGGGAGTGCTGCACTTTCGGACAGTCAGTACTAAGGGAATGCTGTGCAGTCAGAGGGTTAGTACTGAGGGAATGCTGCACTGTTGGAGGATCAGTACTGAGGGAGTGCTGCACTGTCGGAGGGTCAATACTGAGGGAGTGCTGCACTGTAAGAGGGTCAGTGCTGAGGGAGTGCTGCACTGTAGGAGAGTCAATGCTGAGGGAGTGCTGCACTTCTGAAGGATCAGTACTGAGGGAATGCTGTGCAGTCAGAGGGTTAGTACTGAGGGAATGCTGCACTGTTGGAGAATCAGTACTGAGGAACGCTGCACTGTGGGAGTGTCAGTAAAGAGGGAGTGCTGCATTGTCAGACAGTCAGTGCTGAGGGAGTGCTGCACTGTCAGAGGGTCATTACTGAGGGAGTGCTGCACTGTCGGAGGGTCAGTACTGAGGGAGCGCTGCACTGTCAGATGGTCAGTACTGAGGGAGTGCTGCACTGTCAGGGGCTCAGTATTGAGGGAGTGCTGTACTGTCAGAGGGTCGGTACTGAGGGAGTGCCACCCTGTCGGAGGGTCAGTACTGAGGGAATAGAGCACTGTCAGAGGGTCAGTACTGAGGGAGCGCTGCACTGTCGGAGGGTCAGTACTGAGGAAGTGCTGCACTGTCAGACGGTCAGTACTGAGGAAGTGCTGCACTGTCAGCGGGTCAGTACTGAGGGAGTGCTGCACTGTCGGAGGGTCATTACTGAGGGAGTGCTGCACTGTCGGAGGGTCAATACTGAGGGAGTGCTGCACTGTAAGAGGGTCAGTGCTGAGGGAGTGCTGCACTGTAGGAGAGTCAATGCTGAGGGAGTGCTGCGCTGTCGGAGGGCCAGTACTGAGGGAATGCTGCACTGTCAGAGGGTCAGTGCTGAGGGAGTGCTGCACTGCCGGAGGGTCAGTACTGAGGGAGTGCTGCACTGTCGGAGGGTCAGCACTGAGGAAGTGCTGCACTGTCAGACGGTCAGTACTGAGGGAGTGCTGCACTGTCAGAGGGTCATTACTGAGGGAGTGCTGCACTGTCGGAGGGTCAGTACTGAGGGAGCGCTGCACTGTCAGATGGTCAGTACTGAGGGAGTGCTGCACTGTCAGGGGCTCAGTATTGAGGGAGTGCTGTACTGTCAGAGGGTTAGTACTGAGGGAGTGCTGCATTGTCAGAGGGTCAGTACTGAGGAATTGCTGTACTGTCAGAGGGTTAGTACTGAGGGAGCGCTGCACTGTCAGAGGGTTAGTACTGAGGGAGTGCTGCACTGTCAGAGGGTCAGCACTGAGCGAGTGCTGCACTGTCAGAGGGTCAGTACTGAGGGAGCACTGCAATGTCACAGGGTCAGTACTGAGGGAGTGCTGCACTGTCAGAGGGTCAGTACTGAGGGAGTGCTGCACTGTCAGAGGGTCAGCACTGAGCGAGTGCTGCACTGTCAGAGGGTCAGTACTGAGGGAGCGCTGCACTGTCAGAGGGTCAGCACTGAGGGAGTGCTGTACTGTCAGAGGGTTAGTACTGAGGGAGCGCTGCACTGTCAGAGGGTTAGTACTGAGGGAGTGCTGCACTGTCAGAGGGTCAGTACTGAGGGAGTGCTGCACTGTCAGAGGGTCAGCACTGAGCGAGTGCTGCACTGTCAGAGGGTCAGTACTGAGGGAGTGCTGCACTGTCAGAGGGTCAGCACTGAGCGAGTGCTGTACTGTCAGAGGGTTAGTACTGATGGAGTGCTGCACTGTCAGATGGCAGCACTGAGGGAGTGCTGCACTGTCTAAGGGTCAGTACTGTGGGAGTGCTGCACTGTCAGAGGGTCAGCACTGAGCGAGTGCTGTACTGTCAGAGGGTTAGTACTGATGGAGTGCTGCACTGTCAGAGGGTCAGTACTGAGGGTGTGCTGCACTGTCAGAGGGTCCGTACTGAGGGAGTGCTGCACTGTCAGAGGGTCAGCACTGAGGGAGCTCTGCATTGTCAGAGGGTCAGTACTGAGGAGTTGCTGCACTGTCAGAGGGTCAGTACTGAGGGGTTGCTGCACTGTCAGAGGGTCAGTACTGAGGGAGTGCTGCACTGTCAGAGGGTTAGTACTGATGGACCGTTGTTGGAGGTCCCCAGTTCCAGGGTTGAGGTGCTAAATAAGACCACACCCATCCGCGGAGATGATCATGAAATTTCCTATGGATTCTGTTTCAAAGAACACGTGGAGTTTTCCCAGTGTTTTGTCCAACATTTAACCCTTGAACCAAAGCAAATTGCCTCTAATTCCTTCGGGATGTTCTGCAGAAATAGGTAGCTGTGTTTCCCTGTGAAGTGCGTTTGACTATGTGTAATGTGTTTTGTGGTGAAATTTGAATATATCATTTATTATGATTCATCTTTGGGATGTGGTCATCGCCATCTACTGGCCGTCCGTAACTGGCCGGGGCCAGTGTTGTTGAGCCTTCTCCTTGAGCCTCTCCAGTCTCTTTTTGGTGACAGTTTTGATTCAGCTGTGTGGCTTCCTAACACACTTCAGAGATGCAGTTCAGAGTCGACCATGTTGCTGTGAGGCTGGAGTCACACACAGACCCAGGCTGGGTGAGGAAGGCACATTTCCTTCACTGAAGGATATTAATGAACCAGCTGAGCCTTCATGTCCATCCAAAGCTTCGTGGTGACTCTCACTGAGAGCGAGGAGAACTCGAAAGGGTTTTACAGATTGATGAAGGGAAAGAGAGTGGCCAAGAGTTGGATAGGTACCTTAATGACAGATGGCCGGGGAGATATTAATTGGAAATCAAGATATGGCTAATTAACTGAGGAGCTACTTCACGTGGATTTTCACGAAGAGACTGAGGAAACATTCCAGATATACAGGTAAACAAAAGTTCAGTAAATAGGAGGAACTTAACCAGATTCAATGAAAGTAACAATATGATAATGATGATTAAAGACAGATAAATGTCCAGCACCAGATGGTTTCCATCCCAGGGTTTTAAAAGAAGTCAGGAAATAGTTAAAATGCTGGTCATTCAAAACTCTCTCCATTCGGGAGATGTCCCCTGCAATTGGAAAATTGCCACGATCACTGCCATCTAGAAGGACAAGGGCAGCAGATAGATGGGAACACCCCCACCTGGAAGTTCCCCTCCAAGTCACTCACCATCCTGACTTGGAAATATATCACCGTTCCTTCACTGTCACTGGGTCAGAATCCTGGAACTCCCTCCCTAACAGCACTGTGGGTGTACCTACACCACATGGGCAGCAGAGGTTCATGAAGGCAGCTCACCACCTCCTTCTCAAGGGGCAATTAGGGATGGGCAATAAATGCTGGGCCCAGCCAGCGACGCAAAATGAATAAAAAAAATGCGGAGAGAAAAGCGACTTCCAAAAGGACATTGAAAGGGAAGAATACTTGAAAAAGAACAATAACAGGGGCTGTGGGGAAGGTGCAGGGGGAGTGGGATTCGTCGGATAGCTCTTTCAAAGGCATGATGGGCCAAATTGCCTCCTCCTGTGTTCAGTCTGTGGTGTTCAATTGTTCCGTGTTTGATTATGTGAGTCTGGTCTATAATCTATGCTCACTGTGCTTGATTGGTTAAGCTTGGTTGTGGACTCAGAGCAAGGGAAACAGGCGCCACAGAATCTACGAGAAGCTTGGGCTGGGGTAGAAACGAGTGCAGACATTTTGTGGTTTCCATCCCAGGGTTTTAAAAGAAGTCAGTCAGGAAATAGTTAAAATGCTGGTCATTCAAAACTCTCTCCATTCGGGAACTGTCCCCTGCAATTAGAAAAACCCGCTTGATTGGCACCCCATCCACAAACATTCACTCCCTCCACCACCGACGCACAGTAGCAGCAGTGTGTGTACCATCTACAAGATGCACTGCAGCAACTCACCAAGGCTCCTTAGACAGCATCTTCCAAACCCACCACCACTACCATCAAGGGCAGCAGATAGATGGGAACACCACCACCTGGAAGTTCCCCTCCAAGCCACTCACCATCCTCACTTGGAAATATATCCCTGTTCCTTCACTGTCGCAGGGTCAAAATCCCTCCCTAACAGCACTGTGGTTGTACCTACACCACATGGGACTGCAGCGGTTCAAGAAGGCAGCTCACCACCACCTTCTCAAGGGGCAATTAGGGCTGGGCATTAAATGCTGGTCCAGCCAGCGACACTTGCATCCCATGAAAGAATTTTAAAAAATGATCAGAGGAACTGTGACTAGAGTTACATGAAAACTCAGGAAAGGCACAGGAGGAGGCTATTCAGCCCTTTGTGTTTGAGCCAGGCGATGAACATTGTGTGATCCGCAGGAGCACCCTGGAAATTTCCTTGAGGTATTTTGTTCCTGATCTCCTCTCTGAAAACCTTCACAAAACCTGGCTGGTGAATCTTCATGCATGATCCTAGACTTTGGCTATTTCACAAAGTAGCTGGTACAGCCAAGCCTCCTTAGACAGCGCCTTCCAAACCCATGACCTTTACCATTCAGAATGATAAGGGCAGCAGACTCCTAGGAACACCACCGCCTGCAAATTTGCCTCCAAACCACTTGCCACCCTGGCTTAGAACGATATCGCCGTTACTCAAAACCCGGGAACCCAGCGGCACTGTTGGATTAGTTTCACCACACAGGCTGCAGAGGTTGAAGAAGGCAGCTCACCGCCACCTCCTCAAGGGGCAGGTCAGGATGGGCCAATAACTGTTGACCCTGCCAGCAACGCCTGTGCCCCCCGAGAGTGATTAATGAATAGACCTGACGCGGCGCTTTTTTCTGAGGCTGACAGGACCAGCACCAGATCAAATCTGGCTTTCCTTTACCAAGCTTATCCACCTTATCAGGTGACGGTGTTGTGGCATTGTCGTTGGTCTGATATTTAGGCCCACAGCAACAGCAATGTGTCTGAGTTCTTAAATGCCCCCTGAGTAAGGGTAATTAGGGATGGTTGCCAGCCAGCAACTCCCACGCCCAATGAATAAACAAAAACCAAAAGGTTTCTAATGCCACCCACCTGGGATTGTCTCATGGGTCAAGAACGAAAGTTGGGACCTCCAGTCTCGTTGGTGGACACCAAGCAAACTTTTGATATAGATAATTCTAGCTTGGTTAGTACGGAATGTGAATATCACTGAAAATGTTTAGTGTGGGTTAAACATCTGATTGGCCATCCTCCTGGGCAGTGGTGGAATGGGCAGTGCCTGTACAAAAAAAAATGATCAGAGGAATTATGACTGGAGTTACATAAAAACATAGGAAAGGCCTGGCCTGTAGTATAAATTGTTGTGATAGTTTGAAATTTGACATTCTTGCATTTGTCCTGATGAGTGCAAGACGAAAAGCTTCAACAATATGTCTCTCTTTGCAACATGGATAATTGCAAAATTTTGGCCGGAAGACTAAGGGGATCAGATACTCCATGGAAAATAAGTGAATGAATGAGTTAGAGGAACAGAGGGATCTGGGGCGCAGATACACAAATCACTACAAGTCTCGAGACCAGATAATCAGACTATAAAATGAGCAAATCATGAACAGAGATCATTTCTAAAGCCGTAGAATAAAAAGCAGAGAGGTTATGTTAAACTGGTGTTGAACCATGGTTCAACCTCATTTGGATGCCGGGAAACAGTTCTGTTCTCCGTATTATATAAAGGGATAAGGTTGGTAGATCAGCAGGAGAGTTACCCAGCATGTTTAACCCAAGCAAACTTTGTGCTGTCAGCTCATTATGATGATTGCATCATGCACCCTTCAGCACGCTTCTGAATGGCTGGATGCTAAGTAGCAGGCACAAAATTGTAAAGGACTGGAAAGATTTTAAGCTGCGCTGCGTAAAATGGGTGTGTTCGACTGCAGCAGGTGTAGGAACTGGTTCCAAAAAGACTTTGACGTGGGTAAAGAGGCAGAAGTGATGCAACAGGAGGCAGAGTGATTGCCAAAGTTTTCCAGAGCTGCACCGGAAAGTTTGTGCAGGAACTGGACGTGGGGAGTGAGGTTCCCTATCCACGAGGGATCAGGAGGCCCTCGAGTTAGACTCTGAGATGTGCAGCCCAATGCTAGCAGTGTCGCCACAATGACCCAGATGCAGTGCAGAAAGAAATTCGCTGACCTCACACAAATAGTCAAGCTCAGTGAATGCACCTTCACATGTCACATTCCAGTGCTTGATTCGCCTCACTCCCATCACTTACCCACCGGCAACCTCCATCAGCCAAGACTTATACCTGGCATTCACAGCTTCACCTCACCCTCACACACATAGCACTGCTGCAAGCCTCAATCTCACATCTCACAGCTTGCACACACTACCAACTGCTCAACTACATTTTAATTCATTCATGGGATGTGGGCATCGCTGGCTAGGCCAGCATTTATTGCCCATCCCTAATTGCCCCTTGAGAAGGTGGTGGTGAGCTGCCTTCTTGAACCGCTGCAGTCCATGTGGTGTAGGTACACCCACAGTGCTGTTAGGGAGGGAGTTCCAGGATTTTGGCCCAGCGACAGTGAAGGAACGGTGATATATTTCCAAGTCAGGATGGTGAGTGACTTGGAGGGGAACTTCCAGGTGGTGGTGTTCCCATCTATCTGCTGCCCTTGAGCTTACAGATGGTAGTGGTTGTGGGTTTGGAAGGTGCTGTCTAAGGAGCCTTGGTGAATTCCTGCAGTGCATCTTGTAGATGGTACACACTGCTGCTACTGTGTGTCGGTGGCGGAGGGAGTGAATGTTTGTGGATGGGGTACCAATCAAGTGGATGGTGTCAAGCTTCTTGAGTGTTGTTGGAGCTGCACTCATCCAGGCAAGTGGGGAGTGTTCAATTGCACTCCTGACTTGTACCTTGTAGATGGTGGACAGGCTTTGGGGAGTCAGGAGGTGAGTTACTCTCTGCAAGATCCCCAGCCCCTGACCTGCTCTTGTAGCCACAGTATTTATATGGCTAGTCCAGTTCAGTTTCTGGTCAATGGTAACCCCCAGGATGCTGATAATGGGGGATTCAGTGAGGGTAATGCTATTGAACTTCAAGGGCTGATGGTTAGATTCTCTCTTGTTGAGATGGTCATTGCCTGGCACTTGTGTGGCCTGAATGTTACTTGTCACTTGTCAGTTAAAGCCTGGATATTGTCCAGGTCTTGCTGCATTTGGACATGGGCTGCTTCAGGCTCTGAGGAGTCACGAATGGTGCTGAACATTGTGCAATCATCAGCGAACACCCCCACTTCTGACCTTACGATGGAAGGAAGGTCATTGATGAAGCAGCTGAAGATGGTTGGGCCGAGGACACTACCCTGAGGAACTCCTGCAGTGATGTCCTGGAGCTGAGATGACTGACCTCCAACAACCACAACCATCTTCCTTTGTGCTGGGTATGACTCCAACCAGCGGAAAGTTTTCCCCTGATTCCCATTGACTCCAGTTTTGTCAGGGCTCCTTGATGCCGCATTCAGTCAAATGTGGCTTTGATGTGAAGGGCAGTTACTCTCACCTCACCTTTGACAGATATAACACCCAAACACACCACACCACGCTCACTGACACAAACCCTTCTCTCTTGCAGGATGTGGTGGTGTGCACCCAGAGGCAGTGGCAGCCACTAATGGGAGGGAGTCTGGAACAGCCGCATGTCATCCTCCTCATGGAGGAGATGGTGGCCTGCATCATTGGAACAGCCATGGCAGAGGCCAGGACAAGCAACAAGGCCACTAGAATCGAGTATGACAGTGTAGGAGCAGAGGAGCAGGTGTAGGCCATTCAGCCCCTCCAGCCTGCTCTACCATTCAACTAGTTCATGGCTGATCAACACTACTTTCCCACACTAACCCCATATCCCTTAATATCATTAGTAATGAGAAATCTATTGGTCTCTGTCTTGAATGATTGAGCTTCCACAGCCCTCTGGGGTAGAGCATTCCAAGGATTTACCAGCCATTGAGTGAAGAAATTCCTCCTCATCTCAGCCCGAAATGGCCTGCCCCTTATTCTTAGTTGGTATCCCCTAGTTCCAGACCCGCTCCCCGCCAAGGGTAACATCCTTCTTGCATCTACCCTATCGAGCCCTGTAAGTTTCAATGGGGTCACCTCTCATTCTTTGAAACTCTAGAGTATACAGGCCCAGTCTCCTTAATCTCTCCTCATAAGATGGTCCTGCCGTCCCAGGGTTTAGTCTGGTGAGCCTCCACTGCACTCCCTCTATGGCAAGTATATCCTTCCTTAGGTAAGGGGCCCAGAACTGTCATGCAACACTCCAGATGTGGTCTCACCAAGGTTCTACACAACTGAAGCAAGACAACTTTACTCATGTACTCAAATTCCCTTACGATAAAGGCCACCATACCACTTCCCTTCCTAACCGCTTGCCGTTAGCTTTCAGTGTCTCATGAACAAGGACACCCATGGGTCCCATTGGACATCAACACTACCCAATCTCTCACCATTTAAAAAATAATCTGCATCTCCATTCTTCATATCGAACCTTACATTTTTTCACATTATATTCCATCTGACATGTTCTTGACCACTCACTAAGCCTGTCTAAATCCCCTTGAAGCCTCTTTGCATCTTCCTCACTAGTCACAATCCCACCTAGTTTTGTGTCATCAACACACTTGGAAATATTATATTTGGTCCCCCACATCCAAATCATTGATATAGATTGTGAACAGCTGGGGCCCCAGCACTGATCCTTGAGGTACCCCACTGGTCCCAGCCTGCCAACCTGAGAGTGACCCATATATTCCTACTTTCTGTTTTCTGTCCGTTAACCGATCCTCAATCCATGTCAGAATATTACCCCTATTCCATGTGCTCTAATCTTGTTTGCTAACCTCCTGTTGGGACCTTATCAAAAGCCTTCTGAAAATCCAGATATACCACATCCACTGGGTCCCCCTTATCTAATCTGTCATTACATCCTCAAAAAATCCCAACACGTTTTCCAAACATCATTTTCCTTTCATAAATCCACGTTGACTCTGCTCAGTATTGTGACTGGGTAGGGAGGAGTGAGCTGGCTCCCCTTTATTCAGCCCCCTCGGCTGGTCACAACAAGGCTTTTCTTAAAATTTCAGGTTTTTTTGAGTCAAAGAAAGAGTTAGTTTGTCAGATACTAAACCTGAGAAAAAATAATAAAACTCCACGCGTGCGCAAATCTCAAAAGTAAGGAAAGTCCAAGTAAAAGTTAAATGAATATACAATTAAGTCCTTTGCCTGTCGCTGAGGTGTAGATTGTTGAACATTGTAACCATTTCAAGTTAGCTGGTTTCCTTTAAAATCCTGGAGTTGAATTGAAGTTCAGGTAACAGCGCTTTGCTGGAGACAATTTTCATCCTTTTAATTCCATGATCCGTCTCCCAGAAATCAATGGGTTTTTCCTGATGTTCTTTCTGGTGGAAGTATACTATCTCTGTGAATTATTTTTGGACTGTTAAGAGATAGGGCTTTTCCTAGCTTCAGAGAGTGAAAGAGAGAGAGAGAGAGAGCGATTCCTCACTGCTTTCTTCTGCAGTTTTTCCAGATGACTTGTCTCTGTTTCTGGCTGGGCAAAACCAATTGTTAAAAGCCTCCCGTCTGTATATTCCAAGAAAGGAATTCAATTAACATGCCTTGCAAGTCTTTGTTGTAGAACAAGTAATCATATTTTTGATCTTCCATCTCAGAAAATTTTGGCATGTTCAAAACAATAGAAACCACCAGGAGGTGGTGTTATTTCATCCTCCACAGGGGTGGTGGTGATGGGGGGCGAGGGTTTGAGTGTCTGTTGGGTGTATCCTGGCTAGCTAACAATTCCCCATTGTCTTGACAGAATTACAGTTGTTTAAAGCCCAGCATTTTGCATTTGTAATGCCTTCCTTTCAAGAGCCCCCTTTTCAAGTGGACCTTGACACCTGCACCCCACTCTCCCCCACCCCAGGTGTGAAATTCCATGCAACATATCAGGGCAGGTCTGTAGGACAATCCATATAGGAACTTTCTAGAAAAGTGGTCAACTGACAATACCAGATATCAGGTGACTGGTGGCAGCCACCTTTGGTCAGTGTCTTCTTGTTTTTTTTTAAATTACAGGTACTCCTGAACAGTTCAATATGTTTTTGATTAGCTGGTGAAGTTATGGGTAGATCTCACTCAGTCACAATTTCCAGTTGTTGTGACGCCATAATTTTCTAAGTGTTCGGTTGGCCAGTCCTTTATAATAGATTGTAGTATTTTCCCTACTACTGACACCAGGCTAATAGGTCTGTAGTTCCCTTTTTTTTTTCTCTACAGTCTTTCTTAAACAGTGGGTTATATTTGCAACTTTCCAATCTGCAGGCACCATTCCAGAATCGATAGAATTTTGAAAGATGATCACCAATGCATTTGCTACCTCTATAGACATCTCTCTTACTACTCTGGGATATAGGTTATCGGGTCCCAGGATTTATCAACTTTCATACCCAGTAATTTCTCCAGTACTACATTTTACTGAATGCTAATTTCTTATAGTTCCTGATTCCTGCTAGTCCCTTTGTTTGCTATTATTTTTGGCAGCCCTCTGTGAAGACAGGCACAATGTACTTGTTTCATTTCTTTGCCCTATTTTCCATTATAAATTCTCCTGCCTCTGCCTGTAATGGGCCTACATCTGCCTTATTCCCCTAACCTTGCACATTCTCTCTTTTCATCTAGCAGTCCAATTCCCTTTTGAATACCTCAATCGAACCTGCCTCCACCACCCTTTCAGGAAGTTTGTTCCAGATTCCAGCCACCCTCTGGGTGAAAAATTTTTCCCTCACATCACATTTACTCCTTTTGCCCATTATTTTGAATCTGCGTCCTCTAGTTCAATGATGCTCTCTTGGGTGGGAACAGTTTTTCACTATTTACCCTGTCCATACCCCTCAGGATCTTGAATTCCTCCATCAAGTCTCCTCTCAACCTTCTTTTCTCCAAGGAAAACAATCCCAACCTCTCCAACCTACCCTCATAGCTACAGTTTTTTATCCCTGGGATCATTCTTGTCAATATTCTCTGTAATCTCTCCAATGCCTTCACACCTTTCCTCAAGTGTGGCACCCAGAACTGGACGCAGCATTCCAGATGAGACCTAATGAGTATCTTGTACAATTTTCCTTTTGACAAACCTACAGAAGCTTTCACAGTCTGTTTTTATTCTTCTTGCATGTTTACTCCTATATTCTATTCTCCCTTTCTTTATCAGTTTCTTGGTGGTCCTCTGCTGAATTCCGAAAACCTCCCAATCCTCAGGGTAACCGTTTTTGGTCATCTTCTAAGCCTCTTCCTTTCATCTAACATAATCTTTAACTCCTTTTGCTAACCACAGTTGGATCACTTTGCCTGTTGGGTTTTTGTAAACCATGTATTAATTTTTAAAATGATAGTCAACACCTGTTTACCATCAAACCTTTTAATATATTTTCCCAATCTACCACAGCCAACTTGCCTGTCATACTTTCATAGCTTCATAGAAACATAGGAACAGGAGAAGGCCATTCAGCCCATCGAGCCTGCTCCACCATTCAATATAATCATGGCTGATCAAACACTTCAATGCCTTTTACTCACACTATCCCCATAACTCTTTACGTTATTGTTAATCAGAAATCTCTCGGCTTCTACCTTAAACCTTCCTTTGTTTAGATTTAATAACCTAGTTTTGGATTGAACTACATTATTTTCAAACTTAATTTAAAATTCCTTCATAATATGATCATTCTTCCCTAAAGGTTCTTTTACAACAAGATTTTTAAAAATTCATTGACAGGATGTGGGCATCACTGACCAGCATTTATTGCCCATCCCTAATTGCCCCTTGAGAAGGTGGCGGTGAGCTGCCTTCTTGAACCGCTGCAGTCCATGTGGTGTAGGCACACCCACAGTGCTGTTAGGGAGGGAGTTCCAGGATTTTGTCCCAGCGACACTGAAGGAACGGCGATATATTTCCAAGTCAGGATGGTGAGTGACTTGGAGAGGAATTGCAGATGGTGGTGTCCCTGTCTATCTGCTGCCCTTGTCCTTCTAGGTGGCAGCAGTCATGGGTTTGGAAGATGCTGCCTAAAGAGTCTTAGCGAGTTCCTGCAGTGCATCTTGTAGATGGTACATACTGTTGCTATTGTGCATCGGTGGTGGAGGGGGTGAATGTTTGTGGATGTGGTGCCAATCAAGCGGGGCTGCTTTGTCCTGGACGGTGTTGAGCTTCTTGAGTGTTGTGGGAGCTGCACTCATCCAGGCAAGTGGGGAGTATTCCATCACACTCCTGACTTGTGCCTTGTAGATGGTGGACAGGCTTTGGGGGGGTCAGGAGGTGAGTTACTCTCTGCAAGATTCTTAACCTCTGACCTGTTCTTGTAGCCACCGTATTTATATGGCTAGTCCAGTTCAGTTTCTGGTCAATGGTAACCCCCAGGATGTTGATAGTGGGGGATTCAGCAATGATAATGCCATTGAACCTCAACAGGCGGTGGTTGGATTCTCTCTTTTAGGAGATGGTCATTGCCTGACACTTGTGTGGCGTGAATGTTACTTGCCACTTGTCAGCCAAGGCTTGGTGCATTTGGACATGGGCTGCTTCAGTACCTGAGGAGTTGTGAATGGTGTTGAACATTGTGCAATCATCAGTGAACATCGCCACTTCTGACCTTATGATGGAAGGAAGGTGTTGGATCCAATGCCCTTGGATTGTTGGGGCTAAAGGATCCGGGTTGCACCCTCGTTCTGGGGTAACCGAGTTGGTACAGAGACAGAGAACATCAGTGGATCATTGTTAGAATAAACACATGCTGCTTATTTATAAACTAAACTCAGCCGCTACTCTTGTGTGCTCACAACTCAAAACTCTGTCTTCACTCTTCAGTGTCTAACTCAAGACTCTCTTACAGAGGTAGCCCACGCTACTCTGCTATTGGGTATGAAGATCATTTGACCTTACCTTACAACATTTGTCTTAAAGGTATATTACACATCAGATTACTACATCCCTCCTCCTTTACTGAGAAATACATTTTCCATTTTTTCAACGTATCAAGTTATTTATTCATTTCGATTATTTACTCTGGGGATTTCCTTATGTGTGTAGAATGTCTCAGCTCTACAGCTTCTGATGTTTGATTTGGAACCTCCTTCCCTGGAGTTGTCTGAGCATCTGGTTCTTCAGTAGGTCCCTGTAAATCTGTTTCCTCGACTCTTTCAGGTATAATCGGCCCTTCAGACACGTTTCTACTCGGTTGAGTTCTTTCAACAGGAGGTGTTGATTCAGTCTCAAACACTGGCCGCATCACTTCTGGGTGTTTTATTTCTCCTCTTCTTATACGATCCACATGTCTCCGTATGACTTGATCTTTGACTTTCACGTGCTGGGAAAGAGGTCACGTTACTGCACTTATTTCACCAAGCAACCATGCTGGTCCTCTAAAACCTTCTACCAATACTTTCTCTCCTACGTTAACTATCCTGCCCTGACTGTGACAATCATGTCCAGTTTTCGAACTTTCCTGCCTTTTTTTTACTCCCCTCCCCAAGTTTGTTAACCAGGCTCAATCTCAATCGGAGATGGCGTTTCATCAACAATTCAACAGGTGGGACACCCGGTGCTTCTATAGTGGAAAATAAAACATTGCTAATTTAGTTGCTATTGAATCTTCAGATAATTTTTTTCACACCAGATTTGAAGGTCTGAACTGCTGTCTCGGTGATTCCATTTGAAGAGGGGTGGTACGGAGATGTTTTCACATGAACAATACCGTTGAGGCCTGTAAATCGGTTAAATTCAGCACTGGTGAATACTGTTCCATTATCTGATGCTAGCACTTCAGGTAG
This sequence comes from Isurus oxyrinchus, assembly GCA_026770705.1. Lineage (NCBI taxonomy): Eukaryota > Metazoa > Chordata > Chondrichthyes > Lamniformes > Lamnidae > Isurus > Isurus oxyrinchus. Next base: position 6,111,725 of record JANJGN010000011.1, read on the forward strand.
TCCATTTATAGTGAAACGTTGTCGTAGCTTGTCTATTGTAGCAGAGGATGTGGGTGTCCTCATTTCGTATATGTCCATCCATTTTGAATGAGCGTCTGTGATAAGGAGAAACATTGTTCCCATAAAAGGTCCCACAGAGTCGATGTACATATACCATGGCCCTCTTGGCCACTCCCAGGGGTGTAATGGGGCTGTTGCAGGTAATGTTTGTACTTGCTGACACAGCATACAGCTTCTCACTAAGCCCTCTATCTCTCTCTATCCATTCCCAGCCACAACGTATAGCTACGCCCTATTGCCTTCATTTTGGAAATTCCGGGATGTACACTGTGACGTTCAGATAACAAAGGCTTTCATCCTCTTGGAGGAACAATCACTCGTGCTCCCCAAGATAAGATACCTTCCTGGCTGGTTACCTCGTATCTTCTCTGGAAATATGGTTTCATTTCATCAGATTCTTGTTTTAGTGACCAACCCTGAAGAACTTGCTTCCTCACTTTGGATAAGACTGAGACTTGGTTTGTCCAATCTTTAATTTGTTTAGCACATGTTGGTGATGAGTCCGGGAAGTTCAATAACAAAGCGAATTCCTGAGGAATTGGAACATCCTCGTCTGTTACTTGCAAAGGTTGCTGACTGAGTGCATCTGCGTTTGCAATTTGAATTCCGGGTTTATGAATAAAAGTATACTCATACACTGCCAAGATCAACGCCCATCTTTGTACTCTTGCTGAGGCTATAGTGGGTATAGCCTTGTCTTCACCGAATAATCCTAATAGTGGCTTGTGGTCTGATATGATAATAAAATGACCACCCTGTACCTACTAATGAAATTTCTTAACACCGAAAGTGATCGCCAGGCCTTCTTTTTCAATTTGAGAGTACTTTACCTCTGCAGTACTGAGCGTTCTCGACTCATATCCGTCAGGACATCCTTATCCATCCTCCGTTTGATGGGAAAGCACTGCTCCCACTCCATTAGGGAGGTGAGTCACACATTAATACCAACCCTTTTTTTTGGGTGAAATGTACTCGAAGTGTAGAAGGCTGTGGCAACTGCTTCACTTTTGTGAAAGCTCCTTGTGTTTGCCAAGACCATCTTTGGTTTCTCTTGAGCAGTCAACACAGGGGGTGCCAGTTCTGTCGACAAGTTAGGCAAGAAATGTCCATAGTAATCGATCATCCCCAAGGATCAGTTTGGATGTATTCTTTGGCACTGGGGATTCTCTCATGGCTTTCCACTTTTTCTTTAACGGGATGTAGGCCCTGTGAATCTACCTAGTAACCGAGGTCAGTTACCTCTTTCGCTTGGAATGTGCACTTTTCTTTTATCAAACTCACTCCCGCCTGCGGAAAAACATTTCAAAACGTCTCCCAGGTTCATCAAACGTTCCTTTCCAATGAATCCATTCACAAGAATAATATCCCAATAAACTACAACATGGGGCAGTCCCTGCAGTAAACTTTCCATGGTTCTGGAATATGGTGCAAGCAGAAGATGCGCCAAATGGTAAATGGGTGTGTTGGTACAACCCTTGGTGTTGTGTTAGTGGTGACAGACTTCCGGGAGGACTTCTCTAATTCTGATTGCGGCTAGGCATGACTCAAATCTAATTCGTGTAGGCCGTTCCATCTGCTAATTTAGCGTATAAATCGTCAATTTTTGGTATATGCTGTCTATCCAATTTTGCCACTTTATTGGCTGTTAATTTATAGTCCCCACAAATGTGAACGCTTCAGTCAGGTTTGAGAACAGGTACAATTGGTGCTGCCCACTCTGAAAATTGTACTGGTTGTATGACTCCTAGTTTCTCTAATCTGTCCAGGTCGGTGTCTACCTGATCCTGTATTGCATAAGGTTCTGGTCTTGCCTTCATGAATCTGGGTGTTGCCTCTGGATCGACATGAATTTTTGCTTGTAGCCCTTCAATATTTCCAAGTTCATCCTTGAAGACTGAGGCATATTTTTGCAGTAGCTGCGAAAGCCCATTGGTTCTCAGTTGGAAGATTTCAGCCCATCCCAATTTAATTTCTTTCAGCCAGTTTCATCCAAGGAGGCCCGGTCCCTTGCTTGATAGCACCATTAAGGGTAATTTCACTGTTTGACCTCTATAGTTTACTGTGACTTTACATACGCCCTTGACTTGTATGTCTCCTCCTGTGTAAGTTTTCACTTTGGCATCAGTTTCTTCCAAACTTAGTTAACGTTCCCTGTGATTCAGGTATTTAAAAGTATGCTCACCTATCAGTGGCTGCTCCAGTATCCACCTCCATTCTGATAGGCCTCTCATTCACTCTCATGGTTACATAGATAGGCTCTGTTCTTCATACCTTTAAATTATATAACGAATAAATATCTGAATCTATTACTTCAGGTTTTTTCAAGCTGTTAATCTCATAGGGTTTTTGCTTTTGTTCGAAAGTCTGCCTGATTCTATCTTTACAAAGTCTCACGTGGTGTCCGTCTTGATGACAGAGAAAACATTCAATGTTTTTAAACTGTGATTCATTGCAAGGTTGTCTGCTTCCACCTCTGTAACCGTTGTGTCATGTTTCCACTGCTAAGTTATCTCATTTTATTTCTCTGCTAGCGGCTGCTGCTTCCCATTTCTGAATAAAGCTCTGCACTTTCACATCCTTTTTGTCGGAGGGTCCCTGCCCAACATTGAGGACGGTGCCATTTTGCGCTCCCTGTGTGGCTTTCGAGTCTCACACTGCACCTTCCAGTGCCAGAGTGATTTCCAGTGCCTTCTGCACCTTCCAGTGCCAGAGTGATTTCCAGCACCTTCTGCACCTTCCAGTGCCAGAGCGATTTCCAGCGCCTTTTGCACCTTCCAGTGCCAGAGCGATTTCCAGCGCCTTCTGCACCTTCCAGTGCCAGAGCAATTTCCAGCACCTTCTGCACCTTCCAGTGCCAGAGTGATTTCCAGCACCTTCTGCACCTTCCAGTGCCAGAGTGATTTCCAGTGCCTTCTGCACCTTCCAGTGCCAGAGCGATTTCCAGCGCCTTCTGCTCCTTCCAGTGCCAGAGCGATTTCCAGCGCCTTCTGCACCTTCCAGCGCCAGAGCGATTTCCAGCATCTTCTGCACCTTCCAGTGCCAGAGCGATTTCCAGCACCTTCCAGTGCCAGAGCGATTTCTAGCGCCTTCTGCACCTTCCAGTGCCAGAGCGATTTCCAGCACCTTCTGCACCTTCCAATGCCAGAGTGATTTCCAGCACCTTCTGAAAGCCTAAACTTGTTTCAGACAGTAACCTCTTCTGAATCGCATTTTTGTTTATACCGCACACCAAACGATCTCTAAGCGCATCATTGATAGATGTACCAAACTCGCAATATTCAGTTAATCTTCTCAGACTTGCCACATAACAAGCAACTGTCTCCCCCGCGGCTCTATTCCTCGAGTTAGATTTGAACCGTTGCACCGTCACCGACGGCTTTGGCTGGTAAATGATTCTTTACGAGGTTCACTAGGTCATCAAAACCTTTGGTGTCTGGGACACTGAGCGCCAACAGGGTTTGAATTAATCCAGAGGTGTTACTCCCACACATGGACAAAAGGATCGTGTGGCCCTTCTCCTCCCCCCACAATGTTGGTCATCTGGAAGAAGAACGCGAGGTGTTCAACACAGTGAGACCAGACGTCCGAGGTTGGGTCAAAAGGCTTCACTCTTCCAAATTGTGGCCGGCCCTGAGGGGGTCGTTTTACCACAACCGCCGTACGAGGTGCAGCCCGATTTTAGTTCTGATTTCCTTCGTTCCTGCTCATTTTTTAACTCGTTTCTTTTCCCCTGGCTTTCTGCACAGTTTGCTGGATCCAGTGCCCTTGGTTTGTTGGGGCTAGGGGATCTGGGTTGCACCCTCGTTCCGGGGTGACCGAGTTGGTGCAGAGACAGAGAACATCAGTAGATCGTTGTTAGAATAAACACATGCTGTTCATTTACAAACTAAACTCAGCCGCTACACTCATGTGCTCACAACTCAAAACTCTGTCTTCACTCTTCAGTGCCTAACTGAAGACTTCCTCACTGAGGTAGCCCACGCTACTCTGCTATTGGGTATTGAGATCATGTGATCTTACCTTACCGCACTTGCCTTAAAGGTATATTACACATCAGATTACTACAGAAGGTCATTGATGAAGAAGCTAAAGATGGTTGGGCCTTTCTCGTTACACAATACTAGATCTAAAATAGCCTGTTCTCTAGTTGGTTTCTTAACACGCTGCTCTCGAAAACCATCTCTTACTGATTCCAGGAATTAGTCCTCCACAGCATTACCGCGTGATTAGATTTACCCAGTCTATATGTAGATGGAAGTCACCCATGATTACTGTGTTACCCTGGTTACATGCACCTCGAATTTCCTGATTTATACGGTGCCTTATGTTACCACTACTGTTTTGTGACCTTTTAAATGATTCCTGGTAATGTTTGCTGCCTTTGCTGATTCTTAGCTCCACCCAAACTGATTCTACAGACGCGAGGTGAGGAAAAGCTTTTCCACACGGCGAGTGGTTCGGGTCTGGAATGCAATGCCTGGAAGTGTGGTGGAGGCAGGTTCATTCGAGGCGTTCAAGAGGACATTGGATGATTATTTGAATAGAAACAATGTGCAAGGGGTATGGGGAAAAGGCAGGAGAATGGCATTAAGTCATAGTGCTCATTCGGAGGGCCGGTGCAGACTCGCTGGGCCGAATGGACTCCTTCTGCCCCCTAAAAATTCTGTGATTCTGTGATTGTTCTTCCGATCTAAGATCCTCTCTCACCAAAGTACCGATCCCATCTCTTATTATCAGCGCTACCCCACCTTCTTTTCCTTGTGGCCTGTCCCTGCTAAATCCCTTGAACTTAGGAAGGATAAACTCCTTGGATTTTCAGTTTGCAGCCTTGGCCACCCCCATAGCCTTGTCTCCGTAATGGCAGGTAAATCATACCCGTCAATTCACCTACCTTGTGGTGACTGCTGTGCGCATTCAGATAGAGTGCCTTCAATTTTGCCTTTTCATCGTTATTCCACATTTTGACTCTATTTGATACTGGTCTTCGTTTCTTCTGCCTCCTATTTTCATTTACTGCCTTTGTACTTCCCATTACCAGCCTCGCTTCTCTCCCATCTGAATTCCCTCTCGGGTCCCCACACCCCTGCCAAGCTTTGCTTGCCCCTAACCAGGTTCTGTTCCCCTACCACCAACGTCCCGGCATACTCTCGCACACACACACACACACACACACACACACACACACACTCCTAACGCCCGGGGATAAAACTCTTTTGCCAAAACGACGTCTGGTGTGGCTCACACTGCTCCATTGGTGGAAGCCATTTTGCACTCAAAGCAGTAACCTTAGCACCAAAAAAAAAAAGTTCGCAGCAGAGTTAAATTTTGAGCCTGCACAGTCAACTTGAGGAGATGCAAAAGAGATTTCACTTCAACGGTGCCAGAACGGAGAGGTCACAGCTCTCAGGAAGGATTGAACAGGCTGAGGCTCTTTTCTCTGGAAAAGAGAGGGCCGAGGGGTGACCTCTTTAAGATTATGAAATGGTTTGACAGGGAAGATGTAGAGATTTTATTCCACTTGCTGTGTGGAGACCGTAGCTAGGGAGGGGGGTCATCAATGTAAGAGAGTCACTAATGAGTCCAATGAGGAATTCAGGAGAAACATCTTTACGCAGAGAGTACCCCCGATAACCCTTCACCCCCTGGCTTAGCAAGAATCCATCTCGCTCTGCCTTGAAAACATTCAAAGGCTCTGTTTCCACTGCCTTTTGAGGAAGAGAGTTCCAAAGACTCATGACCCTCTGAGAGAAAAAAATTCTCCTCATTCTCAGCCCTAAATGGGTAACCGCTTATTTTTAAAGAGTGAAGACACTGGGCCAACTTCCACTGCAGCCAGCTCCACCCCCACCAGCACTGCTGCCTCTCTCCACACCCTCTGTTATCTCTTGTGTCGTAGGATAACTTGTCAAACGCCCGGCCGTTGGTTAAAAGCAATGGGAGCACTGAAGACCATCGTCAGTGGACCCTGGTAAAGGGTCTCTAAGCGACTAAATGGGGTCAAGGAGCAAATAAGATACAGCAGCATAGTGGCTATGTTACTGGACCAGATGTCTAGGGTTAATGGTCAGCAGACTTAGGTTCAAATCCCACCAGAACAGCTGGGGGGAACTTAAATTCAGTTAATTAAATAAAGCTGGGATAAGATGCCAGTCTCAGCGATGGTGACCATGAAACTGTTGTAACAATTCCTCATTTTAAAATTTATTTATGGAATCTGGGCATTGCTGGCTGGGCCAACATTTACTGCCCATCCCTAATTGCCCCTTGAGAAGGTGGTGGTGAGCTGCCTTCTTGAGCCGCTGCAGTCCATGTAGTGTAGGTACACCCACAGTGCTGTTAGGGAGGGAGTTCCAGGATCTTGACCCAGCGACAGTGAAGGAGCGGCGATATATTTCCAAGTCAGGGTGGTGAGTGACTTGGAGGGGGATTTGCAGGTGGTGCATGTAGTTTATCTGATAATATTTTTGTGGGATTTGGTGTCAGTCTGTCTCCTGTTCTTACATTTAAACCTGATCAGAATCAAGAATCTTTGTAACTATGCTAAGTTTCTCCTTTTTGGACTTAACATTGAGTTCAACCATGAGTTTGATATGTGAATTATTGTTACATAAATGTTCCTTTACTGTTCTAAATCTGATTTGTTCCCAAATCTAGGCCTCCTGTCCTCCCATTGGCCGAGATTCTATTATTTAAGAAAATGTATTCAAGAAATTCGCTCGCTTTTCCATTTAAGCTAAAGCTTTACATTAAAAAAGCTCTCGCCGGGATATTCCAGCCCCTCCAGAAAATTTGGAGAGCGGCCAAAGGTCAATTGACCCTCGGACAGTGAAACACTCCCTCAGTACTGACCCTCTGACAGTGCAGCACTCCCTCAGTACTGATCCTCTGACAGTGCAGCACTCCCTCAGTACTGACCCTCTGACAGTGCAGCACTCCTTCATTACTGACCCTCTGACAGTGCAGCACTCCCTCAGTACTGACCCTCTGACAGTGCAGCACTCCCTCAGTATTGACCCTCTGAAAGTGCACCAGGCCCTCAGTACTGACACAAAAACAGAATTACCTGGAAAAACTCAGAAGGTCTGGCAGCATCGGCGGAGAAGAAAAGAGTTGACGTTTCGAGTCCTCATGACCCTTCGACAGAACTTGATTTCGAGTCCAGGAAAGAGTTGAAATATAAGCTGGTTTAAGGTGTGTGGGGGGGGGGGGGGGGGAAAGGAGAGAGAGAGAGAGACAGAGGTGCTTGTGTAGACAAACAAGCAGTGATAGAAGCAGATCATCAAAAGATGTCAGTAACAATGGTGCAAAAGAACACATAGGTGTTAAAGTTAAAGTTGGTGATATTATCTAAACGAATGTGCTAATTAAGAATGGATGGTAGGGCACTCAAGGTACAGCTCTAGTGGGGGTGGGGGGAGCATAAAGGATTTTAAAATATTTAAAAATAATGTAAATAGGTGGGAAAAGAAAAATCTATAAAATTTATAGGGAAAAAAAAAGGGGGAAAAAAGGGGGAAACAGAAAGGGGGTGGGGATGGGGGAGGGAGCTCACGACCTAAAGTTATTGAATTCAATATTCAGACCGGAAGGCTGTAAGGTGCCTAGTCGGAAGATGAGGTGTTGTTCCTCCAGTTTGCGTTGGGCTTCACTGGAACAATGCAGTAAGCCAAGGACAGACATGTGGGCAAGAGAGCAGGGTGGAGTGTTAAAATGGCAAGCCACAGGGAGGTTTGGGTCATTCTTGCGGACAGACCGCAGGTGTTCTGCAAAGCGGTCGCCCAGTTTACGTTTGGTCTCTCCAATGTAGAGGAGACCACATTGGGAGCAACGAATGCAGTAGACTAAGTTGGGGGAAATGCAAGTGAAATGTTGCTTCACTTGAAAGGAGTGTTTGGGTCCTTGGACGGTGAGGAGAGAGGAAGTGAAGGGGCAGGTGTTACATCTTTTGCGTGGGCATGGGGTGGTGCCATAGGAGGGGGTTGAGGAGTAGGGGGTGATGGAGGAGTGGACCAGGGTGTCCCGGAGGGAGCGATCCCTACGGAATGCCGATAAGGGGGGTGAAGGGAAGATGTGTTTGGTGGTGGCATCATGCTGGAGTTGGCGGAAATGGCGGAGGATGATCCTTTGAATGCGGAGGCTGGTGGGGTGATAAGTGAGGACAAGGGGGACCCTATCATGTTTCTGGGAGGGCCCTTAGCTTCTTCCTCGAACAGAGGCCTGAACAATCCCCATCCACCACTACTCTCCTCCGTCTGGCTGAACTTGTTCTCACGTTGAACAATTTCTCCTTCAACTCCTCTCACTTTCTCCAAATAAAAGGTGTGGCTATGGGTACCCGTATGGGCCCCAGCTACGCCTGTCTCTTTATGGGGTATGTGGAACATTCCTTGTTGCAGTCCTACCCCGGCCCCCTTCCACAACTTTTTCTCCGGTACATCGATGATTACTTCGGTGCTGCTTCATGCTCTCGTCGGGACTTGGAAAAATTTATTAATTTTGCTTCCAATCTCCACCCCTCCATCATTTTCACCTGGTCCATCTCTGACACTTCCCTTCCCTTCCTTGACCTCTCTGTCTCAATATCTGATGATAGACTGTCCACCAATATCCACTACAAACCCACCGACTCCCACAGCTACCTCGACTACAGCTCCTCACACCCCGCTTCCTGTAAGGACTCCATCCCATTCTCCCAGTTCCTTCGCCTTCGTCGCATCTGTTCCGATGATGCTACCTTCAAAAACGGTTCCTCTGACATGTCCTCCTTCTTCCTTAACCGAGGTTTTCCACCCACGGTCGTTGACAGGGCCCTCAACCGTGTCCAGCCCATCTCCCGCGCATCCGCCCTCACGCCTTCTCCTCCCTCCCAGAAACATGATAGGGTCCCCCTTGTCCTCACTTATCACCCCACCAGCCTCCGCATTCAAAGGATCATCCTCCGCCATTTCCGCCAACTCCAGCATGATGCCACCACCAAACACATCTTCCCTTCACCCCCCTTATCGGCATTCCGTAGGGATCGCTCCCTCCGGGACACCCTGGTCCACTCCTCCATCACCCCCTACTCCTCAACCCCCTCCTATGGCACCACCCCATGCCCACGCAAAAGATGTAACACCTGCCCCTTCACTTCCTCTCTCCTCACCGTCCAAGGGCCCAAACATTCCTTTCAAGTGAAGCAGCATTTCACTTGCATTTCCCCCAACTTAGTCTACTGCATTCGTTGCTCCCAATGTGGTCTCCTCTACATTGGAGAGACCAAACGTAAACTGGGCGACCGCTTTGCAGAACACCTGCGGTCTGTCCGCAAGAATGACCCAAACCTCCCTGTGGCTTGCCATTTTAACACTCCACCCTGCTCTCTTGCCCACATGTCTGTCCTTGGCTTACTGCATTGTTCCAGTGAAGCCCAACGCAAACTGGAGGAACAACACCTCATCTTCCGACTAGGCACCTTACAGCCTTCCGGTCTGAATATTGAATTCAATAACTTTAGGTCGTGAGCTCCCTCCCCCATCCCCACCCCCTTTCTGTTTCCCCCTTTTTTCCCCCTTTTTTTCCCTATAAATTTTATAGATTTTTCTTTTCCCACCTATTTCCATTATTTTTAAATATTTTAAAATCCTTTATGCTCCCCCCACCCCCACTAGAGCTGTACCTTGAGTGCCCTACCATCCATTCTTAATTAGCACATTCGTTTAGATAATATCACCAACTTTAACTTTAACACCTATGTGTTCTTTTGCACCATTGTTACTGACATCTTTTGATGATCTGCTTCTATCACTGCTTGTTTGTCTACACAAGCACCTCTGTCTCTCTCTCTCTCTCCTTTCCCCCCCCCCCCTACACACCTTAAACCAGCTTATATTTCAACTCTTTCCTGGACTCGAAATCAAGTTCTGTCGAAGGGTCATGAGGACTCGAAACGTCAACTCTTTTCTTCTCCGCCGATGCTGCCAGACCTTCTGAGTTTTTCCAGGTAATTCTGTTTTTGTTTTAGATTTCCAGCATCCGCAGTTTTCTTTGTTTTCACCTCAGTACTGACGCACAGATAGTGCTACACTCCCTCAGTACTGACCCTCTGACAGTGCAGCACTCCCTCAGTACTGACCCTCTGACAGTGCAGCCCTCCCTCAGTACTGACCCTCTGACGGTGCAGCACCCCCTCAGTACTGACCCTCTGACAGTGCAGCACTCCGTCAGTGCTGACCCTCAGACAGTGCAACACTCCCTCAGTACTGACCCTCCGATAGTGCAGCAATCCCTCAGGACTGACTCTCAGACAGTGCAGCACTCCCTCAGTACTGACCCTCTGACGGTGCAGCACCCCCTCAGTACTGACCCTCTGACAGTGCAGCACTCCGTCAGTGCTGACCCTCAGACAGTGCAGCACTCCCTCAGTACTGACCCTCAGACAGTGCAGCACTCACCTCAGTACTGCCCCACAGACAGTGCAGCACTCCCTCAGTACTGACTCTCAGACAGTGCAATACTCCCCTCAGTACTGACCCTCTGACAGTGCAGCCACTCCCTCAGTACTGACCCTCTGACAGTGCAGCACTCCCTCAGTACTGATCTTCTGACAGTGCAGCACTCCCTCAGTACTGATCCTCTGACAGTGCAGCACTCCCTCAATACTGCCCCACAGACAGTGCAGCACTCCCTCAGTACTGACTCTCAGACAGTGCAGCACTCCTTCATTACTGACTCTCAGACAGTGCAGCACTCCCTCAGTACTGACCCTCAGACAGTGCAGCACTCCCTCAGTACTGACTCTCAGACCGTCCAGCACTCCCTCAGTACTGATCCTCTGACAGTGCAGCACTTCCTCAGTACTGACCCTGTGACAGTGCAGCACTCCCTCAGTACTGACCCTCAGACAATGCAGCACTCCCTCAGTACTGACCCTGACAGTGCAGCACTCCCTCAGTACTGACCCTGTGACAGTGCAGCACTCCCTTAGTACTGACCCTTTGACAGTGCAGCACTCCCTCAGTACTGACCCTCTGGCAGTGCAGCACTCCCTCAGTACTGACCCTGTGACAGTGCAGCACTCCCTCAGTACTGACCCTCTGACAGTGCAGCACTCCCTCAATATTGTATGGTGAGCGTCAGCTTTCATTTTTGTGCTTGAGTCACTGGAGTGTGTTATTGTTGGATCCTATGGTCCCTTGTCGCCTGCTTGTTGTGAGTGGTACTTTTTGTGGCTGAATTGGTGCTATTCATAGAGTTGATTAGCAGACTCTTAGGCGGAAATCGTTAGTTAAGTTACAAAGCTACTCAGCAGCAACGAAACACGCGCTTTTACTTCAAACTCTATCTCTACATTGCTGACTACTAACTACTGAGGTAGCCCAGGCTTCTGTACTACCGGATACCAAGATCATGTTATCTTCCTTTGTAACATTCTTCCTAAAGGTATATTACACATCAGATAAAGCCGGAATTACCTCATCCCTCTCCCTTTACACGGAAATAAATTTTATATTTACAGTTACAATTTTCTGAAATTAGCAAAATATTTCCACTGGTAAGAAGTGTACAAAGTCAGTGTTTCTGGGGGTTTCCTTATGAGTGTAGAGCATCGCAGCTCCACAGCTTCAGAGTCTTTGTCAGGAACCCCCTTTTCCGGAGTTGCCTGAACATCAGGTTCTTTGCGGGGGGTGGTGGGGGGGCGGGGGGGGGGGGGGGGGGGGGGGGGTTGGGGGGGGCTGCTGCACATCTGTATCCTCCACTCTTGAAGGAACAGATGTGTCTGAGCTGGATTGAGTTCTCTGAAAAGGGAACGCTGACTCGGTTGCGAACACTGGTGGAACCATTTCTTGGTGCAGTTTCTCTCTTCTTCAGATGATCCACACGTCTCCGTGCGACCCTGCCTTCTACCTCCACGTGGTAAGATAGAGGTCCAGGCTCTGCACTTGCTCCACCCGGTAACCACTTTGGTCCTTCTCCAAAGTTCTTCACGTATACCATCCCTCCCGTGGTAAATTTCCTCTCACGACTATGTCAGTCGTGTCTAGTTTTCCAATTTCCCTGACTCCTTAACCTCTAAATTCTGCATTATTAAACTTAATCCTCTCCTGAGATGGCGTTTCAACTATAATTCTGCAGGTGTGACACCTGTTGTTGTGTCCTATAGTGAGAAAGAAAGCGTGCTCGCTTGGTCGTTAAGGATTGTCCAGTTGATTTCTTAATGTCAGCCTTGAATGTTTGAACTGCACTTTTGGCCAGTCCCTTGGGGAAGGGGGTTATGGTAAAGGTTTTACATGAGGCTGATAAACCGTTGAAACTCAGCACTCATAAGTGCCGTGTCACTATCAGATATGGCAACTTCTGGTAGCCCGTGAACGGCAAAACTTTGACGTAGCTTCTCAGTTGTAGCAGAAGACATTGGTGACTTCACCTCATATATGTCCATCCATTTTGAGTGGGCATCAATAATGAGCAGAACCATTGATCCTATGGAAGGTCCAACATAGTCAATGTGTAACTGCACCCATGGTCTTCCTGGCCAATAACATGGGTGTAATGGAGGCGTTGAAGGTAACTTTTGCAGTTGCTGACATTACACACAATTCTTCACTAAACTCTCCCTTTCACCACCAATCCCAGGCCACCATAGGTAGCTGTGAGCTATGGTCTTCATTCGGGATATTCCTGGATGTGCACTGTTTAGTTCAGTTAGCAATGGCTCTCTACCCTTTGGAGGAACCATCACTTGTGCTCCCCACAGTCAGATTGGCCGGTTATTCCACGTCTTTGGTTGAAGTACGGTTTCATTTAATCAGATACAGGCTCTTGTGACCAACCATGAAGCACTTGTTCTCGTACTTGAGATAGGACTGGGTCCGTACTTGTCCAGTCTCTGATCTGTTGAGCCCATACCAGTGAGGAATCCAAGAAATCTAACAATGAAACAAGTTCTTGTGGAACTAGGACTTCCTCATCGTTTTCTTGTAAAGGCAAACAGTTAAGTGCATTGGCATTTGTGATTTGACTGCCGGCACTAGTATGAAAGTTACTCGTAAGCTGCCAGGATTAAAGCCTTATCTGTAACTTTGTGTCTTCTTTCTATGTGTCTCCTTCTTTCTAGCACTGACTTTAATTTTACCCTTCTTTTCAGCTTCAATATTGGACAGGCTACTCGTCGATGCAAGCTTGACTCGAGTGAACTCAGCTGTCAAGTCTCCCAAAATGTCATCACCCTGTCTGCTCCTTAGAAAATTCAGTGACTTTTGCCTCCAAGGTCTCTTTGGCTTCATTTAGCTGATTCCTCAGCTCTTCCAGACCTTTTTGTATTTGTTTGCTGCCTCCAGGAAAATCGAACCTTGTTGTGTCTTCTCTGCCAACTCATCCTTCAGTTTGTTCAGAGAAGTGCTGAATTCTTTCTGTTTCTCTTCGTACTTTTCCAGAGGTACAAACTCTTTGCCAGAGGTACAAACTCTTTGCCAGAGGTACAAACTCTTTGCCAGAGGTACAAACTCAAACAGAGGTCCAAGGGAACCTTGCAGCGTGTGAAGGTCTTTCAGCAGGTTTTTATTTTCCTTTTGAAGGTTGCTCACCTCATCTTAAACTCTGTCATCAAGCAAGGTCTCCTCAAGTTCCTTCTGCTGTTCGTCCACGTTTTAGTTTAAGACAGGCTGCATTTCTTCAGGTTGTTGAGTCTTTACACATTCCTTTTTCAAAACAGAAATGTTTCCAGCTTCCTTTTGGAATCTCAGTGTCTACTTAAAGTCGATTTCCCTTAGCCAATTTCGCCCATAGAGGCTTGGTCATCTGCCTCTCAGTACCAACATTGGTAGCTTTACCGATTGATTTCCATAATGGAGAGTTACTGTATTTATGCCTTTGACTTGAATGTCTTCACCCGCGTGTGTTTTTAATTAGGCAGTTGTTTTTTCTAAATTTAATTGATGTTCCTCATTATTCAAAGATCTGAAGGTATGTTCCCCAATTACGGCAGTGGGAGCTCCTGTGTCCACTTCCATTTTAACTGGTCTGCCATTCACTTTGTAAGACCATAAGACATAGGAGCAGAAATTAGGCCATTCGGCCCATCGAGTCTGCTCCGCCATTCAATCATGGCTGATAAGTTTCTCAACCCCATTCTCCCGCCTTCTCCCCGTAACCTTTGATCCCCTTACCAATGATAGAACCATAGAACACTACAGCACAGAAAACAGGCCATTCGGCCCTTCTAGTCTGTGCCGAAATATTATTCCGCTAGTCCCATTGACCTGCACCCAGTCCATAACCCTCCAGACCTCAAGAACCTATCTGTCTCGGTCTTAAATACACTACATTATTAAGACAATTGCATTGTTAAAATAGGTGATGGCCATGTAACACTCCAGTTGGGGGGTGGGGGGGGCGGAGGTGAAGGAACTGGGAGTCTGTAACTGTTGAGCTGGCTGAAGAACAAACCTGTCTGAGGCTAAATACCAGCTTACAATTATTAGAGTTAACAATTGCCTCTGTCCTGCTCCCTCCTCTCTCTGCAGTCACGTGTAACTCCTCTGCCTGTCTGACAAATAGCCACTTCACATCTGATGCTGAGATCCCTGCTCCCAGCCCATCAGCCTTCCATCTGCCCATCAGGCCCCCCTCAGTCTGTCTGTGAGGCAGCAGCAGATTCTCTCAATCCACCCAGATGAGCAAGCAGCGCTATCAAGAGTCTTCTGTGAACATGAGGCAAGAGTTCCCTGCGCATCGTCTGTCTACAGTTAGACTCGAAAGCTGTACAGGGAGCGCAAGGTGGCTTTCACTGTTACTTATGTTGGTTCTGTCTTTCCAGCCTTCAAATTAAATAATGGGTAAATACCTGAATTTGTTGCTTCAGGCAATTCTACACTATGGATCTCACTGGGTTTTCTCTTTTGTTTAAAAGTCTGCCTGACTCTTTTCCTTGCACCATCTCATTATGTGTCCGTTTCTATGACAATAAAAACCTTCCAATTTTTTAAACGGCCAATCGTTATAAGGCTGCTTGTTTCCACCTCTATTGACATTACCCCTTGTTTTTGCTGCTAACTCATTTTCCCCTCATTTTCCTGCTAGCAGGCACTGTTCCCCGCCTCTCGACAGAGTCTTGATTTTCACAGCCTTTTTTGGCTGAGGTTTCCAGTCCCATGTGGAGGATGGCATCATCTTGTGCTCCCTGTATGGCCTTCGAGTCTCTAACTGCGCTTTCCATGCCCAGTGTAATCTCTAGCGCCTTCTTGAAATCCAAATTTGTTCCGGATCACAACCGCTTCTGAATCGTGTCCTCATCTACTCTGCACACCAAACAATTTCCGAGCAACGTTGGTTAGGGATGCACCAAACTCACAATGTTCCGCCAATTGCTTCAAACTTGCCACATAACAAGCAACTGTCTCCCCTAGGGCTTTAATTCTCAAGTTACACTTGAACCTTTGTATCATTATTGACGGCTTTGGTTGATAATGGCCTTTCACCAGCTCCACCAGTTCATCAACACTTTATGAATTTGGGGCACTGGGTGCCATAAAGCTTTGAATCAAGCTGTAGGTTTTATTCCCACCCGTACTCAAGAGGATCGCTCGCCTCTTCTCTTCCCCCGTAATCTCACTTGCTTGGAAAAAGAATGAGAGATGGTTCAATGTAGTGTAACCAATCGTCCGCTGCTGGACCGAAAGGATCAATTCTTCCGAATTGCAGCATGCTGTGAGGGAGTTACTTTGTTGATTGGAATGGAACTTCTGCTTCCAGTTACTGTGCGAGGTGTTGGATCCTATGCACCCTCGTCATTGTGAGCGGTGGCCAAGTTGGTACTATTGATCGAGTTGATCAGCAGCCACTTCTCAGCTGGAACTCTTATTTTATCTACAAAGGTACTGAGCAGTAAGAAAACATGTGCTTTCACTTCAAACTCTATCTCTACACTACTGACTATTAACTGCTGAGGTAGCCCAGGCTTCTGTACTACCGGATACCAAGATCATGTTATCTTCCTTTATAATATTCTTCCTAAAGGTATATTACACATCCAATAAAACCAGATTTATTACAATCTTCAGCCCACAACTTCCTGATTCAGAGGCAGGACTGCTGTCCACTGAACCACACTTTGAGGTATATCTCTATAACCCACCCTGTGGCATTATATTTTTCGTTCCTCATCTACACCCAGAGAGTGGTGAGAATGGGGAACTCGCTACCACAGGGAGTGGCTGAGTGTGAATAGTATAGATGTGTTTAAGGGGAAGCTGGATAAATACATGAGTGAGGAAGGGATCGAAGGATATAGTGAAAGGTTGAGTTATAGGGGGAGAACTCAGTTCTGAGTTCTGTTGAGGGGTCACGAGGACTCGAAACGTCAGCTGTGCTCTCCTCCGCCGATGCTGCCAGACCTGCTGAGTTTTTCCAGGTATTTCTCTTTCTGTTTTTGATTTGGATTTCCAGCGTCCGCAGTTTTATGCTTTAACTCTCTGAGTTATAGAAGGGTTGGGAGGAGGCTTGTGTGGAGCTTGGATCAGTTGTTTTTTTTTTCAAAAATATACTTTATTCATAAAAAATCTTCAACAACATTTCAAATCATTTCAAAATCACCATCACAAAAGTACAATCAGGTTCAACTTTAACAACATGTGTCACAAGGTGTATCAGTACAAACAATGAATTTTACAATCATTTGCAGACATTCTTTATGAGCTGTGCAGCCTGAGGGGCTCTACACAGTTCCCAGTCCCTCGGTGCCCTGTGGCAAAAAGGTCTTAGACCCATTGCGCCTTTGTGGTAGCTGCCCCAAGCTTTAGTGCGTCCCTCAGCACGTAGTCCTGGACCTTGGAATGTGCCAGTCTGCAACACTCGGTCGGGGACAACTCTTTGCGCTGGAAGACCAACAAGTTTCGGGCAGACCAAAGAGCGTCTTTCACCGAGTTGATGATCCTCCAGCTGCAGTTGATGTTTGTCTCGGTGTGTGTCCCTGGGAACAGCCCGTAGGGCACAGAGTCCTGTGTCACAGAACTGCTCGGGATGAACCTCGACAGAAACCACTGCATCTCTCTCCAGACCTTCTTTACAAAGGCACAATCCACAAGGAGGTGAACAACGGTCTGGTCCCCACCACAGCCACCTCGAGGGCAACATGCAGAGGAGGTGAGACTCCTGGCGTGTAGGAAGGATCTGACAGGGAGGGCCTTTCTCACCACCAGCCAAGCTACGTCTTGGTGCTTGTTGGAAAGTTCTGGCGATGAGGCATTCTGCCAAATGACTTTGACAGTCTGCTCGGGGAACCATCCCACAGAATCCACCCTCTCCTTTTCCCTCAGGGTCTCTAAGACGTTACATGCCGACCACTGCCTGATGGACTTGTGGTCAAAGGTGTTTCTCTGCATAAATTTTTCCACAAGGGACAGGTGGTACGGCACGGTCCAACTACTTGGAGCGTTCCACGGCAGCGTGGCCAGACCCATCCTTCGCAACACCGGGGACAGGTAGAACCTCAGCATGTAGTGACACTTGGTGTTTGCGTACCGAGGGTCTACGCACAGCTTGATGCAGCCGCACACAAAGGTGGCCATCGGTATGAGGGCGATGTTGGGCACGTTTTTTTCCCCCTTTATCTAGAGGCTTGTACATCGCATCCCTGCGGACACGATCCATTTTCGACCTCCAGAAGAAGCGAAAGATGGCTCGGGTGATCGCCATCGAGCAGGAGTCTGGAATGGGCCAGACCTGTGCCACGTACAGCAACAACAAGAGTGCCTCACTCCTGATGACCAGGTTCTTACCCGCAGTGGAGAGGGAGCGTCACTCCCACATGCCCAGTTTCCTTTTCACCATAGACACTCGCTCCTTCCAGTTTCTAACACGTGCCCTGGTCCCTCTGAACCATATCCCCAGCACCTTCAGGCCGTCAGTCCTGAAGGTGAAAGGAACAAAGGATCGGTCAGCCTAGAACGTGGCCTTGCTCTTCCCATGATTTACCTTGGCTCCTGAGGCCAGTTCAAACTGGTCTCAGATGTGGATCAGTCTGCACACCGACAGCGGATCCGAGCAGAAGACAGCGACATCGTCCATGTACAGGGAGGCTTTGACCTGAGTGCCTCCACTGCCTGGGATCGTCACTCCTCTTATGCCCGGATCCTTCCTGATGGACTCAGCCAAGGGTTCTATGCAACACACAAACAGGACAGGGGAGAGAGGGCAGCCCTGCCTGACTCCAGATTCAATAGGAAAGCTATCTGATTCCCACCCATTGATTGAGACTGTGCTACTGATGTTAGTGTAGAGCAGTTGGATCCATTTGCGAATTCCTTCCCCAAACCCCATTTTGGAGAGCACATCCACCGTGTAGGTGTGCGATATTCTGTCAAAGGCCTTCTCCTGATCTAGGCTGATGAGGCAGGTGTCCACACCCCTGTCCTGTACATAGGCAATCGTATCCCTGAGCAGCGCGAGGCTGTCAGAAATCATCCTGCCCGGCACAGTGCAGGTCTGGTCAGGGTGGATCACCAATTCCAGAGCGGATTTGACCCAATTGGCGATGACCTTGGACAGAATCTTATCATCCACATTCAACAGTGAAATGGGTTGCCAATTTCTAATTTCCTCCCTTTCCACCTTGTGCTTGTAGATGAGGGTGATTTTCTTTTGAGTACAAACCCGTTTCCATCTGTTTCAGATGAAGTGACATTGTTTCATAGTTTGCCATTGTGAGACTTGAACTCTTGATCTTGGGGTTACAAACCCAGTACCATAACCACTTGGCTATTTAGGCCAAGCTAAAGAGTGAAATGTTTAACAGAGCTCCACGAAGCCCTGGTTAGATCACGCCGGGCGGACTGTGTGTAGTTCTGGGAGCGGAACCTTTTCAAGGATCATTACTGTTTTGCAGCATTGTCCAACCCACGGCCCACTTTTCTACGGAACTTGGTTTTATCAACTAAACCATAGGCTACAGCGAGAGTTGAACTCGCGACCCCTGGTTTACGAGACCAGTGCTCTAACCACTGAGCTATGGTGATGATGCCTTTCCTCATGGATTCTGACATGCTGCCGGCCAGGAGCACACTCTGGTATGCTTCTAGCAGGTCTAGGCCCATCTAGTCCCACAGAGCCGAATACTGCTTTGCCAGCAAGCCGTCGCTTCCAGGAGTTTTACTCTTCTCGAAGGACTCAAGGGCCTTAGTCAGTTCGTCAGGAGTTAGCGGTTTGTCCAGGCTCTCCCGTGTACTGTTGTCTAAGACCTCCGTGATAGAGGACAGGAAGGACTGGGAGGCCGTGCTGTCTGTGGGCTTCATGTCATACAATCGGCATAAAAGGATTTGCTGATCCTCAAAATGTCGGACTGCGATGACTTTACTGAGCCGTCTTCTTCCTTCAGGCTGCTGATCACAGAGCTCTCTCTGTGTACCTGTTGGAAGAAGAAACGTGAGCTCGTCTCATCCTGCTCCACGGAGCGGACTCTGGCACGGAAGATGATCTTGGAGGCCTGGCCTGGATCAGTTGTTGCAAATGGTCTGTTTCTGTGCTGGGTCTGCAGTGTAATGCAAGATAAGGCCACAAGAGGACACCTGGGCCACAAGGAAGCCTCTTTCATTAGGCCTGTCCCCAAAATCCTGAAAGCCTTCCTTGAAGAAATGACTGCTGTTAAATAAATGTTTACCAATGTCGCTGGCTCTCTTGGGAAAACTCTCCTGGTGTGTGTTTGTCATTTCCTGAGGCAGGAGCAGTAAGTCGGCTTCGGATAATTATTCGGCGCATTATTCTCTGGGATTTTAATATTTTAGTGACGGGGCCTCTTTATCAAACAGCTCAGCCTCCCCTTTGAAGCAGGTGGATGAATAAACCACGAGAGTGTTTAAAGTTAAGACTCTGAGGCAGCCTCCTCGCGTGGTGGTTGAAGTTTGCACCTTCAGTATTTCACCTTTCCCTTCAAAGCACAGCCCAGCCCAGGAGGCCATTCAGCCCGTCGAGCCTGTGCCAGCCCTTTCGATGAGCAGTCCAGAGACTCGCGTCTCCCTGCTCTTATCCCACTTCTCTGTAGTTTTTCCTTCTTTAAGTATTGATCCAATCCCCCTCGGTGGCAGCAAATGAATCTCCCTCCACCACCCGGTCAGGCAGTGCCTTCCAGATCCTAACCGCTCGTTCCAAATAATAAAAATGTCTCTCCTCACCTGGTTCTTTTGCCCACGACCTTAATTTTGAGCCAAAAACAAAAAAAAACTGCGGATGCTGGAAATCCAAAACGAAAACAGAATGACCTGGAAAAACTCAGCAGGTCTGGCAGCATCGGCGGAGAAGAAAAGAGTTGACGTTTCGAGTCCTCATGACCCTTCGACAGAACTTGAGTTCACTCAAGTTCTGTCGAAGGGTCATGAGGACTCGAAACGTCAACTCTTTTCTTCTCCGCCGATGCTGCCGGACCTGCTGAGTTTTTCCAGGCAATTTCATTTTGAACCATCTGGTTATCGACCCTCCAGCCTTTCTACATTTGCCTTTGGCAACTGTCACAGTTTTGAAGGCCTTGGCTAGATCTTCTCCTTGCCTTCTCTGTTTGAGGGACAACAGCTCCACTCCAACCCTGAAACCTCCACCCATAACCTCTCGCCACCTCAGGATGTCCCAAAGGACTGAACGGACAACTTTGGAAGTGTAGTCACTGCTGTAATGTGGGAAACGTAGCAGCCAATTTATGCACAGCAAGCTCCCATAAACAGCAATGTGACAGTGGCTAGATAATCTTTTTTTATCCTGTGGCATTGACTAAGTGATAAATATTGGCCCGCTGGGGAGAACTCCCTTGGCCTTCTTTGAAGCGGTGCAATGGCATCCACCAGAGAGGACAGGCAGGGCCTCGGTTTAAGGTCCCATTGGAAAGGCGGCACCTCCAACCGCGCAGCACTCCCTCCGTACTGCACGGGGATTCCAGGTCTGGATTGGGCACTCCAGGGCCTGAGCCTTTCCGGCGTTGGGCGGGCTCGATGGGAGTGGGGTGAGGGGGGGGTTGGGGAGGGGGTGGGGGGTGCGGTCAGGGAGCTGACCTCCGCCCCCGGTCCGGCTCTGCACCGCCATTTTACGCGGGCGGCAGTGCTCCTGTGCGGACAGGGTGGGGTGGGGGGGGGGGAGGGGGAGGAGGGAGATGAGGGGCCAGCGCTCGCGTGAAAGAGTGCTTCAATCTCCCCCCCCCCCCCCCCCACCCAGGGCACGGAGCTGCGTTTTTGGGGAAAAAAAAATAAATAAATGCAATAAAAATTTGAGGAAACATGTCCCCTCATGCGATGGTCTCACCCGAGATGGGACGTGTTTTTATTTTTCAGAGAAAGCTCCTACTTAATTCTTCAGGAAACCTCACCCAGCCTGTGGGTGAGGCTTCTTAAGAAACGTGTATCCCGCTCGGGCCCTTCACCTGCCCGGTTGGACCGAGCAGCGTCAGCTTGACATGAGTTACCTCGTCAATGGGCCCGAGTAGGCCTTTCGGTTGTCCCCGCCCTCGCTCCAAGGGTAAAACCCCGGCCCAGGCTCTTGAGCGGGTCTCCAATCCACGAACGATTAACCGGGTGGGGGGGGGTGGGGTGGGGGTGTAGGCAAGGAGGGGGCTACTCGCTGAGAGAGGGGGCGATGGGCCTTGGTGTGAAAGGCTTCCTATGTACAGCGCGCTGCCTCTATTCTACCCCCCCCCCCCCCAACCCCCGGCCCATGGGGTCATCCTCCCGATGGCCAGACCAAGGAGAGACTGAGATACCCGATGGGATGACCCTGAGCTATCAGTCAAACAATATTGTGCCCGAACTCAGACATTTCTATTGCCTAAAAACCAAAGTGTTTAAGGAAATGACCTACTTAAAGCCCATAAGTTTTTAGTTTCCCCTCTGAATCCCTCCTCCCCACCCCCACCGAGTTGATCTCAGCAATGTTCCCGTGGATTGGATTTTAATTTCCGGACACTCCAGGGAAATCTGGAGGAGTTGGCAACCGGCAGTCTCCGTTCCCCAGCTCGCCTGGGCAGTGACCTTTCCCTTACTTGACCTCCACTCAGTGTAATTTTACATTGAATTCGAAGCTTTTATCTCTCTCCCCTTTAACGACAAATCATTTCTGTGGAGTTTCATTTACAAACCAGCCCTGCAGTGGATGTAGAGGCATGTTGAGAGGGTTGCAGGAAAGATTCTCAAGGTTGACACCAGGGCTGAGAGATTATAACAATCGGGAAAGATTGAGCCTGCTGGGGATCACAGAATCACACAGAATCAGAGCTTTCTCATATACCCTCTTTGCTCTCCTAATTGCTTTAAGCTCCACCCTGCATTGTCTCTACTCTACTAATGCCTCTGCTGATTTGCTTCCTTTGTACCTGCTAAAAGCCTCCCTTTTCCTTCTCATCGTAACCTGAATACCTCTGGTCATCCATGGTTCTCTGGGCTTGTTACTCCTTCCTATCACCCTAGAGGGAACATGTTGAGCCTGTACCCTCCCCATTTCCTTTCTGAACACCCCCCACTGCTCCTCTGTAGATTTCCCCACAAGTATCTGTTCCCAGTCTACCTTGGCCAGATCCTGCCTTATTTTACTAAAATCCACTCTCCCCCCCCCACCAGTCCAAAACATTTCGTTACAATTTGTCTATTTCTTTGTCCATAACAAACTTAAACTGTACCATGTTGTGGTCACTATCGCTAAAATGCTCCCCCACCACCACCTCAGCCACCTGTCCGGCTTCATTCCCCAGAATTAGGTCCAGCACTGCGCCGTCCCTTGTTGGACCCTCTACATATTGACCTAAAAAGTTCTCCTGTACACATTAAGAAATCCGCTCCATCCAAGCCCTTAACACGATGTCTATCCCGAATTATGTTGGGACAGTTGAAATCACCTAATATAATTATCCTATTGTTATTGTTTTCACACACCTCCACAAATTGCGCACACATTTGCTCCTCAATTTCCTGCTGACTATCTGGGGGTCTATAATAAACACCTAACAATGTGGCTGCCCCTTTTTTATTCCTAAGCTCTACCCACAAAGCTTCATTCGATGCCCCTCCAAGATATCATCTCTCCTTGCTGCAGTAACTGACTCCTTAACTAATAATACAACGCCTCCTCCTCTTTTACCACCTCCCCTGTCTCGCCTGAAGATTCTATATCCCGGAATGTTGAGCTGCCAATCCTGCCCCTCCCTCAACCAGGTCTCAGTGATGGCTACCATATCACAATTCCACATGTCAATCCTCACCCTTAACTCATCCGTTTTACCTGGTAATACACCTGACATTAAAGTAGAGGCCATCCAGCCTTGCCTTACTCCCTTGAAACTTAATGCAGCTGTACTCCCTCTGACTTGATTGTTTTACAGTATTATGATGTGTCCCTATTCTGCTAACATTCTGTGTCCCCTCCCCCTCCCGAGTTAGTTTAAACTCCTCCCAACAGCATTGGCAAACCCGCCCACAAGGATGTTAGTCCCGCTCTGGTTCAGATACAGACCGTCCCGCTTGTACTGGTCCCACCTTCCCCAGAAACGGTCCCAGTGATCCAGGAATCTAAAACCCTCCCTCCTGCACCAACTCTTAAGCCACGTATTCATCTGCGCTATTCTCCTATTCCTGAGCTCCCTAGCACATGGGGAAAATGTGGAACTCCCTACCACAGGGAATTGTTGAGGTGAATAGTGTAGATGAATTTAAGGGGAAGATGGATAAACAGATGAAGGAAAGATGAATAGAAGGATTTGGTGAAACAGTGAGATGAAGGGGAGTGGGAGGAGGCTCATGTGTAGCATAAACACCAGCATAGAGCTGATGGGCCGAATGACCTGTTCTGTGCCCGTATATTTTGTCGAATTCTGTGTTAGCACTGGGACCTCAAATGAATGAGCTGCTCTGTATTTGCACAGGAATCCATGTTACATAAAGGTCAAAGTGAAGAGGAAGGCTGAATGGGGAAGTGGGGGAGTCTGTGGGGTGGGGCAGGGGGTGGGTATCTGAGAGCAACAGGCACAATACAGATTCTTAAAGAGAAGTGTTTAACAGAACAAAATGCTGTAAAGGGTGATGCCTGAAGATTGGTGTCTCTCAGGGAGATATCTATGCACTGACTGGTGTCACTCAGTCCCCTCTCTCTCAGGGAGATTTCTGTACACTGACTGGTGTCTCTCAGTCCCTCTCCCTCAGGGAGATATCTGTGCACTGACTGATGTCTCTCAGTCCCTCTCCCTCAGGGAGATATCTGTGCACTGACTGATGTCTCTCAGTCCCTCTCCCTCAGGGAGATATCTGTGCACTAACTGGTGTCTCTCAGGCCCTCTCTCTCAGGGAGATAGCTGTGCACTGACTGGTGTCTCTCAGTCCCCTCTCCCTCAGGGAGATATCTGTACACTGACTGGTGTCTCTCAGTCTCTCTCCCTCAGGGAGATATCTGTACACTGACTGGTGTCTCTCAGTCCCCTCTCCCTCAGGGAGATATCTGTACACTGACTGGTGTCTCTCAGTCCCCTCTCTCTCAGGGAGATAGCTGTGCACTGACTGGTGTCTCTCAGTCCCCTCTCCCTCAGGGAGATATCTGTGCACTGACTGATGTCTCTCAGTCCCTCTCCCTCAGGGAGATATCTGTGCACTAACTGGTGTCTCTCAGTCCCTCTCTGTCAGGGAGATAGCTGTGCACTGACTGGTGTCTCTCAGTCCCCTCTCCCTCAGGGAGATATCTGTACACTGACTGATGTCTCTCAGTCCCTCTCCCTCAGGGAGATATCTGTTCACTGACTGGTGTCTCGCAGTCCTTCTCCCTCAGGGAGATATCTGTACACTGACTGGTGTCTCTCAGTCCCCTCTCCCTCAGAGAGATATCTGTACACTGACTGGAGTCTCTCAGTCCCTCTCTCTCAGGGAGATATCTGTACACTGACTGGTGTCTCTCAGTCCCTCTCTCCCAGGGAGAAATCTGTGCACTAACTGGTGTCTCTCAGTCCCTCTCTCAGGGAGATAGCTGTGCACTGACTGGTGTCTCTCAGTCCCCTCTTTCTCAGGGAGATATCTGTACACTGACTGGTGTGTCTTAGTCCCTCTCTCAGGGAGATATCTGTACACTGACTGATGTCTCTCAGTCCCTCTCCCTCAGGGAAATATCTGTGCACTGACTGGTGTCTCTCAGTCCCTCTCTCAGGGAGATAGCTGTGCACTGACTGGTGTCTCTCAGTCCCCTCTTTCTCAGGGAGATATCTGTACACTGACTGGTGTGTCTTAGTCCCTCTCTCAGGGAGATATCTGTACACTGACTGATGTCTCTCAGTCCCTCTCCCTCAGGGAAATATCTGTGCACTGACTGGTGTCTCTCAGTCCCTCTCTCTCAGGGAGATATCTGTACACTGACGGGTGTCTCTCAGTCTCTCTCTCTCTCTCTCAGGGAGATGTTTGTACGCTGACTGGTGTCTCTCAGTCTCTCTCTCCCAGGGAGATATCTGTGCGCTGACTGGTGTATCTCAGTCCCTCTCTCTCAGGGAGATAGCTGTGCACCGACTGGTGTCTGTCAGTCCTTCTCCCTCAGGGAGATATCTGTACACTGACTGGTATCTCTTAGACACCTCATTCCCAGGGAGATATCTGTTCACTGACTGGTGTCTCTCTCCCTCTCTCTCTCAGGGAGATATCTGTACACTGACTGGTGTCTCTCAGTCCCCTCTCCCTCAGGGAGATATCTGTACACTGACTGGTGTCTCTCAGTCCCTCTCTCTGGGAGATATCTGTACACTGACTGGTGTCTCTCAGTCCCCTCTCTCTCAGGGAGATATCTGTACACTGACTGGTGTCTCTCAGTCCCTCTCTCTCAGGGAGATATCTGTACACTGACTGGTGTCTCTCAGTCCCTCTCTCTCAGGGAGATATCTGTACACTGACTGGTGTCTCTCAGTCCCTCTCTCTCAGGGAGATATCTGTACACTGACTGGTGTCTCTCAGTCCCTCTCTCTCAGGGAGATATCTGTACACTGACTGGTGTCTCTCAGTCCCCTCTCTCTCTCAGGGAGATATCTGTACACTGACTGGTGTCTCTCATTCCCTCTCTCTCAGGGAGATATCTGTACACTGGCTGGTGTCTCTCCAGTATGTCATGTATAAAAACCTGCCTCAATGAGAAAGTGACCATGAAACTAGTAGGTTGCTGTAAAATCCCATTTGGTTCACGAATGTCATTTAGGGAATGTCTGGTCTGGTACTAGAATCACAGAATTGTTACATTTCAGAAGGAAGTTATTTGGCCCATTGTGTCTGTGCTGGCCCTCTGAATGAGCAGTTAGTGTAATGACATTCCCCACACCTTCTCCCTGTAACCCTGCACATTTAAATCTGACCCATCTAAATTTGAATCTAACCCTAACCCTAAACCTAATCCTAACCTCAATCCCCAATCCAAACACAATCCCTGGCCCTGAGACGGACTGCCACCCGACCCTAATTTTAATCTCAAAGCCCACCCCAACTCTCACCTTAACCCCGAAGCTTCACTCTAACCTGAGCATTAACCGTTAAAGCTGAATCTGAACCCTACTTGAGTATTGCTGAGGAAAAAGAGGGGCACTCTCAAAGCTTTTCATCAGGTCAATTCGCAGGAATTCCAAACGTAAAGGCAACAACAATTTATACTTCATGAGAAGAGAGTGCTGATTGATTGGCAAGTTGTCTCCGGCCGTGGCATTACCATGCAGGGTGCACCAGTTAGCTGATGACTGACAGTTAACTGCCAAGCTTTATTTTAAATTCAAAACAGGCAGGTTGACTCTGGTTGGCCAAGACGTGGTCCTGGGGAATGAACCAGAGAATGGCTGTCACCTGTTCTGTTTAGCTAAGATATGTAGATTCCGGCATGCATCAAGCCAAAAAGACGTTCTGTCTATCACACAAATGAGGAACGTGGTACAATCCCTGGCCCGAGTGCCTGTGGGCGAATAGCTGATCCTCCTTGGTGACTTGACTGCCAGAGTTGGGAAGGACACAGACATTTGGGAAGATGTAATCAGCAAAGAGGGGGCAGGGAAATCCAACACCAAAGGTACCCTGCTCCTGACAAAATGCCAAGAACACAGCCTTGTCATAACCAACCCTTGTTCCGTCAGAGAGGCAAGTAGATGGCATCACCCTCGCTCCAAGCACTGTCACCTGCTCGACTATGTCATTGTTTGAGCGAGGGGCTGCAAGGATATGGCGTCATCACCTGCATCATGACAGGAGGTGACGAGTGCTGGATGGACCACTGCCTAACTCACTCTGTCATCAACACGAATGTAGCCCCAAAGCAGTGACGGCAACAGAAAAAGGTTAACTTGCAGGTTGAGTCGGTAGTTAGGAAGGCAAATGCAATGTTGCATTTATTTCGAGAGGACTAGAATATAAAAGCAGGGATGTGCTGCTGAGGCTTTATAAGGCTCTGGTCAGACCACATTTGGAATACTGTGAGCAATTCTAGGCCCCGTATCTCAGGGAGGATGTGCTGGCCCTGGAGAGGGTCCAGAGGAGGTTCACGAGAACGATCCCAGGAATGAAAGGCTTAACATATGAGGAACATTTGAGGACTCGGTCTATACTCGATGGAGTTTAGAAGGATGAGGGGGGATCTGATTGAAACTTACAGAATACTGAAAGGCCTGGATAGAGTGGACATGGGGAAGATGTTTCCATTAGTAGGAGAGACTAGGACACGAGGGCACAGCCTCAGAGTAAAGGGAAGACCTTTTAGAACAGAAATGAGGAGAAACTTCTTTAGCCAGAGAGTGGTGAGTCTATGGAATTCATTGCCACAGAAGGCTGTGGAGGCCAGGTCATTGAGTGTATTTAAGACCGAGATAGATAGGTTCTTGATTGGTAAGGGGATCAAAGGTTACGGGGAGAAGGCAGGAGAATGGGGTTGAGAAACTTATCAGCCATGATTGAATGGCGGAGCAGACGCGATGGGCCGAATGGCCTAATTTCTGCTCCTATGTCTTATGGTCTTATACAATGGCGCAGAAAAATCAACACCGAGGCACTCAAGGACCCTGGTAAGACAACCCTCACTGCCGACCTTGCTACTCCCGGTGACCCAGAGGTGCAGAGTGCCCACAGTGCCTGGTCTACCCTAAAGGCCTCCATAATCAGTGCCTGCAAAGACACACTTGGTCACTCGACCACGAAACACTAAGACTTGTTTGATGAGAATGACCAGGAGATCCAGGAGCTGATAAGCTGCAAGGGCAAGGCATTTCTGAACCTGAAACAACAACCCAACTTGACAGCAAGAAAGCAGCTCTACAGACGGCTGGAGGCTGAGGTCTAGTAAAAACCCGGCGACTTAAAGAACAGATGGTGGGCGGAGAAAGCACAGGAGATCCAACAGTTAGCCTACAACCGAGACATGTGAGGTTTCTTTAGCACCGTCAAGACCGCCCACGGCCCAAGCATCCAAGGCCCCACTCCACTGCTAGCCAAGGAGAGAGAGGTGCTCATCAAGGACAGAGGGGGAGTCGGCACCCACTGGGAGGAGCACTTCGAAGATCCTAACAGAGACTCTGTCTTCAACATGAGTGTCCTCAGCTCCATCCCACAGCATGCTACCCGCCACCATCAAACATGACCACAACCCAGCAGGAGGTTAAAAAAAGTCCATCTGACAGCTAAAGAGTTACAAGGCATGAGGATTAGAAGGAATCTCCCCCAAAGCACCAAAGCATGGCACAGCAGCACTATTGGCATGAATACATGGCCTCATCTCCCTTACCTGGAAGGAGGAGAGCATGCCAGGAGTTCTCAGACGCCATAATTGGTGACAAGTCCAACTGCGGTAACCTTTAGGACATGGCTTTAGGGTGAAAGGGGAAAGGTTTAGGGGGAACATCTTCACTGAGAGTGGTGAGAGTGTGGAACGGGCTACTATCTGACGTGGTAAATGCGGGCTCACTCTTAAGTTTTAAGAATAAATTAGATAGATACGTGGATGGGAGAGGTCTGGAGGGTTATGGTCTAGGTGCAGGTCAATGGGACTAGCGGAATATTATTTCAGCACAGACTAGAAGGGCCGAATGGCCGGTTTTTCTGTGCTGTACTGTTCTATGGTTCTAACCATAGAGGAATCTCCTTGCTGTTGGCCACAGGGAAGGTGATTGCAAGAATCCTCCTCAATCGCCTTCTCCCTGTGGCTAAAGAGCTCCTCCCAAAGTCCCAATAAGTCCCACTAAGGGGCACAATGGACATGGTCTTCACCACATGACAACTGCAAGAGAAATGCAGGGAACACACCAACCCTTATACATGGCCTTCTTTGACCTCATAAAAGCCTTCGACACTGTCAACCGTGAAGGATTATGGAGCACCGTCCTCCATTTTGGCTGCCCTCAGAAATTTGTCACCATCCTCCGCCTGCTCCACCATGACATGCAAGCCGTGATCCTAACCAACAGATCCACCACAGGCCCAATCCACATTCAGACCAGGGTCAAGCAAGGCTGTGTCATGCACCGACGCTCTTCTCGATCTTCCTTGCTGCAATCTCACCCTCAGCAAGCTCCCCACTGGAATGCAGCTAAACTACAGCACAAACGGGAACTTGTTCAACCCCCACCGCCTGCAGGCCAGGTCAAAGGTCATCCCATCCTCCGCCGTTGAACTACAGTATGCAGACGATGCTCGCATCTGTGTACGCTCGGAGGCCGAGTTCCAAGCCATTGTCAACACCTTCACCGAGAGCTTGGGCCTTACACTAAACATTTGTAAGACAAAGGTCCTCTACCAACCTGCCCCATCCACACTGCACTGCCCCCCCATCTGGTTATCAAAATCTACGACAAGGCCTTGGACAACAGAGACCACTTTCCATATCTTGGGTGCCGACTGTCAACAAGGGCATTCATCGATGACGAGGTTCAACACCACCTTCAGTGTGCCAGCACAGCCTTCAGACACCTGAGGAAGAGAGTGTCTGAAGACCAGGGCCTCAAACCCGGCACCAAGCTCACCGTCTACAGAGCAGTTGTGATACCCCCCCCTCCTATATATCTCAGAGATGTGGACTATGTGTAGCAGGCACCTCAAGGCTCTGGAGAAGTACCACCAGCGCCTCCTCCACGAGATCCTGCATATCCATCGGCAGGATAGATGCACCAACGTCAGTGTTCTCACTCAGGCCAACATCCTCAGTATTGAAGCACTGACAACACTCGATCGGCTGCGCTGGGCGGGCCACATCGCCCACATGCTTGACATGAGATTCCTGAAACGAGCGTTCTACTCAGAGTTTCGACACGGCAAGCGAGCTTCAGGAGAGCAGAGGAAACACTTCAAGGACACCCTCAAAGCCTTCTTGAAAAAGTGCAACATCCCCACCGACATCTGGGAATCCCTGGCCCAAAACCACCCAAAGTGGAGGGAAAGCGCCTGGGAAGGTGTTGAGCACCTCAAGCCTCATCGCCAAGGACGAGCTGAAGCCAAGCGTCGACAGCGAAAGTAGCGTGTGGCAACCCGGGCACCCCACCCACCCATCTCCCCAACCCCCGTCTGCCCCATCTGTGAGAGAGACAGTCGGTCATGCATTGGACTCCTCAGTCACCTGAGAACTCATTTTTAGTGTGGAAGCAAATCATCCCTGACCCCAAAGGGACATCCAAAGAAGAGTAGAATGTGGTATAGGAATTTTAGTGCCAGTGTGAAGCTAGGTATGTAGTCTGTACATCCCAAAGACTGGTGGATCGTACCAAACTGCATGTCCCCAGCCACTGGCCACAATGGGCAGGGTACAGACTGTCCCCCACCAGCCCGTGCTTGTAAAACCCAAAACACAGTGTCCAACATTAGATGTGATCCACGATTAGACAACATTTGCTACACAATCCTGAGTGAGCTAAGAATTACACTGACAACCAAGTTAAGATTAGTTGGGCTCGCAGTATCGATCACTTATAGGCTACTACTTACACACAGGGCCTTATCCTTTGCAGACAGAAATAACATGTATGCACGTGGCACCTGTTTCAACTAAATAAAATAGGCAGCAGCTATTCCCTGGTTCATTCCCCAGGGCACTGCATTGACAAATCAGAGTCAACCTGCCTGGTTAGAATTTAAACAAGGCTTGGCAGTTAACTGTCGGTCATCAGTTAATTGGTGCATTCTCCATGGCAATGCCTTGACCAATCAGAGCTCAATTGCCAACCAATCAGCATTCTTTTCTCATGAAGTGTAAATTGTTGGCCCCCTTCACACGTGGAATTCTTGCAAATTGTCCTGATGAGTGTGCGACAAAAAAGTTCAACAACATGCATCCTCTTTCAGCAATGCTCAGGCTCCTTACTACCTGATGCCTAGCCCTCCCCCCCTCTCTCCTATCCCATCCCTGATCACTGAACTTAACCCAAACTTCGGAAGCCAACCACAACCCCAAACGTACCCCCAGCCTTAACCCCCCCCCCCCCCCCAAAACCCCACAGCTCCTGACCTGTGGCTCCTTGGCCAACACTGACAGCTTGTGTACCCACACTCGAACTTCAAAGGCTCTCAATGTTGGTGCTAAGGAGTGTGGTGCGGACCCCAGGTCCCCGGTTGCGCAGAGACTCTGCACGTGTCAGCTGGTCAGGGGCTCAACGGGGAGCCCTCCCGCCACGGGATTGGTGAGGTCGTGAGTTCACGCCCAGCCCAGAGACTGAGTTGTTTTGGAGACGCTGAGGGCAACCCTCACTCAGTGTCCGGGGTCGATAGTTAGCCCTTAATCAACACCTGAGGCAGAATTTTGCAGCCCCCCCCCCCACAACAATGAGGGCAGCTTTGCACCTGGTGGTGGCCCATGTTTTACTGTGTGGGTGATTTCTGCATAGCTGACTGACCCGGTCCCCGAAATTGTAGCACTTTTATGGGTGGTGGGTGAGGCCTAGGGTGTCCCATCTGCCATGGCCCCGATTGAAGCCCCCTAGTGGCCCCCTCAGCACTCGCCTTGCCTCTGCCTCACCTCTGCCTCGCCTCCCCTCACCTCTCCTGGCTCCTGGATGCAGTACCAGCCGTGGCCATTGCTCCCTGTGGCGCTGCTGGGGCCAGGGAGCTGCCAGCCATCTGATTGGCTGATAGCTCACGGAGGCGGGGCTCCCGCCCGGGATTGTGTCAGAAGGCCCCTCCTCCAGCCGATAAGCACTCCTCAGAACTGCCGCACAAAGTGTGGGCGAGTTGCTCACTGACATTTTTGGTGACGGGTCAGAAAACCGCTCACCTTGAACATTGGTCATTATCTCATTGCTGCTTGTGGGATCTTGCTGTGCACAAATTGGCCGCTGTGCTTCTTACATTGGAACAGTGCCTACGTTTCAAAGGTGCTTCATTGGCTGTAAGCTGATTTGGGAATCCTAAGGTAGTGAAAGGTGCTAAAGAAATGCAAACTCTTTCTTTCCTGATTTCGTTGCTACAGTCAAACCCCGGACAGGTAAGAGACTTGCCCTCGTTCCTGATTGTTAACAAATTTTATTGCTCATTTCTGATTGTTTTGGTAATTCCTTTTCTCGGAATCCAAACCTTGATCCACATTGTTACAGCCAATCCACCTCACAGAGGCTATAACTCACCTTCAGCTGCAGATACTGTTCAGCTTGTCTCTTTACTCTGTATCTAACCCCGTGCTGTACCTGTCCTGGGAGTGTTTGATGAAGACAGTGTAGAGGGAGCTTTACTCTGTATCTAACCCCGTGCTGTACCTGTCCTGGGAATGTTTGATGGAGATGGTGTAGAGGGAGCTTTACTCTGTATCTAACCCCGTGCTGTACCTGTCCTGGGAGTGTTTGATGTAGAGGGAGCTTTACTCTGTATCTAACCCCGTGCTGTACCTGTCCCGGGAGTGTTTGATGGGGACAGTGTAGAGGGAGCTTTACTCTGTATCTAACCCCGTGCTGTACCTGTCCCGGGAGTGTTTGATGGGGACAGTGTAGAGGGAGCTTTACTCTGTATCTAACCCCGTGCTGTACCTGTCCTGAGAGTGTTTGATGGGGACAGTGTAGAGGGAGATTTACTCTGTATCTAACCACGTGCTGTACCTGTCCCGGGAGTGTTTGATGGGGACAGTGTAGAGGGAGCTTTACTCTGTATCTAACCACGTGCTGTACCTGTCCTGGGAGTGTTTGGTGGGGACAGTGTAGAGGGAGATTTACTCTGTATCTAACCACTTGCTGTACCTGTCCTGGGAGTGTATGATGGGGACAGTGCAGATGGGGACAATATAGAGCGTATTTACAAGGAGTCTCTGGGGAGTGTGTCAGTATTTACAGGGGTTCCCCGGGAAGTTTGTCAGTATTTACAGGGGTCTCTGGGGAGTGTGTCAGTACTTACAGGGGTCTCTGGGGAGTGTCTCAGTATTTACAGGGGTCTTTGGGGAGTGTGTCAGTATTTACACGGTGTCTCTGGGGAGTGTGTTGGTATTTACAGGGGTCTCTGGGGAGTGTGTCAGTATTTACAGGGGTCCCTGGGGAGTGTGTCAGTATTTACAGGGGTCTCTGGGGAGTGTGTTGGTATTTACAGGGGGTTCCCGGGGAGTGTGTCAGTATTTACAGGGGGTCCCTGGGGAGTGTGCCAGTATTTACAGGGGGTCCCCGGGGAGTGTGTCACTATTTACAGGGGGTCCCCGGGGAGTGTGTCACTATTTACAGGGGGTCCCTGGGGAGTGTGTCAGTATTTACAGGGGGTCCCTGGGGAGTGTGTCAGTCCGTGAACACAAAAGCATGAAAACACAGGAGCGGGAATAGACCCTTTCACCCCTCGAGTCCTGCTTCACCGTCGCCTGAGGTCCCGCCTGAGTCTTTGCCACATCTTCAATTTCCTATTGAATCACATCAATACTAAACTGGGGAAGGAATATCTCAGGGAGTGGGTGGTTAATATCACGCCTCCGCCGGAGATGGTGGAGACCTTTGTGTTATTCTATTCAGAGAAATCACTTTCAGGTAATTACATGTTGGAACACGGTGTATTAGTAACTTGAGACTTGACGTGAGGTGAATGGAGCTTGGGAGGAGGAAGTGACTTTGGAGTGATGGTTCCCAAGTCTCCCCAGCACTGGGGGTTTTCCTAACCCTGTGTCTGGTCTGTCGTAGACTCACTGATGGGGGGTTGATCACCGTGATTAGTCAATACCTCCACCGTTGTATTGTGCGGCTACCTGGACGGAATTGGACCAATCTTGAGTCTTTTCTGACCCGTCATCCTATCTGACCCTGCCTGCTACTGAGACCGGGTGGGGTGGGGGTGGGGGAAAACAGGATTATCGACCCAGTGTGGGGGTGAGAATGGAAAGGGCCAGAGGCGCGTGATTTTGCCCCAGGGGCTGGCGTAATGGTTTGACAACCCCACCCACCACTGGACCGCATTCCTGGAGGTTGGGGGAGGTGGGGGGGGTGGGTCAGGGGTGGAAGTGCCCACCAGCCCTGGGTAGCAACGGAGAGGTTAGTTAATGAAGTCCAGCGATCAGAAAGGCTGACTGGAATTTTCCAGTCGCCCCCCCCCCACCACCCCCACTTCCCAAGGAGGCTTCCTGGTGACATACTTGGGGGGGCGGGGGGGTGGTTTGGTGTGGTTGGGCTGGTGTGGGGAGGGGTACAGCGCTCTGCCATCACTTTGAGGCTTGCCCACCACCAGCAGCCCCCCCACTCTCCCCCCAGCCCAGCTCCCACCCCAGCTGCGTCCAGAGGTCACCTTCTGATGGCGTCCTCCCACCCCCCCCACCATCCACCATGGCGACCCAGCAGCTGTGGCCATTGTTAAGGTCGATACGTTAACCGTTGCGGAGAGGGCCCCTTCAAAGATGGCGGTGCCCGCTCTCCAGCTGAAGGCTGTAGCTCCTCCCGGGCCGGAGAGCCTCCGAACAACCCTCTGGCTTTCAGAGTCCCCCCCCCCACGCCACCCCCCCCCCCCCCACCCACCCCGCCCCCCCACCGCCCACTGGGCTCTGGGCACCGACTGGCCAATTCAGAGAAAATCGTGGGGTGGGGGGGGGTGGGTGAGGGGTGGCTGTTCCCGACATGGTGCGGGGGTTCAGGACCCACGTTTGAACCCCAGAGTTGGGAAATGGAACACGCTGACCCTGAGCCTTTTTTTTTAGGGCTCAGCCGGCACTAGGACCCAGCGGACAGCCACCCAGCCTCCTGCCTGTAAGACTATTTCTCGCCTGGTTTTTTTTGCCTTTTTAAAGATTTTCGTCTCGACGGCCGAATGCAGACGGCTGCTTCCCCATTCAGCCCCTCGTCTGCTTCCCCCCTTCCTGTCCAACAGCCGGGGAGGGGTGGGAGCAGGTGTGGAGGCTGGTCCTGACTCTTAAATCCCACCCTCTCCTCCTCCCCACCCCCCTTTTTTTGTTGTTGGCTGCCCTTTTTGAGAGGAGAGTTGAAACAGGGGGTGTGGGTGTGGGTGAATGTGTGTGTGTGTGTATGTGTGTGTGTGTGTGTGTGTGCACTGAGAGAGAGAGAGAGAGAGAGAGCGGGCGTGTGTGTGTGTGTGTGTTTTTGTGTGTGTGTGTGTGTATGTGTGTGTGCACACTGAGAGAGCGAGTGTGTGTGTATTTGTGTATGTGTGCGTGTGTGTGTGCACTGAGAGAGCGTGTGTGTGTGTGTGTGTGTGTGTTTGTGTATGTGTATGTGTGTGTGTGCACTGAGAGAGAGAGAGAGCGGGCGTGTGTGCGTGTGTGTTTTTGTGTGTTTGTGTATGTGTGTCTATGTGTGTGTGCACACTGAGAGAACGAGTGTGTGTGTGTGTGTGTTTGTGTATGTGTGTGTGTGTGTGTGTGTGTGTGTGTGCACTGAGAGAGAGAGAGAGAGAGAACGGGCGTGTGTGTGTGTGTGTGTTTTTGTGTGTTTGTGTATGTGTGTGTATGTGTGTGTGTGTGCACTGAGAGAGCGAGTGTGTGTGTGTGTGTTTGTGTATGTGTGTGTATGTGTGTGCACTGAGAGAGCAAGTGTGTGTGTGTGTGCACTGAGAGAGAGGGAGCGAGTGTGTGTGTGTGTGTGTGTGTGTGTTGTGGTGCCGCTGAGAGAGAGAGAGAGAGAAAAAGAGAGAGAGACACACAGGAGACGGAACAGACTGAGCGGAGAAATAAGAGGAAGAGAGAATATCGGAGCAGGGGCTAGGAGAGTCAGCAATGGTTCTGATTCTGCATCACATACTCATTGCACTGTTTCAATCTTTCAGGCGGGGACAGCATGTCACTTTAAAGCCAGAGATTGACCCATCCAGCTCTGTGATTGTCCAGGTAAGGAGCAATATTGCTGGCTTTCGTTCCCTTTTTTGTCTGAATTGCTGTGAAGAGTCAGCAAAGCAGAAATGCTTTGTGTGCGAGACAAGAGAGGGAGAGACAAAACTGATGTGAGAAAAATGAGTAAGACTGACAATTCCCTTCTCCAGCACGCCGACATCATCTTGGGGAGAAGTGGGGGTGGGGGGTGCGGTGCTGGGTGGTGGGTGGGGTGGGAGGGGACGGGGGAGTGGGGGTGGGGGGGGTGGGGTGGGAGGGGACGGGGGAGTGGGGGGTGGGGGGGGGAATGGTTGGTGCGATGGGGGGTGGTTGCTGAGGTTTGGATGCACGGGGTTAACCCATCGATGGCGGGAGGACCTGCTCAGCCTTGTCCGGTTGGGTGAGACCTGTCCTTGTCTGGGCTCTTGTTTCTGTTTGATTTCTCTCCCCCCCACACCTGCAGCAACCCTCCCCCCCCACCCCCCCCCCCCCCCCACTGCTTTTGTCCCCCTCCAGCCCCATTCTCCACCCCCCACAACCCACCCCAACCCCGATTCCGCGCCACGCTTCAACCCTCCCCCCCTTCGCTGTGGGGGTCGCAGGCAGGTCTATTCCTCTTACAGTCAGTGTGGACCACCCACCCCTTCCCAGCCCCCTCATCCTAACACCCCCACCACCCACCCTCCTGACCAATGGTCAGCGGAGTGCACTGGCGAGTAGGGGGTGTCGGGGGACGGACGCCAACTGGATGGGTAGGATTGGGCTTTTGCATTTTAACACTGCAGGAAGGCACCCTCTCCGAGCCCTGTTCTCCCCCCACCCTCCCTGAGCCCTGTTCTCCCCCCCACCCTCCCCGAGCCCTGTTCTCCCCCCACCCTCCCCGAGCCCTGTTCTCCCCCCACCCTCCCCGAGCCCTGTTCTCCCCCCACCCTCCCCGAGCCCTGTTCTTCCCCCCCCCTCCCCGAGCCCTGTTCTCCCCCCCCCTCCCCGAGCCCTGTTCTCTCCCCCACTCCCTGAACCCTGTTCTCTCCCCCACTCCCTGAACCCTGTTCTCTCCCCCACTCCCTGAACCCTGTTCTCTCCCCCCACTCCCCAAACCCTGTTCTCCCCCCACTCCCTGAACCCTGTTCTCTCCCCCCACTCCCCAAACCCTGTTCTCCCCCCACTCCCTGAACCCTGTTCTCTCCCCCCACTCCCCAAACCCTGTTCTCCCCCCACTCCCTGAACCCTGTTCTCTCCCCCCACTCCCCAAACCCTGTTCTCCCCCCACTCCCTGAACCCTATTCTCCCCCCACTCCCTGAACCCTGTTCTCTCCCCCCACTCCCCAAACCCTGTTCTCCCCCCACTCCCTGAACCCTGTTCTCTCCCCCCACTCCCCAAACCCTGTTCTCCCCCCCACTCCCTGAACCCTGTTCTCTCCCCCCCCCTCCCCGAACCCTGTTCTCCCCCCCCTCCCCGAACCCTGTTCTCCCCCCCCTCCCCAAACCCTGTTCTCCCCCCCCCACTCCCCGAACCCTGTTCTCCCCCCCCCACCCACTACTGCCCGATAGTGAATTAATTAAAATTGATCGGATTGAATAGTAAGATACTGGTGGGGACATGGTCCGATCTTTAAACTACTCTTTCATGGGATGTGGGTGCCACTGGGGTGGGGGGGGACCAGCTTTTGTTGCCCATCCCTAATTGCCCTTGAACTTGTGAGACTCTTTTGGTGGGGAGGGGGGGGGGGTGGTGCTGCGGGTGCAGCTAAGAGTCTGTTAGAGGGAAGGTTGGCGGATGGGGATTCTCGGAGGTTGGGTTTTAAGAGACCCAGTGCTGTGCTGGGAGAGAGAGAGAGAGAGAGAGAGGTTGTCTCCCTGTTGCAGGGGGGGGGGGGTCACCCTGATGGAGGCCGTGTGTGGCCAGGCAGTGGCACTGTTCAGCACTGTTTGCCTGACTTGTGAGACTGCGAGAGGGTCGGAACCTCCCCCACCACAGCCTGCCTCGCCGAGAGGGTAGCAACCCCCGCTTCCTCTGCTCACCTCTCCCACGCTGGCCCCGGTGACACCCCCCCCCACCCCCACCCCCTACCCACTGCGCCGGAGGACAGGGGCACCGAGGCCCTTGCGAACCCCGGCAGCCCGCGTCGCCAGGCCGTTCGGCCGTGGGAGGCATCGCAGCCCCTGGCTTTGCTCGGTTCCCACCCCCCCCCCCCAACACTCCCCCATTGCCCCCCGAGCCAATTAACGTGTCCCGTAACTCCCACCGCCACTTGAATTATTATATAAAGAGAAACCTCTTGGTGAATGTCCCATCCCCTTCTACAGCCTCCGATCTATGAATATGGAGCCCCGTGCTGAAAGCCTGCATGTGGCCGGAAGGCTGATCCGAATCCAGTTCGGCTGACGTCGGGAATAAATCACAGGAGGAGGCCATTCAGCCCCTCCAGTCCGTTCTGCCGCCCAGTTGGCTGATGTGCCTCCTCACTCCGCCTCCCACTTTAGTTCCGTCACCCACTTCGCTACTAAAATCTACCAATATCACTCTCCATATCTTCCATCGACTCACAGTCTCCACGGCTTTTATTTGGGGGCAGGGCAGATTGGCGGTGGGGTGGGGGGGTGGGGGGGGGGGGGGGTGGGGGTGGGGGGGGGGGGTGGTGCTGGTGGGGGGTGGGGGTGGGGTGAAGAGTTCTACATTACCGCCACCTTCGGTGTGAGGAAATTGCTTCATTTAAGACGGGGTCTGTCGCGGGTTGCCTTCCTGTCCAAGTGGGAATTCAATTTGTGATCGCAGGGGATATCAAAATAAGTGTCCCTCTGGCCGACTGTCGTTAGTCAAACGCCCCAACCCCGTCCGGGTGTGGTTTTTCCAATTTATCCTTTGGTGGGCTGTGGGCGTCGCTGGCCAGGTCAGCATTTGTTGCCCCCATCCCGAATTGCCCCTTGAACTGAGCGTCTTGCTGGGCCATTCCAGGGGGCTGTTCAGAGTCAACCAGGTTGCTGTGGGTCTGGAGTCACGTGTAGGCCAGACCGGGTAAGGACGGCAGATTTCCTTCCCTGAAGGGCATTAGTGACCCAGATGGGTTTTTGCAACAATCGGTGATTGTTTCACGGTCACCGTCACGGAGACGAGCCTTTATGTTCCAGATTTATTAACTGAGTTTAAACTCCACCAGCTGCCGTGGTGGGATTTGAACCCCTGTCCTCAGAGCGTTAGCCTGGGCCCCTGGATTATTAATCCAGTGACATTACCAGCACGCTCCTATTCCCCACCTATCCCCACTCCCCTCCCACCACCCCCCCCCCCCCCCCACCAACTTTCCTGGAGACGCTGCTGCAGTAAGCCCACAATTCACACAGGGTAGGTGAGTGAGTGTGTGTGGAACCGTGCTGGAGCGTTGAGGGGGGAGGTTGGGGGGGAGTTTGGGGTGGGGGGGTGGGGGAGTGAGCAGGGGTGCGGGGATGTTGAGGTCACTGCCTGCAAAAGCAACTGCTCCCATGGCCCTTGGGATCATTGACCCTCCCCACCCTGCACGTCTTAACCAGCGGAGACATTACAAGGTGTAAGAATCGGGGGGTGGGGGGTGGGGGTGGGGGGGGGGGTGGGCAGGTCATAATCAGCCAGAAATGACTCTATCCTTTTAAGGGTCGCTGGTCAAGTCACAGCTGGAGAATTGTGGCACAGTGCTGGGCACCACAAGGCGGAAAAGATCCCATAGTCTTGGAGAGGTGCGGAGAAAATTTATCAGGGCACAGCAGGAATCAGGGCAGGAAATAAGGGCCATGGACAATAATATAACATCTAATCAAAGCAGAAAATGCTGGAAAAATTCAGCAGGTCTAGCAGTACCTGCGGAGAGAGAAAAACGCAGTTAACGTTTCCAGCTCGCCTGACACTTCAGAGTTAAAGACAAGTAGGAACGTGACGGAATTTACACTCTTGAAGAGGGGGTGGAGTAGGTGGAGTGAGATAGAAGGCGAGGGATAGGTGGGGGTTAAGGAGAGATTGACAAGGATGCCATGGACACAAGACAAAGGGAGTGTCAATGGTAGCGTTAAAGACTAAAGAAAGTGCTGACAGCGGCACAAAGGTAAGAAAGCAGAATTTTCTGTTTATATTTCGGATTTTCAGCATCTGCATTATTTTGCTTTTCGCCATGAATAATTAGACAGGCATTAATAAATTCAGTACAGCGTTCAGGCGAAACACACGCTTGGAAGTATGGAACTTAAATATCACGGAAAAGAGAGACACCTTGTCGGAGCTTTTGCCTTGCGCTCGGGACAAATGTAAGAATGCCAAATTTCAAACAATCACAACAATTTATACTGCGGGTGCTGATTGGTTGGCCAATTGCAGTCGACTTACCAACTCTTTTCTGCTCTTATGGCCAACACTAGTCAGCACCCTCTTATCCTGTAGTATAAGTGTCGTGATCATTTGATATTTGGTATTCTTGCATTTGTCCCGATGAGTGCAAGACGAAAAGCTTCAGCAACATGTTTCTCTTTTCAGCAACGTTCAAGAGAAAGCCCGAGAGTGGGTGAGAATGCGGAACTTGCTACCACAGGGAGCGTTGAATGAATTGTAGTAATATACCTGAGAGGAAGTTGGATTGACACATGAAGCGGAAAGGAGTAGAAACAATGGCGCTACAGGTTGGATCTTGGCAGGTTTGTTACCAACGGGTTGAGTTTCAGGATGGTTCTGTGCTGGGAATGCTAAATCAGAACATTTACCCTTGGATCTTTTGGCTAACTGGTTGGGGGGGGGGCGTGGATGGTGTAAGATGTGGCAGCTTCAGTTTAATGTAGTGAGTGTAGAGTAATTGAGGAAGTCCTGTGGTGCAGTGGGGAGTGTCTCTGTCTCTCAGCCAGGAGCTCTGGGTGCGAGTCCCAC
Source organism: Isurus oxyrinchus (assembly GCA_026770705.1). NCBI lineage: Eukaryota > Metazoa > Chordata > Chondrichthyes > Lamniformes > Lamnidae > Isurus > Isurus oxyrinchus. The sequence goes on from JANJGN010000011.1 coordinate 6,152,844, forward strand.
TCCAGGACATGAAGACCAAGGTGGGTATGTTCATAACATAGCCAAACCAGGCTGATTTTCAACTCGAAAACCGTCCAAAACACATTCGGTGGGCGGTAAGAGAAAGAGAGACTCCTGGTCAGCCATGCTTGATGCAAGGAGGTACCCCCCGCCACCCCCCCCACTCAAGCTCCAGCCTCTGGCTTCAGACTCGCCCTCTATTCCAGGAAAGACAAGCCAGTGAAAACAGACACCACCATGTGCCTTATCTGCCATGCACATTAGGCATGACAGGAGAGCAGGAGAAGAGTAATTACTGTGCAGTGAGGAATCAGTGGAGAGAGTCTCAGGTGAATTGAGGGGTGCACTGATGGGGACAGAGATCTGAGCACAAACACTGCAATCACCGGTGCTTCAGCAAAGCAAGCGGAGCTGAAAGACTGAATGAGCCATGAGCGGAATACAAAGAGAAATATATAGCAGCCCTTTATAAAGCAGGAATCAGCCAATGGGAAGGGCAGCGGCCACAAGTGTAACAAAGTGAGTGTTCATTCAGGGTGAGGGTCACTCACTGTGTCACTGTACAGAGTGACTGTTTATTCAAGGTGAGGGTCACTCACTGTGTAACTGTACAGAGTGAGTGTTTATTCAGGGTGAGGGTCACTCACTGTGTAACTGTACAGAGTGACTGTTTATTCAGGGTGAGGGTCACTCACTGTGTCACTGTACAGAGTGACTGTTTATTCAAGGTGAGGGTCACTCACTGTGTAACTGTACAGAGTGACTGTTTATTCAGGGTGAGGGTCACTCACTGTGTCACTGTACAGAGTGGCTATTTATTCAGGGTGAGGGTCACTCACTGTGTCACTGTACAGAGTGACTGTTTATTCAGGGTGAGGGTCACTCACTGTATAACTGTGCAGGGTGACTGTTTATTCAGGGTGAGGGTCACTCACTGTGTCACTGTACAGAGTGGCTATTTATTCAGGGTGAGGTTCACTCACTGTGTCACTGTACAGAGTGACTGTTTATTCAAGGTGAGGGTCACTCACTGTGTCACTGTACAGGGTGACTGTTTATTTAGGGTGAGGGTCACTCACTGTGTAACTGTACAGAGTGGCTATTTATTCAGGGTGAGGGTCACTCACTGTGTAACTGTACAGAGTGAGTGTTTATTCAGGGTGAGGGTCACTCACTGTGTCACTGTACAGAGTGACTGTTTATTCAGGGTGAGGGTCACTCACTGTGTTACTGTACAGAGTGACTGTTTATTCAGGGTGAGGGTCACTCACTGTGTTACTGTACAGAGTGACTGTTTATTCAGGGTGAGGGTCACTCACTGTGTAACTGTACAGAGTGACTGTTTATTCAGGATGAGGGTCACTCACTGTGTAACTGTATAGAGTGACTGTTTATTCAGGGTGAGGGTCACTCACTGTGTTACTGTACAGAGTGGCTGTTTATTCAGGGTGAGAGTCACTCACTGTGTAACTGTACAGAGTGGCTGTTTATTCAGGGTAGGGTCACTCACTGTGTTACTGTACAGAGTGACTGTTTATTCAGGGTGAGGGTCACTCACTGTGTTACTGTACAGAGTGACTGTTTATTCAGGGTGAGGGTCACTCACTGTGTTACTGTACAGAGTGACTGTTTATTCAGGGTGAGGGTCACTCACTGTGTTACTGTACAGAGTGAGTGTTTATTCAGGGTGAGGGTCACTCACTGTGTAACTGTACAGAGTGAGTGTTTATTCAGGGTGAGGGTCACTCACTGAGTCACTGTACAGAGTGACTATTTATTCAGGGTGAGGGTCACTCACTGTGTAACTGTACAGAGTGACTGTTTATTCAGGGTGAGGGTCACTCACTGTGTTACTGTACAGAGTGAGTGTTTATTCAGGGTGGGGGTCACTCACTGTGTTACTGTACAGAGTGACTGTTTATTCAGGGTGAGGGTCACTCACTGTGTAACTGTACAGAGTGACTGTTTATTCAGGGTGAGGGTCACTCACTGTGTAACTGTACAGAGTGACTGTTTATTCAGGGTGAGGGTCACTCACTGTGTAACTGTATAGAGTCACTGTTTATTCAGGGTGAGGGTCACTCACTGTGTTACTGTACAGTGTGACTGTTTATTCAGGGTGAGGGTCACTCACTGTGTTACTGTACAGAGTGACTGTTTATTCAGGGTGAGGGTCACTCACTGTGTTACTGTACAGAGTGAGTGTTTATTCAGGGTGAGGGTCACTCACTGTGTCACTGTACAGAGTGAGTGTTTATTCAGGGTGAGGGTCACTCACTGTGTAACTGCACAGAGTGACTGTTTATTCAGGGTGAGGGTCACTCACTGTGTTACTGTACAGAGTGACTGTTTATTCAGGGTGAGGGTCACTCACTGTGTTACTGTACAGAGTGACAGTTTATTCAGGGTGAGGGTCACTCACTGTGTAACTGTACAGAGTGGCTGGTTATTCAGGGTGAGGGTCACTCACTGTGTAACTGTACAGAGTGACTGTTTATTCAGGGTGAGGGTCACTCACTGTGTAACTGTACAGAGTGGCTATTTATTCAGGGTGAGGGTCACTCACTGTGTAACTGTACAGAGTGACTGTTTATTCAGGGTGAGAGTCATTCGCTGTGTAACTGTACAGAGTGACTGTTTATTCAGGGTGAGGGTCACTCGCTGTGTAACTGTACAGAGTGACTGTTTATTCAGGTGAGGGTCACTCACTGTGTAACTGTACAGAGTGACTGTTTATTCAGGGTGAGGGTCACTCACTGTGTTACTGTACAGAGTGACTGTTTATTCAGGGTGAGGGTCACTCACTGTGTAACTGTACAGAGTGACTGTTTATTCAAGGTGAGGGTCACTCACTGTGTTACTGTACAGGGTGACTGTTTATTCAGGGTAAGGTCACTCACTGTGTAACTGTACAGAGTGAGTGTTTATTCAGGGTGAGGGTCACTCACTGTGTAACTGTACAGAGTCACTGTTTATTCAGCAGGGTAAGGATCGCTTATTGTGCAACTGTACAGAGTGACTGTTTATTCAGGGTGAGGGTCACTCACTGTGTAACTGTACAGAGTGGCTGTTTATTCAGCAGGGTAAGGATCGCTTACTGTGCAACTGTACAGAGTGACTGTTTATTCAGGGTGAGGGTCACTCACTGTGTAACTGTACAGAGTGACTGTTTATTCAGGGTAAGGGTCACTCACTGTGTAACTGTACAGAGTGACTGTTTATTCAGGGTGAGGGTCACTCACTGTGTTACTGTACAGAGTGAGTGTTTATTCAGGGTGAGGGTCACTCACTGTGTAACTGTACAGAGTCACTGTTTATTCAGGGTGAGGGTCACTCACTGTGTTACTGTACAGAGTGACTGTTTATTCAAGGTGAGGGTCACTCACTGTGTAACTGTACAGGGTGACTGTTTATTCAGGGTAAGGTCACTCACTGTGTAACTGTACAGAGTGAGTGTTTATTCAGGGTGAGGGTCACTCACTGTGTAACTGTACAGAGTCACTGTTTATTCAGCAGGGTAAGGATCGCTTATTGTGCAACTGTACACAGTGACTGTTTATTCAGGGTCAGGGTCACTCACTGTGTAACTGTACAGAGTGACTGTTTATTCCGGCTGAGGGTCACTCACTGTGTAACTGTACAGAGTGGCTTTTTATTCAGCAGGGTAAGGATCGCTTACTGTGCAACTGTACAGAGTGACTGTTTATTCAGGGTAAGGGTCACTCACTGTGTAACTGTACAGAGTGACTGTTTATTCAGGGTGAGGGTCACTCACTGTGTTACTGTACAGAGTGAGTGTTTATTCAGGGTGAGGGTCACTCACTGTGTAACTGTACAGGGTGACTGTTTATTCAGGGTGAGGGTCACTCACTGTGTAACTGTACAGAGTCACTGTTTATTCAGCAGGGTAAGAGTTAACAGGGGATCGAAAGTTTTAGAATAAATTTGTTCCACACACTTTAAATCAACTGCTCCAAAATGAGCTATTGAATTCAGTTTGGGGGTGTATTGGTAGATTGCAGTAAATTGGAGTGCATTAAAAATCCATTGTGTGTGTGTTTGAAGTGATTTTTTTTGTCACACGGTTATTTGATTTATTTCTGTTAATTTTATGGATTCCAGTTCCAGGCTCTTTATATTAGCATGACCAATTGTCCTACTGAATGTGCTAAACTCTGATTTATGGGTTCATTTTATTCCTCGCTTTCCTTATCACTTCAATACAGCTACCCCACATCCTCTTTACCTCCACCCTGTGTACCAACCCCCTTATACCCACCCCCTGTACTCACCCCCTGTACCCCAAACATTCTGTACCCCATTCCCCTGTTAACTCATACCCACTGCACCCCACTCCCCTGTAACCTCATACCCCAGTACCCCAAACCCTGTACCCCACTCCCTTGTACCCCACTCCCCTATAACCTCATACCCAGTGCACCCCACCCCCCGTACCCTCATACCCCCTGTACCCTACATCCCTTTAACTCCATACCCACTGTGACCCACTCCCCTGTACCTCATTCCCCTGTAACCTTATATCTCCTGTACACACAACCACTGTACCTAACTCCCCTGTATCCGATTTCCCTGTACCTGACTGTACCTGCCTTGTACCCCATACCCTCTTTAAACCACACCCTCTGTAGCCCACAAACCCTATACCCCACAAATTCTGTACCCAACCAGCTGTACCCCACCCCACTGTACCTCACACCCCCTGTACCTCACACCCCCTGTACCTCACACCCCTTGTTCCTCACACCCCCTGTACCTCACACCCCCTGTACCTCACACCCTCTGCACTAACACACCTCAAAATCCCCCACCCCTATGCCCCATATATCCCACGTCCCATAGCCCCCATACCCTACACCCCCTAATCTCCACACCTGTACCCCATACCCACTGTGCCTCATACCCTCTGTGCACCCCATCCTCTCTGTAGCCCACACTCTCTGTACCCCACAACCCCTGTACCCAAACCCCTTGGCACACCGCACCCTTGGTGCCCATATGCTGTGCACCCCACACCTCCCTGTACCCCTCAGCCCCTGGCACCTCACACCCGCTACACCCACGCACCCTGTAGCCCACACACCCCTGAACCCCACACCCTCTGAATGGTTTGTTTCAGCTGTGATGCCAATGAGCCCTGGGCATGAGACTATTCTGTGCCATCAGGAAGAGCTTTCCCTCTTAGCCAGAGTCTTACACAGTGTCACACACAGGCTGTTGATACTGGCTCCAGTGTCACTCCTGGAACCGAGGAGCAGGGATTGAAGGCATTGGGAATACTTCATTAGACTAGGTTCTTCACCCTGCCAGTCAGCTGAAGTTGTGTTAATTCACTCTGTCAGTCTTTCAGGCTGTGTCCCTCGGCACAAACCTGATTCTCACCATCACCACCCTCTGGGCAAGATGATTCTCTTCTCATCAGCCCTGCTCAGTGGGAAGCTCTCTCACCCACCTCTGAATCACAATGTTGTGGATTCGAGTCCCAATCCAGAGATTTGAGCGCGTAATCCAGGCTGACGTTGCAGTGCCGTGCTGAGAGAGTGCAGCACTGTCATTTGCAGACGGGACATTAAACCAAGGCCCTGTCCGACCTTTCAGATTCCACAGGCGTGATTTTGGAAAAGGGCAGGCCAATTTATCCTCCACCAACATCACGGGAAATAAATCATCTGATCATTATCCCATAGCTGTTTGTGGGAGCTTGCTGTGCACAAATTGGCTGCGGTGTTTACAACATCACAATGGTGACTACACTTCAAAAATCCACTTCACTGGCTGTAAAAATCCACTTCACTGGCTGTAAAAATCCACTTCACTGGCTGTAAAACACTCTGGGATGTTTGAGGTTGTAAAATCCTGTGGCCTCATATAGACTGTTCGTGAGAATAGGAATGAGCTTTACTCTGTATCTAACCCCGTGCTGCACCTGTCCTGGGAGTGTTTGATGGATTGCGAATTCTTACCATTCTCAGATAATTTACACTTGTGGAAGCAGAGAAAATGAGCAGCAGATGTGCCAAGATATTTTCTGTGAATGTGTTCCAATACATGACAGTGTCTGGCTGGTGAAATGTGTGAAATTGTTGGTGCTCTGTCTCTCTGCAGTGTGGTGGGAAGTGCGTGGTGAGCATTGTCCTTTTGACAAGGTCCCCATTGTTAACGCCCGGCTGCAAGTGTAATATTTACATGTCTAAATGACAGGAAGCAAAACACACAATTAGGATATGAGGGCAAACAGTCAAGGCTAGAGTAAAGTATCTCTTCAAACAACAGGAGATAAGACACAAAAACAGAATTACCTGGAAAAACTCCGCAGGTCTGGCAGCATCGACATAGAAGAAAAGAGTTGACGTTTCGAGTCCTCATGACCCTTCAACAGAACTGATTTAGGACGTGTACCTATTCAACGACAGCAATGGGCAGGGGTTTCCATTTTCCTCACATTTACCAGCTCTCCTCTTGTTTACAACATCCCCCCATCCTTGACCCCTCAATCCATCCAACATGAATCCTATACTTCAACCTCTTTCTCAACAATCCTCTCTTCTAAGCTGGACCAAGTCCGGTTCTTCGGCCACTCACTATACCCTCTGTCCTACGTGAGCTCCAGCAACACCTTGGTTCTGAAATTCCCAGCCTTGTTTTCAAATGTTCCCTCACCCCTCAGCTTTTGAGCAAGATTTTTGTCATCTGACCTAACGTCTCTTCTGTGGCTCGATGTCGGATTGTACCTGATACTGCTCCCACCAAGTGCCTGGCGGTGTTTTGCCACGCCAAGGGCCCTATATAAATGCAAATAATTTTTGTGGGATTATCTTCTTGTTGCGAGTGTGAGGAGGCGTCCATGGAAAGATTACCCCCTCAGAGCGAGTCAACTGTAATCTGGAGAGAAGGGGCAGGAAGTTGTGAAGGGGCACAGAGCAGAATCTTACTGCCAAGTACAAAAGGAGGAAGTCTTGTGAAATATTTCTAAAATGCTGGTTAGGCCTCAAGGAGAATATTGTGCTGAATCCTGGGCACTGCACGTTAATAATGATGTCAAGGCCTATAATGTCTATCGGAGGCTGAGAAGAGATTTACTGGAAAGGTATCAGGGACACGGGACTTCAGTTCATGTGGAGAGACAGGAGAGGCTGGGATTGTTCTCCTCAGAATGGAGACGGTTAAGGGGGGGGGAAGATAAAAGCAAAAAAACTGTGGATGCTGGAAATCCAAAACAAAAAACAAAATACCTGGAAAAAACTGAGCAGGTCTGGCAGCATCGGCAGAGAGGAACACAGTCAACGTTTCGAGTCCGTATGACTCTTCGTCAGGTTAAGGGGGGGAAGTGTTAGAGGTAAAGGAATGCAAGCTCCAACAACTCATCGACACCAACACCCATCTAAGACCCTCCACGCCGGCCTGTCCCTCCGTCCCCACCCCATCTTCCAATCCCAGCCCCAGCCGTGTATTCACTATACCCCCTGACCTTCCCCTCTCCGGTGCTGAACGTTCAGTGCTCAGCAAAGGACTTAGTTTCATACCCTTACGCCCTCACCTCAATGAATTTCGGGCTCGGCACGATGCTGAATTCTTCTTCCGCCGTCTTCGTCTCCGGGCTCACTTCTTCGGGCAGGAGTCCTCTCCCAGTTCAACGGATCCTTTCACCCACCTCCAATATTCTCCCTCCACCTGGACCCCTCCCTCTGGATTCTTACCTTCTCTTGATCTTTTCATTGAGAACTGTCGGCGCGACATTAGTCGTCTCAATTTCTCTGCTCCTCCCACCCATTCTTATCTCTCTCTCTCTGAACTTACTGCACTCCGTTCTCTCAGGTCCAACCCTGACATTGTCATCAAACCCGCTGACAAGGGTGGTGCTGTTGTTGTCTGGCGCACTGACCTCTACCTCGCGGAGGCTGAGCGTCAACTCGCAGACACTTCCTTCTACCTCTCCCTGGACCATGACCCCACCACTGAACATCAAGCCATTGTTTCCAGGACTGTCACTGACCTCATCTCCTCTGGGGATCTTCCTCCCACAGCTTTCAATCTGATAGTCGCCCAACCTCGGACTGCCCGCTTCTACCTCCTACCCAAAATCCACAAACAGAACTGTCCCGGTAGACCGATCGTGTCAGCCTGTTCCTGCCCAACAGAACTCATTTCTCGTTATCTTGACTCCCTTCTCTCTCCCCTTGTCCAGTCCCTTCCCACCTACATCCATGATTCCTCTGACGCCTTACGTCACATCAACAATTTCCAGTTCCCTGGCCCCAACCGCTTCCTCTTCACCATGGACGTCCAATCCCTCTACACCTCCATCCCCCACCAGGATGGTCTGAGGGCCCTTAGCTTCTTCCTCGAACAGAGGCCCGAACAATCCCCATCCACCACTACTCTCCTCCGTCTGGCTGAACTTGTTCTCACGCTGAACAATTTCTCCTTCAACTCCTCTCACTTCCTCCAAATAAAAGGTGTGGCTATGGGTACCCACATGGGCCCCAGCTATGCCTGTCTCTTTATGGGGTATGTGGAACATTCCTTGTTCCAGTCCTACTCCGGCCCCCTCCCACAACTCTTTCTCCGGTACATCGATGATTACTTCGGTGCCGCTTCATGCTCTCGTCGGGACTTGGAAAAATTTATTAATTTTGCTTCCAATCTCCACCCCTCCATCATTTTCACATGGTCCATCTCTGACACTTCCCTTCCCTTCCTTGATCTCTCTGTCTCAATCTCTGGTGATAGACTGTCCACCAATATTCAGTGCAAGCCTACCGACTCCCACAGCTACCTTGACTACAGCTCCTCACACCCCACTTTCTGTAAGGACTCCATCCCATTCTCCCAGTTCCTTCACCTCCGTCGCATCTGTTCCGATGATGCTACTTTCAAAAACAGTTCCTCTGACATGTCCTCCTTCTTCCTTAACCGATGTTTTCCACCCACGGTCGTTGACAGGGCCCTCAACCGTGTCCGGCCCATCTCCCGCGCATCCACCCTCATGCCTTCTCCTCCCTCCCAGAAACATGATAGGGTCCCCCTTGTCCTCACTTATCACCCCACCAGCCTCCGCATTCGAAGGATCATCCTCCGCCATTTCCGCCAACTGCAGCATGATGACACCACCAAACACATCTTCCCTTCACCCCCCCTATCAGCATTCCATAGGGATCGTTCCCTCTGGGACACCTTGGTCCACTCCTCCATCACCCCCTACTCCTCAACCCCCTCCTATGGCACCTCCCCATGCCCACGCAAAAGATGTAACACCTGCCCCTTCACTTCCTCTCTCCTCACCGTCCAAGGGCCCAAACCCTCCTTTCAAGCGAAGCAACATTTCACTTGCATTTCCCCCAACTTAGTCTACTGCATTCGTTGCTCCCAATGTGGTCTCCTCTACATTGGAGAGACCAAACGTAAACTGGGCAACCGCTTTGCAGAACACCTGCGGTCTGTCCACAAGCATGACCCAAACCTCCCTGTCGCTTGCCATTTCAACACTCCACCCTGCTCTCTTGCCCACATGTCTGTCCTTGGCCTGCTGCATTGTTCCAGTGAAGCCCAACGCAAACTGGAGGAACAGCACCTCATCTTCCGACTAGGCACCTTACAGCCTTCCGGACTGAATATTGAATTCAACAACTTTAGGTCGTGAGCTCCCTCCCCCATCCCCACCCCCTTTCTGTTTCCTCCTTTCTTTTGTTTTTTCCAATAGATTATATAGATTTTTCTTTTCCCACCTATTTCCATTATTTTTAAATATTTTAAAATCTTTTATGCTCCCTCCACCCCCACTAGAGCTATACCTTGAGTGCCCTACCATCCATTCTTAATTAGCACATTCGTTTAGATAATATCACCAACTTTAACTTTAACACCTATGTGTTCTTTTGTTCTATTGTTTGTGACATCTTTTGATGATCTGCTTCTATTACTGCTTGTTTGTCCCTACAACCACACCAACCCCCTCCACTTCTCTCTCTCTCCCCCCACCCAAACCCCCCCCCCCCACACACACACCTTAAACCAGCTTATATTTCAACTCTTTCCTGGACTCGAACTCAAGTTCTGTCGAAGGGTCATGAGGACTCGAAACGTCAACTCTTTTCTTCTCCACCGATGCTGCCAGACCTGCTGAGTTTTTCCAGGTAACTCTGTTTTTGAAGTGTTAGAGGTGTTAGAGATGGATGGAGTAGATTGGGAAAATCTGCCGGTGAGAGGAAGATCAGAAACAGAGGGAGCAGGGTTTCGGTAATTGGCAGAAGAGGGATGGTGATGAGAATTTTTTTTTACGCAAACAGTTGTTGTGATCTGGAACGCGCTGCCTGAATGTAGGACAGAAGCAGATTCAATAATAGCTTAAAAAAGGAAATTGGATTAATACTGAATCCAATTTGCAGGAAAAAATTTGCAGGCTATGGGAAAAGGGCAGGGGGGTGCGTGGTGGTGGGTTGGGGTGGGACTAATTGGCTAGAGCTTTCAAAGAGCCAGTATGGGTATGGTGGGCTGAATGGCCTTCTGTGCTGTAAGATTCTGTGAGAATATTGAGCAGTTGACATGATGCAGAGGCTCATTCTTTGTCTAAGCAAAACCCAAACAAAGTATTCCACAGTCAGAGGGGTTAAGTATTCTCTACCGATTACCTGTAAGACCATAAGACGTAGGATCAGAAGTAGGCCGTTTGGCCCATCGAGTCTGCTCCTCCATTCAGTGAGATCGTGGCTGATCTGATAATCCTCAACTCCACTTTCCTGCCTTTTCCCCATAGCCCTTGATTCCCTTACTGATTAAAAATCTGTCAATCTCAGCCTTGAATATACTTAACGACCCAACCTCTACAGCCCTCTGCGGCAAAGAATTCCACAGATTCACTACCCTCTGAGAGAAGAAATTCCTCCTCATCTCTGTTTTAAATGGGTGTCCCCTTACTCTGAGATTATGCCCTCTGGTCCTAGACTCTCCCACAAGGGGAAACCTCTCAGCATCTACCCTGTCAAGCCCCCCTAAGAATCTTATATGTTTCATTAATGTCACATCTCATTCTTCTAAACTCCAATGAGTACAGGCCCAACCTAATCAACCTCTCCTCAGAAGAAAATCCCTCCATACCCGGGATCAACCTAGTGAACCTTCTCTGGACCGCCTCCAATGCCAGTAAATTTTTCCTTAGATAAGATACTGTTCACAGTATTCTAGGTGTAGTCTAACTAATGCCTTGATTGTTTTAGCAAGAAATCCCTATCTTTATACTCCATTTCCTTTGAAATAATTTGCCTTCCCTATTACCTGCTGAGCTTGTACGCTAGCTTTTTGTGATTCATGCACGAGGACCCCCAAATCCCTCTGTGCTGCAGCTTTCTGCAGTCTTTCTCCATTTAAATAATATTCAGCTCCTCTATTCTTCCTGCCAAAGTGCATAACCTCACATTTTCCCACATTATATTCCACCTGCCAAGTTTTTGCCCACTCACTTAACCTGTCTATATCCCTCTGTAGACTCCTTGTGTCACCCTCACCACTTGCCTTCCCACCTATTTTTGTGTTATCCGCAAACTTGGTGATAGTACATTCACTTTCCTCATCCAAGTCATTAATACGTATTGTAAATAATTGTGGCCCCAACTCTAATCCCTGTGGCACATTTTCAGGTTGCCATCCTGAAAATGCTCCCCTTATCCCAACTCTCCATCTTCTATTAGTTAGCCAATCCTCTATCCATGCTAATATACTACCCCCAACACCGTGGGCTTGTATCTTATTAAGTAGACTTATGTGCGGTGCCTTATTGAATGCCTTTTGGAAATCCAAGTATATTACATCTACTGGCTCCCCTTTATCTATCCTGCTTGTTACCTCCTCAAAGAATTCTAATAAATTTGTTAGGTATGATTTCCCCTTCATGAAGCCATGCTGACTCTGCTTGATTATATTATGCATTTCTAAATGCTCTGCTATCACATCCTTTATAATAGACTTTAACATTTTCCCAATGACAGATGTTAAGCTAACTAGCCTGTTGTTTGTCTCCCTCCCTTTTTGCATAAGAGTATTTTATTGGCAGCTTTCCAATTGCCTGGGACTTCTTGAGAATCTAAGGATCTATTGGAAGATTACTACCAGTGAATCCACTATCTCTGCAGCTACTTCCTTTAGTATCTTAGGATGTAACCCATCAGGTCCAGGGGACTTATCGGCCTTTAGCCCCATTAGTTTCCCTAGTATTTCTTCTCTAGTGATAGTTATTGTATTTATTTCCTCCACCACTTTTGCCCCATGATTATTTAGTATTTTTGGTATGCTATTGGTGTCATCTAACAGGAAGACTGATGCAAAGTATTTATTCAACTCCTCTGCCATTTCCTGGTTCCCCATTATTATTTCCCCAACCTCATTCTCGAAGGGGCCTGTGTTCACTTTGGCCTCTCTCTTCCTTTTTATATATTTAAAGAAGATCTTACTGTCCAGTTTTATATTACTTACTAGTTTACCCTCAAAGTTTATTTCCTCCCTCTTTATTATTTTTGGTCATCTTTTGTTGCTTTTTAAAACTTTCCCAACCCTTTGGCTTACCACTAATCTTTGCCACATTATATTTTTTTTCTTTCAATTTGATACTATCCTTAACTTCTTTGGTTAACCAGGGTTGGTTTATCCCCTTCCTACAACCTTTCTTCCTCACTGGGTTATATCTTTGTTGGGTGTCATGAACTATTTTCTTAAACGTCTCCCATTGTTCATTAACCGTCTTTTCTGCTAAACTCCTTTCCCAGTTCACTCCAATCAACTCTGCCCCCATTCCTTTGTAATTACCCTTATTTAAGTTTAAGTCTGTGCAATGATTGGGGACCTGTAAGTTGTCAATAGAAATGGTTGCAGCTATTGTGTATCTCAGGCTCATTCTCTCCAGCACCTTTTATGTTGCTCAGTAATTAACAGCTTTTCCTCCAAATGCTGGTTGGAATGAATACATATCAGATAATTCTTGGGCTATAACAAACTGCTCTGCTGTAATTCAACACAATGGCTGTGAGTACAATGTGTGCTGGAAAAGTCCTTATTATTTATCAATAACACACGAAAGAGTGTGGGCGGGTGGGGAGTTGGGGGGTGGAACTGAAACAAATTGAGATCTCTTTCAAAGGGCCGAAACAGGTTTTTAAAATTGATTCACGGGACGTAAGCGTCGCTGGCTGGGCCCAGCATTTATTGCCCATCCCTAATTGCCCCTTGAGAAGGTGGTGGTATGTTGCCTTCTTGAACCACTGCTGCCCGTGTGGTGTAGGTACACCCACAGTGCTGTTAGGGAGGGAGTTCCAGGATTTTGACCCAGTGACGGTGAAGGAATGGTGATATATTTCCCAGTCAGGATGGTGAGTGGTTTGGAGGGGGCCTTCCAGGTGGTGGTGTTCCCATGTGTCTGCTGCCCTTGTCCTTCTAGATGGTAATGGTCGTGGGTTTGGAAGGTGCTGTCTAAGGAGCCTTGGTGAGTTCCTGCAGTGCATCTTGTAGATGGTACACACTGCTGCTACTGAGCGTCAGTGGTGGAGGGAGTGAATGTTTGTGGGTGTGGTGCCAATCAAGCGGGGCTGCTTTGTCCTGGATGGTGTCAAGCTTCTTGAGTGTTGTGGGATCTGCACTCATCCAGGTAACTGGAGAGTATTCCATCACACTCCTGACTTGTGATTTGTAGATGGAGGACAGGCTTTGGGAAGTCAGGAGGTGAGTTACTCACTGCAGGATTCATAGCCTCTGACCTGCTCTTGTAGCTACAGTACTTACATGGCTAGTCCAGTTCAGTTTCTGGTCAATGGTAACCTCCGAGTAAGTTGATAGTTGGGGATTTAGTGATGGTAATGTCATTGAATGTCAAGGGACGAGATTGGATTCTCTCTTGTTGGAGATTGTCATTGTCTGGCACTTGTGTGACACGAATGTTACTCACCACTTGTCAGCCCAAACCTGGATATTGTCCAGTTCTTGCTGCATTTGGACATGGATTGCTTCAGTATCTGAGGAGTCGTGAATGTTGCTGAACATTGTGTAATCATCAGCGAACATCCCCACTTCTGACCTTATGATGGAAGGAAGGTCATTGATGAAGCAGCTGAAGATGGTTGGGCCAAGGACACTACCCTGAGGAACTCCTGTAGCGATGTCCAGGAAGTGAGATGATTGACCTCCAACAAACACAACCATCTTTCTGTGTGCTATGTTCCCATTGACTCCAGTTTTGCTAGGGCTCCTTGATGCCACACTCGGTCAAATGTTGCCTTGATGTCAAGGGCAGTCACTCTCACCTCACCTCGGGAGTTCAGCTCTTTTGTCCATGTTTGAACCAAGGCTGTAATGAGGTCAGGAACTGAGTGGCCCTGGCAGAACCCAAACTGAGTGTCAGTAAGCAGGTTATTGCTAAACAAGTGCTTGAAAGCACTGTTGATGATCCCTTCCATTACTTTACTGATGATGGAGAGTAGACTGATGGAGCGGTAATTGGTCAGATTGGATTTGTCCTGCTTTTTGTGTACAGGACATACCTGGGCAATTTTCCACATAGCTGGGTAGCTGTGTTGTAGCTGTACTGGAACAGCTTGGCTAGGGGTGCAGCAAGTTCTGGAGCACAAGTCTTCAGTACTATTGCTGGAATATTGTCAGGGCCCATAGCCTTTGCAGTATCTAGTGCCTTCAGCCCTTTCTTGATATCACGTGGAGTGAATCGAATTGGCTGAAGACTGGCATCTGTGATGCTGGGGACCTCCGGAGGAGGCTGAGATGGATCATCTACTCAGCACTTCTGGCTGAAGATTGTCGCAAATGCTTCAGCCTTATCTGTTGCAGTGATGTGCTGGGCTCCCCCATCATTGAGGATGGGGGTATTTGTGAAGCCTCCTCCTCCAGCGAATTGTTTAATTGTCCACAGCGATTCACAACTTGATGTGGCAGGACTGCAGAGCTTAGATCTGATCCGTTGGTTGTGAGATCGCTTAGCCCTGTCTATCACTTGCTGCTTATGCTGTTTGGCACACTACTAGTCTTGTGTTATAGCTTCACCAGGTTGACACCTCATTTTTAGGTATGCCTGGTGCTGCTCCTGGCATGCCCTCCTGCACTCTTCATTGAACCAGGGCTGATCCCCTGGCTTGAAGGTAATGGTAGAATGGGGGATATGCCAGGCCATGAGGTTACAGATTGTGTTTGAGTACAATTCTGCTGCTGCTGATGGCCCACAGTGCTTCATGGATGCCCAGTCTTGAGTTGCTAGATCTGTTCGAAATCTAAGATAAAAGCAAAATACTGCGGATGCTGGAAATCTGAAACAAAAACGTAAAATGCTGGTAAAAGTCAGCAGGTCTGGCAGCATCTGTAGAGAGAAAAACAGAGCTAATGTTTCGAGCCCATGTAACCCTTCTCCAGGGCTCTGAAGAAGAGTCACATGGACTTGAAACGTTAACTCTGTTTTTCTCTCTACAGGTGCTGCCAGACCTGCTGAGTTTTACCAGCATTTTCTGTTTCTGTTCGAAATCTATCTCATTTAGCACAATGGTATTGCCACACAAATTGAGGCATGTGGTGTAGGTACACCCACAGTGCTGTTAGGAAGGGAGTTCCAGGATTTTGATCCGGCAACAGTGAAGGAACAGAGATATATTTCCAAGTCAAGACGGTGAGTGGCTTGGAGGGGAACTTCCAGGTGGTCGTGTTCCCCATGTGTCTGCTGCCCTTGTCCTTCTGGATGGTAGTGGTCGTGGGTTTGGAAGGTGCTGTCTAAGGAGCCTTGGTGAATTCCTGCAGTGCATCTTGTAGATGGTACACACACTGCTGTTACTGTGCGTCAGTGGTGGAGGGAGTGAATGTTTGTGAATGTGGTGTCAATTAAGTGGGGCTGCTTTGTCCTGGATGGTGCCAAGCTTCCTGAGTGTTGTGGGAGCTGCACTCATCCAGGCAAGTGGGGAGTATTCCATCACACTCCTGACTTGTGCCTTGTAGATGGTGGACAGGCTTTGGGGAGTCAGGAGGTGAGTTACTCTCTGCAGAATTCCTAGCCTCTGACCTGCTCTTGTAGGCACAGTATTTATATGGTTAGTTCAGTTCAGTTCCTGGTCAATGGTAACCCCCATGTTCTAACACATGTTAACTCTCCTGCCCGTGTCTTAACTTGTACCAGATCCCACTCCTCTGTCACCCCCTGTGCTCGCTGGCCTTCATTGGCTTCTGATTTGGCACCATTTCAAATCCCTGTTTTCAAATCCCTCCATGGCCTCGCTCCCTCCCTATCTCTGGAACCTCCTCCAGCCCCACAACCCTCTCAGATCTCTGCACTCCTCCAATCCTGGCCTCTTGCGCATCCCCAATTTTAATCGCTCCACCATTTGTTGACTTGGCCTTCAGCTGCCTGGGGCCTAAGCTCTGGAATTCTAACTCTACATCTCTCCACCTGTCTTCCCAGCCCCCCCCCCGCCCTTTAAGATGTACCTGCCAGTTGGGCCTTGCTTTCAGAATGCCTCGCGCTCTGACTGCCTGAGGAGTCAGTTGGCAGCTAGTTCAGCTGTGACAACATTGCCTCTTCAAGCTAGTTGATTAAAAAAGTCAATATTTGATCATGAGAACTTAGCTTTACTGAGGTATGGGAACTGACTGGGCCTGTACACTGTAACAGGCACCGTCCTTGTGTGGTTAAGCGGGAGAGGCGTACAGGGTATGTCCCTGCCTGAAGAAGGACTGTGTGATTGGCAATGTTCCGTTCAGCTATGTAACACCGTGGATGGGGTTAATTGGATAGCTCTTCCAAAGAGCTGGCAGTGCCACAATGACCCGGGTGGCCCCCTTTCTGTTCTCTAAGATTCTATGTTTGTGTTTGGAGCCTTAACTCTTAGGAGGGGACGTGACCAAGAGCACCATGTTTACACGGCCAGCTTGGCTGGGGAGGGGCGTGCTTGTGTTTTCATATTCGCCAGCGAGTAATTTTTGACTACTTCCAGGGCTCATCTTTTGCTGACTTTTTGTTGATTGTCCTTGGCTCACAGCGCATATCCTCATCCCCAAAGCATGTTGCTTCACATCAGGTTAAGGTTAAGGACAACTTGTTTTTTTTTTAAAAATTCTGCCGGAGAACTGTAGAGAGATAAATTGGGCAGGGGGCCTACTTGAAGGCAACAGTATGAGATGGTCAAGATTCAAGGTTGTAAAGGGCAGCTCAAGGTAATTCCAAGGACTTGTAATTATGGAGAACTTTTAATGCTGTAAAAAATCCCAACCTGCTGCACAAGAGTAATTATCAAACAAAATTTGACCCTAAGCTTCATAAAAACAATAATAAGGACAGGTGAGCAAAAGGTCAGTCAAAGCAGCAGATTTTGAGGAGCGCCTTAAAGGAGGGGAGAGGGGTCGAGAGGTTTAGGGAGGGGGTTTTGGAGTTTAAAACCCAGGCAGCTGGAGACCCGACCATCAATAGTGGAGTGATTAAAGGCTGAGGATGTGCCAGGGGCCCAGGATCAGAGGGGGGGGGGCGCACAGATCTCGGAGACTTGTCGGGCTCTGTAATCCTGAGGTCACCCAAAACTCGGCTGCTGCCCGTGTCTTAAATCAGAGCAAGTCTCATTTCCCCAATGTCCCAGTGCTGTGCTCATCGGACTCTACATTGGATCCCGGTCAAACAGCGTCTCTTTTAAAATTCTCACCCTTATTTTCAAACTCCTCCATAGCTTCACTACCCCCCCCCCACCCCCCATGCCATTAACTCTGTGATCTCATCCAACCCCACAACCCCCTGTGCCCCTCTAATTCTGACCCCTTGCGCACCCCCGATTTTAACCGCTCCACTGGCCACTGGCGTCTGTGCCTTCAGCTGCTGGGCCCCCAAGCTCTGGAATTCCCTCCCTAAACCCCTCTGCCCCTCTACCTCACTTCCCTCCGTCAGGACGCTGCTTAAAACCTGACCTAATATCTCCTCAAGTGGCTCAGCATCACACTTCGTTTGACTGTGCTCCTGTGAAGCGCCTTGGGATGTGTCATTCTGTTAAAGGCGCTCTATAAATATAAATTGCTGTGGCTGGCGGCTGATTGTTGTAGAACAACTGGGCTGAGTTTCTAGTGAGGAAAGCATGCCCTTGACAATGTTTCATTTAACTAGAAACCCAGGTGAGGCCTACATTTAGAGTTATGCATGCATGGTTTCCATTTTAGTGAGTACTTGCTGAACAATCCTGAGTGTGCTAATTGCTACACTAACAACTGATTTAAGATAAACAGTTGAGCGCATAACATGGCTCATTTACACTTGCTAGAAGGGACACAGGGACCCATTCTCTGCAAACATAAGGAATATGTCCTTCGGTCTGTCCGCAAGCATGACCCAGACCTCCCTGTCACTTGCCATTTCAACACCCCACCCTGCTCTCTTGCCCACATGTCCGTCCTTGGCCTGCTGCATTGTTCCAGTGAAGCTCAACGCAAACTGGAGGAACAGCACCTCATCTTCCGACTAGGCACTTTACAGCCTTCCGGACTGAATACTGAGTTCAACAATTTTAGATCATGAACTCTCTCCTCCATCCCCGCCCCCTTTCCGATTCCCCCACCCTTTTTTTCCAATAATTTATATAGGTTTTTCCTTTCCCACCTATTTCCATTATTTTTAAATGTATTTCCACCCATTGTTTTATCTCTACCTTTTAGCCTATTTCGATTCCTTCACCCCACCCCACCCCCACCCCCACTAGGTCTATCTGTACCTTGCTCATCCTGCTTTCTACCCTTAATTAGCACATTCCTTAGATAATATCACCACCGTCAACACCTCTTTGTCCTTTTGTCTGTGACATCTTTTGGTTATCTCCACCTATCACTGGCCCTCTATCCAGCTCTACCTGTCCCACCCTCCTTAAACCAGCTTATATTTCACCTCTCTTCTATTTTTCCTTAGTTCTGTTGAAGAGTCACACGGACTCGAAACGTTAACTGTGTTCCTCTCCGCAGATGCTGCCAGACCTGCTGAGTTTTTCCAGGTATTTTTGTTTTTGTTTAGGAACATGTCCAAGCCTTGCACCTTTTTTGAATTACCCGGGAGCTATAGCTCTCCGTTGCTTTCCCCCACGACAATGCTTTGGCCAATCGGAGACGAGTTGCCACCCCAATCAGCCTTTTGTATAACAAAGGAACAGAAAGCGCCGGAAAAATTCAGCAGGCCTAGCAGCATCTGTGGAGAGAAAGGCAGAGTTAACGTTTTGAGTCCGTATGACTCTTCTTCGGAGCGGACTCGAAAGGTTATCTCTGTTTCTCTCTCCACGGGACGCTGTTAGGCCTGCTGGGTGTTTCCGGCGCTTTCCGGTTTTGTCTCAGGTTTCCAGCGTCCCCAGTGTTTTGCGTTTACCTCGGCCTTTTGTATGATTGTTGTGGTCGTTCGAAATCTTTCATCGCTTGGGGTGTTTGTCCTGATGAGCGCAGGATGAAAGGCTTTGGCGACATGTCTCTTTTTTCTTTCAGTGAAGTAGATGTGAGTTATACTGGAGTATTTATGGTACTTGTGGAGTTAATCTGGGTTACGCTGCGGAACGCGGCCCCTTACGTTCGAGGGAGCTGGAACGATGCATCTACCGAGCTCTCCAGACTGGAGTGAATTATGGTACAACATCCGCCTGCTGAAAACACACTCGGACCCGTTGGCTTCAGGTGTCTGATGTCAGAGGCGAACAAACCACTGACTTTTCCTGCGTATCACTGAGAATCCCAGCGCAGGGGGCCGTGTTCAAGGGTGAAGAGGGTTTGAGGAATGTTGGGATACGTGGACGCTGAGACGGGATGAATCACGGGGGGAGAATTTCCTCCCTGTCGGGCGGGGAGCTACCGGCGATCGGCTCCGCGCCACCGTTTTACGTGGGCCGGCCAGTTAAGGCCCACCCAGCGCGTGACGCGCGGCCGGTAGCGCTCAGCGGTACCTGTGCGGCCAGGGGTGGGGGAGGGGGGAGGGGGGCAGGGAGAGTTGGGGCCTGCGCTCTTTCTCACGCACGCGGAGCTGCCTCGGGGAGATTAACTTCCTATTGAAATGTTTAAATAGAGAGGCAGGTCCCCTCGTGCCTCATGAGCTGGGACATGTTTTTATGAAATGTGAATGAATAGATTATTCATAGATTTTATTAAACCTTTAGGAAACCTCATCCCGCCCGTGGGTGAGGTTCCCTGAAAACCCCGAAGGCTGCCCAGGCTCTTCGCCTGCCCCCAACCCCCTGCCGACCTTGAGGTTGGACGGGCAGTGTTGATAATTAGTTTAATTGTCTTTCCAGTGGGCCTGGACAGGCCTTTGAGAGTGAGGCGGGTGTGCAGCCTTGTCTGGCCTGCGCCTGCCGAACGATCCCCGAGCGTGGTCTTACACGTCGGCTCACCCACGTGAAAATTCTCCCCGCAGAATCAGAGAACAGTAAAGCACAGAAGGAGGACCTTCGGCCCATCAGCCTCGTTCTAACTGCAATCTAGTTTGTTCCACTCCCCCCCCGCCCACCCACTCTTTCCCCACAGCCCTGAAACCTTTTCTCCTTCGTCTGCTTTTTTTTTTGGAATTCCCGAAGTGCAGTCACTGGTATAAGAAATGGAGCAACCGAGTCTGCGCACAGCAAGATCCCACAACCAGCAACGAGTAGCTCACCTGTTTTGTCCTATTGAATCTGTATCTACCCGCCCCCCCCCCCAACCCCGGCAGACAGTGCATTCCAGATCCTGATTGCTCCCTAGAAGGAGGCGGGCGTAGAGTGGTAATGTCACTGGGCTAGTAATCCAGGGACCCAGCCTAATGCTCTGGGCACCTGAGTTCAAATCCCATCACGACAGCTGGTGGAATTTAAATTCAGTTAATAAATCTGGAATTGAAAAGCTAGTCTCAGTCACGGTGACCATGAAAACCACTGGCGATTGTTGCAAAAACCCATCTGCTTCACTAATGCCCTTTGGGGAAGGAAACCTGCCATCCTTACCCAGTCTGGCCTACACGTGACTCCAGACCCACAGTGACGTGGTCGATTCTTAACTGACCCCTGAAATAGCTGAGCAAAGCCATTCAGTTCAAGGGTAATTAGGGATGGGTGGCAAATGCTGGCCTTGCCAGCGACACCCACATCCCATGAAATAATAAAGAATAAAAACAACCTCATGGTAAGAATGGTTTTTCTCAGGTAGCCTCTGGCTCTATTGCCCGTGGCCTGAGTGGGAACGGCTGTCTTTGGGCCCACGGCAATGGAAACAGAAGGAATCTGGAATTCCAATGGATTTGGAGGACCTGGAAATGAAATAGGTTATTGTACGGAGCTGGGGAACATTATCTCTGGTGTCCGGGTCCCAACTGTTATCCCTCAGCCAACGTTACGAAAGCAGGTGAGCGGCACACTGCTGTTTGTGGGATCTTGCTGCGCACAGATTGACTGCTGACTTTCTCGCTACAGCGACTGCACTTCAGAGGACAGCTGCATTGGCTGTAAAAGTGTCCTTGGGACTTTCAGAGGATGAGAAGGGTGCCATAGAAATGCAAGTTCCTTACTTTCTCTGCACTTTGTTGGAAAATGCAGCTGGAGAGATTGAGAAAGATCTGGTGTTTAAGGGGATCGTGGGAGGTCAGTTCAGTGGAACAGTGTGTTTACATTGAGAAGGTCTATAAACACTGTGGCTACAAGAGCAAGTCTAGAGGCTAGAAATCCCGCAACGAGAACTCACTTCCTGACTCCCCAAAGCCTGTCCACCATCTACAAGGCAGGAGTGTGCAGCTTCAGTTCACCAGAATGATACTGAGGCTAAAAGGCTTAAATCCTGACGACAGATTGTATTCTGTTGAGTATTGCAAGTTAAGAGCTGACCATCTTCTTCAGTTCTCTGCCCAAAGGCAGGTCCAACTCACAGCCTGGATAAGGAGGCAGAGCCTGAATCCACCCCCATTGGAACAGGGATCAAACCTCATGCTGTTGGCACCCATCTGATCCATGCCACCAACCATCTGGTTCCCCCCCCCCCCCCCAGTTGCTGTGGCAACATACATGTTTATAGCATGTTGTAGTCTGGAGCTATGGAGAGTGATGGTAGAGGCTCCAATTTCTTTCCATCACCTGGCTGACCCAGGAATCTCTCCAGCGCTTACCACCTGCCGTTGGTGTGTGCTGGAAGGATTTGCAGGTTGATAATCAACCTGCTTGGCCACATTATGAACACACCTTCCATGGCTGTCAAGTCCTGGGGTGGGACTTGAACCCAGAGCTTCTAGGTTCAGAGGCAGGGACTCTACCCACTGCACCACAAGACCTCCTAAGAGTTGGTCTAATTGAAGCTTTTAAGATGATTAGTATACGATGTTTAGGGTTGGTCACCTCACTCGGTGGGCAATATTGAGGCTTTGGAAAAGGCTGTGCAGATTGGCCACGAAACGATTTCCCAGTTTGAAGCATCTCAATAGACACTCGAGCCTGTCCACTTCAGGGAAACACCGACAGGGCAGTGAACTGATTGAAGTTTAAAGGATAGCAATAAAAAGAAAAGAAAGAGTTGCATTTGCATTGCACCTTTCACGTCCCAAAGCACTTTAGAGGCAATGAAGTCATTTTGAAGGGTAGTTACTGTTATAATGTAGGGATCACAGCAGCCAATTTGCACACAGCAAGATCCCACAAACAGCAATGCAGTCATGACAGATAATATATCTTAGTGATGTTGGTTGAGGGATAAATATGAGCCAGGACACTGGGCAGAGCTCCCCTGCTATTCTTCAAAATATTACCCATGGGATACTTACATTCACCTGAAAGGGCTCAGTTTAATCTCACATCCAAAAGCCAGCACCTCTGACAGTGTAGCACTCCCTCAGTATTCACCCGTTGACCGTGCAGCTCTCCCTCAGTAATGACCCTTTGACTGTGCAGCACTCCCTCAGTACTCACCCTTTGACAGTGCGGCAGTCCCTCAGTACTAACCCTCCGCTGGTGTAGTGCTTCCTCAGCACTGACCCTCCAACAGCCCAGCACCTCTCAGTACTGCCCCTCTGACAATGCAGCACTCCCCCAGTACTGACCCTCCGACAGTGCAGCAGTCCCTCAGTACTGATCCTCCGACAGTGCAGCACTCCCTCAGTACTGACCCTCTGACAATGCAGTACTCCCTCAGTACTGACCCTCTGACAGTGCAGCACTCCCCCAGTACTGACCCTCCGACAGTACAGCAGTCCCTCAGTACTGACCCTCCGACAGTGCAGCACTCCCTCAGTACTGACCCTCCGACAATGCAGTACTGCCTCAGTACTGATCCTCCGACAGTGCAGCAGTCCCTCAGTACTGACCCTCCGACAGTGCAGCACTCCCTCAGTACTGACCCTCTGACAATGCAGTACTCCCTCAGTACTGACCCTCTGACAGTGCAGCACTCCCCCAGTACTGACCCTCCGACAGTACAGCAGTCCCTCAGTACTGACCCTCCGACAGTGCAGCACTCCCTCAGTACTGACCCTCCGACAATACAGTACTCCCTCAGTACTGACCCTCTGACAATGCAGCACTCCCTCAGTACTGACCCTCCGACTGTGCTTCCTGACATTAACACTAAACGGCCTCGCTCTGTCAAGTTAACCACCATTGTACTGGATTCGCAGACGACAGGAATTAATCCAACAGTCTTCTGCCCAAAAGTGGATGACTGCACACTTATTCCTTACTGAACTCCGTCTGCCACAGTTTTACCCACTCTGCTGTGGCTCAGTGGGTTAAGCACTCTTACTGTCGTGTCAGGAGGTCATGGGTTCTACTTCTACTCCAGAGACTTGAGAGCATAACATTGAGGCTGACACTCCAGTGACAGTACTGAGGGAGTGCTGCATTGCTTTTTGGATGAGACACTAAAGTGAGTCCCTGTCAACCCTCTCAGGTGGATGTAAAATGTGCCGTGATACTACTTTGAAGAAGAGCTGGGTAGTTCTGTCCCGGTGTCCTGGACAATATTTATCACTCAACCAGCATTATTAACAAATAGCCAAGGCTCCTTAGACAGGATCTTCCAAATCCATGATCACTACCATCTAGAAGGACAAGGGCAGCAGACACATGGGAACACCAACACCTCCTAGTCACTCCTGACTTGGAAATATATCGCCGTTCCTTCACTGTCGCTGCGTCAAAATCCTGGAACTCCCTCCCTAACAGCACTGTGGGTGTACCTAGACCACATGGACTGCAGTGGTTCAAGAAGGCAGCTCACCACCACCTTCTCAAGGGCAACTGGGGATGGGTAATAAAGGCTGGCCCAGCCAGCGAAACCCACATTCAGTTTGCAGATGACACAAAGCTGGGTGGGAGGGTGAGCTGTGAGGAGGATGCAGAGATGCTTCAGTGTGATTTGGACAAGCTGAGTGAGTGGGCAAATGCATGGCAGATGCAGTATAATGTGGATAAATGTGAGGTTATCCATATTGGTAGCAAAAACAGGAAGGCAGATTATTACCTGAATGGCTATAAATTGAGAGAGGGGAATGTACAACGAGACCTGGGTGTCCTTGTACACCAGTCGCTGAAGGTAAGCATGCAGGTGCAGCAGGCGGTAAAGAAGGCAAATGGTATGTTGGCCTTCATAGCAAGAGGATTCGAGTACAGGAACAGGGATGTCTTGCTGCAATTGTACAGGGCCTTGGTGAGACCACACCTGGAATATTGTGTGCAGTTTTGGCCTCCTTATCTGAGGAAGGATGTACTTGCTAAAGAGGGAGTGCGGCGAAGGTTTACCTGACTGATTCCTGGGATGGCGAGACTGACATATGAGGAGGGATTGAATTGGTTAGGATTATATTTGCTGGAGTTCAGAAGAATGAGGGGGGGATCTCATAGAAACCTATAAAATTCTAACAGGACTAGACAGGGTAGATGCAGGAAGGATGTTCCCGATGGTGGGGCAGTCCAGAACCAGGGGTCACAGTCTGAGGATATGGGGTAGACCATTTAGGACTGAGATGAGGAGAAATTTCTTCACCCAGAGAGTGGTGAGTCTGTGGAATTCGTTACCACAGAAAGTAGTTGAGGTCAAAACATTGTATGTTTTCGAGAAGGAGTTCGATATAGCTCTTGGGGTGAAATGGATCAAAGGGTATGGGGAGAAAGCGGGAGCAGGATATTGAGTGGGATGATCAGTCATGATCATAATGAATGGCAGAGCATGCTCGAAGGGCCGAATGGCCTACTCCTCCTAGTTTCTGTGTTTATATTATCATATTGCTGTTTGTGGGAGCTTGCTGTGCGCAAACTGGCTGCTGTATTTCCTACGTTACAAAGATGACTACACATCAAAAATACTTCACTGGTTGCAAAGTGTGTTGGTACTTCCTGACTCATTTTACTTAATCTTCACCGAATCCTTTGCCACTTACTGCTCCCAACTGCATTATTTCAAGGGGGTGGGGGATGGTATTGGTAGTGGTATTGCCACTGGGCTAGTATTCCAGAGGCCCAGGGTAATGCTCTGGAGACCTGGGTTCGAATCCCACCATGGCCGATGGTGGAATTTGAATCCAATAAAAAACAATGTGGAATTAAACGTCTGATGATGACTATAAACCATTGCCGATTGTTGTAGCAACCCATCTGGTTCACCAATGCCCTTTAGGGAGGGAAATCTCCCATCCCCTACCTGGTCTGGCTACATCAGTGTGACTCCAGACCCACAGCCACGTGGCTGACTCTTAAATGCCCTCTGAAATGGCCTCACAAGCCACTCAGTTGTATCAAACTGCTACAACCGTGTGAACTGCAGCGGTTCAAGAAGGCAGCTCACCACCACCACCTCAAGGGGCAATTAGGGATGGGCAATAAATGCTGGGCCCAGCCAGTGACACTCACATACCAATGAATAAAAAAAAAACTCAATGTGCCATCTTAGATATACAACAAGAGGAAGTTGCATTGGTACCTTTAACATAGTGAGTGCAGCAGCCAGCTACTGATTGACAGGAACGCTGGCTGGTTATATGTTTTGACTTCTCTCTAAAACAGCAATCTCCATCCTGGCACCTGCTGTACACCAGGGGCAGGGAGTAGTTAAGTATTGAGTGAAGATGGGGGAAACGTTTCAACATGGGACTCCACCCTGAGCACAGTGCGATCAACTGTTCAGTTGTGTCTTTAGGATTTCACCATGGAAACCATGAACCTTCCAATAGTTGTAACAATTGGTATGGCCTCTTAGCTCCAGCAAAGACAGGACTGGCTTCTATTTCGCACCTTTCACAATGGCCTCAACAACCTCAGAATGTCCCAAAGTTGGAATTTTAAAAATATATTCTTCTTTATTTATTGCCTCTCCTTTATTGCCCCTTGAGAAGATGGTGGTGTGCAGTCCACATGATTCGACTGGCCTGTAGCTGTTGGGTACAACTGAGTTGACTTTCTTAGCCAGCGTTTGTTGCCTTACCCCTTTGCCTTGCTCAGCCATTTCAGAGCCAACCACATTGCTGTTGTTGTAGGCCGGACCAGGTAAGGGTGGCAGATTCCCTCCCCAGAGCGGTTTTTACAGCAATCAGCAATGGGTTTCCTGGTCATCATTCTAGATCTTTACTGAATTCAAATTCCACTGTTTGCCATGGTGGGATTCAAACCCGGGTCCTAAGCATTGCCCCGGGTTTACCCAGTCCAGTGACAATACCACTACACCACCACCTCCCACAGCCAGCAATATAGTCAGTGGCCAAATAACCTGATTTAGTGATTTGTTTTTATTTTATTTGTATGGCTGGTGGGGGTCAGGGGCGGGGGTGGGGGGTGTGGGGGGGGGGGCGGGTGGTGGAGAGCAGTTATAGTTTGATGTCAAGGTTGATTATCCTGCCCGTGGCTTCAGTATGAAGGGTTGAGATGCCATCAGGAATGGATCTCTCAGGGCAGGGGTTCAGTATGTGGGCACTGGCCTGTCTTGGACAGCCACAACCACAATTCCTCATGTTCCAGCTGCAGAGCAAATGGCCACACCTTCCTTGGCCCCGTCCTCAAACAGTCGCTGGGGGTGCCCAGACTTGCGGTGGTAGGTTGAACCCTGGGAGTTCACCACTCCAGACAGTTCTCAGGTTGGTGATGTTTGCAGCCAACCAGGGGGCAGTGTCTTGTTGAGAGGTGGGTCAGTTTGTAGGGTGTAGCGTGTAATCCAGTCGGGACTACGGTATTTTCAGACACGTGTGTGGGGTTTTTTGAGTTCCTGGGTCAATGGGAGTGCTTTATCAGCCATCAGCACCAGGGAGGACTGGAATCATGGACTCTTTTACATCCACTTGACAGGCCAGATGGGGCCTCAATGTAATGCCTCATCTGAAAGGCAGCAGTCCCTCGGTAGCGCATTGAAGTGGCAGACTTGATTTTGTTCCGAAGTTTCTTCAGTGAGGTTTGAACCCACAACCTTCTGTCTTGGAGGAGAGCGTGTTAGTCAGTGAGGCACAGCTGGCACTGTCATACATTGAGCTCTCTGTTAAACCCAGTGGACGGATCCAGTGACTAGCCAATACTGGCATTGACTGGTAAGAGCCCTGGGTCAATTCCAAGGCTTTGTGCAGCAAAATGGTTTTTGCAATTCGCCTTGGCAACCCCTCCCTTTCTAGGCCTGGATCCTGCAAACTCTTGTCTCATTTTCAACCTCTCTTTCAAACTCCTTGAGCGTGTTGTCACCTCCCAAATCCGTTCCCATCTTTCCTGGAACTCCATGTTTGAATCCCTCCAATCAGGTTCCTGCGCCTCTCACAATCCCGAAACCGCTCTTATCAAAGTCCCAAATGACATCCTGTGTGTGACTGTGACAAAGGTAAACTTCCCCCCCTTGTCCTTCTCCACCTGTCTGCAGCCTCTGACCCGGTGTGACCACACCTTCCTGTGTTAGCTTTTTGTGATTCATGCACGAGGACCCCCTAATCCCTCTGTGCTGCAGCTTTCTTCAGTCTTTCTCCATTTAAATAATATTCAGCTCCTCTGTCCTTCCTGCCAAAATGCATTACCTCGCATTTTCCCACATTATATTCCATTTGCAAAGATTTTGCCCACTCACTTAACCTGTCTTTATCCCTCTGTAGACTCACCACTTGCCTTCCCACCTATTTGTGTGTCATCGAGAATCTTGGTGATAGTACATTCACTTCCCTCATCCAAGTCATTAATATATATTGTAAATAATTGTGGTCCCAGCACTGATCCCTGTGGCACTCCACTAGTTACAGGTTGCCACCCTGAAAATGCCCCCCTTATCCCAACTCCCTGTCTTCTATTAGTTAGCCAGTCCTCTATCCATGCTAATATACTACCCCACAACACCATGAGCTCTTATCTTACTAGGTAGCCTTGGGTGCGGTACATTATTGAACGCCTTTTGGAAATCCAAATATATTACATCTACTGGCTCCCCTTTATCTATCCTGCTGGTTACCTCCTCAAAGAAATCTAATAAATTTGTTAGGTATGATTTCCCCTTCATGAAGCCATGCTGACTCTGCTTGATTATATTGTGCATTTCTAAATTATATCCTTTATAATAGACTCTAACATTTTTCCAATGACCCGATGTTAAGCTAACTGGCCTAACCCTCACCAAGTCTCACCCTTCTATCACCCACTGTGTTTGATGGCCTACATTGCCTCCCAGCTAAGCAATGCCTTGATTGTAACCTTTTATTCTTATTTTTAAATCCCTCCATGGCCTCTCCCCTTCCTATTTCTGCGATCTGCTGCAGTGTCAGAATCCTCTGAGGTACTCGTGCTCCTATTATCCTGGCCTCCAGAGTGTCTATGATCAAGGTGGACCCATATCAGTGATGGGTGAACTTGGCTTGTGAGTGGGTTGCATGAGTGGTCCTCAATCCCACTGGGCCGCGAGATTGAAATTGGGCATGTGAACGAACTATGACCCCATGAATTAGAATTTGTGGGCCATGCCGATTGAACCGAAGCAGCACTTCAATTGTACGTAGAGGGAGCGCACGACTCTCACAGTCAATGTTGTGTGCAACCAGTCCGCACCTCACTTCCCGTGCCCTTGCTTTGCGTGTGTATCACTTTAGTAATACTGGTAGGAAAAAACTATCTGGGCAGAAACCAGTGGAATCTGTCAACCCTGCGCGTGGGCAACAGTCAACAAAATGTCTCGCAGTCCGCACTCAGAACCCTGATGGGCCACACGCGGCCTGAGAGCCACAGGGTGCTCACCACTGACCTATAAGAAACCACAGCCACTATTGCAAAGAAGAGGAGGGGAGTTGTCAGCAGAGACCTGGGCCAATATCCCTCAACCAACATCCAACATGATGGAAAAGCTGATTATCTGGTCATTGTCACGTTGCTGTTTGTGATAGCTTCCTAATTGGGATTATTTCCAAGAGATTCTCGGACCCATTAACTTGAAGAACAGGCTTGATCATTAGCAAATGACTAAGGGCAGAGGGGACTCTTGGGAGCTGTAGGCCAGGGATGAATATTGGACAAAAATATCTTAACTCGTCATCCATCAGCTTTGGCTTCAATGTCCTTTCATTCCTTTTTGTGCCCCTGGCAGGCAAATTTCTATCGATCTCAGGTTTAAAGTTGCTAATCTGACGGTAGGAATTTCTGAATGACCTGAGCGCCTCCTTAAAGTTAATGAGCCTGAAATTCTCTTAGAAACCGTTCCAGCCTTATTGTGGTTTCCATTCGTTCTGTGTGTAAGAAACAAGGGTGACATTAATGCTCAAATCCGGTGAAAAACGCAAGAAGCTTAAAAGAAAAGATTGTCAAAGCTGAGGTCAAAGAGGCAACCACCAAGGCTGAATTAAAATGCTTTAACATAGCACATACAATACACCCAGAATAAAATGGGGGGAAATCAAGATAACAATCCATGGAGAGGAGCTGGATGGATAGGGATATAGGGATAACTGAATAGAAAATGGGACTTGCAATGGAATCATTTTCTTCTATCGTGGGATGTAGGTATTGCTGGAAGACCAGCAGCTGTTGCCCGTTCCTAATTACCCTTGAACTGGATGGAGTCCCATCAGTGCTGGAGCCTCAACAATTTGCAATTTATATCAATGACCCGGAGGAAGGAACTGAATAGATGGTGGCTAGGTTTGCTGGGGAGACAAAGATAGGCAAGGGGAGTAAGGTGTGAAGAGGACATGAGGAGTCTGCAAAGTGGCATAGATAGATTAAGTGAGGGGGTAGATGGAGTATAATGTGAGAGAGTGTGAGCTCGTCCACTTTGGCAGGAAGAATAGAAAAGCAGCATATTATTTAAACGGAGAGAGATTGCAGAATCCTGAGGTACAGAGGGATCTGGGTGTCTTAGTACATGAATCACATAAAGTTAGTGTGCAGGTACAGCCAGTGATTAGGAAGGCAAATGGGATGTTGGTGTTTATTGCAAGGGGAATGGAATTTAAAAGTAGGGATATTTTGCGAGTGTTGTGTAGGGAATTGGTGAGACCACATCTGGAGTACTGTGCACAGTTTGGTCTCCTTATTTAGTAAAGGCTATAATTGTGTTAGGAACAGCTCAAAGACTGATACCTGGGATGGCGGAGTTAGTTTATGAGGAAAGGTTGGACAGGCTGGACCTGGAGTTTAGAAGATTGAGACTGAAGCATATACGAAAGACCCTGAGGGGACTTGACAGGGTGGGTGCTGAAAAGATGTTTCCTCTTGTGGGAGAGACTAGAACTAAGGGACACAGTTTAAAAATAAGGGGTCTCCCATTTAAAATACAAACATACAAAACAGGAGCAGAAGTAGGCCATTTGGCCCCTTGAGTCTGTTCCACCATTCAATAAGATCATGGCTGATCTGTTTGTGTTTCGATTTTCACATTCCCATCTACCCCCTGTGATCCCCTTACCTAACAAGAATCTGCCTTAAAAATATTCAGTGACCCCGCCTCCACCACCTTCTGAGGCAGAGAGTTCCAAAGTCACACACCCCTCTGAGAGAAAATATTTCTCCTCATCTCTGTCCTAAAAGGGCGACCCCTAATTTTAAATCAGTGCCCCCTAGTTCTGGACTCACCCACAAGAGGAAACATCCTTTCAACATCCACCTTGTCAAGGCCGTTCAGGATCTTGTAAACTTCAATCAAATCACCCCTCACTCTTCTAAACTCCAGTGGAAACAAGCCCAGTCTGTCCAACCTTTCCTCATAAGACAACCCACTCATTCCAGGTATCAATCTAGTAAACCTCCTCTGAACCGCCTCCAATGTATTTACATCCTTCCTTAAATAAGGAGACCAAAACTGCACACAGTATTTAAGATGCAGTCTCACCAATGCCCTGTATAACTGAAGCATAACATCCTTACTTTTATGTTCAATCCCTTTCCATTAGCCTTCTTAATTACTTCCTGTACCTGCACGCTAATGTTTTGTGACTCATGCACTAGGACACCTAAATCCCTCTTCATCCCGAATTCCGCAGTTGTTCTCCATTTAAGTGCTTTTTTGTTCTTCCTGCCAAAGTGAACAACTTCACATTTTCTCCACATTAAACTCCATCTGCCAGATCTTTGCCCATCCACTCAACCAACCCATTTATCTCCATCTGCAACCTCCTCATGTCCTCTTCACAACATACTTTCCCACTTATCTTTGTGTCATCTGCAAATTTAGCCACCACGTCTTCGCTCTCCTCATCTAAGTCATTGATGTAAAGTGTAAAAAGTTGAGGCCCCAGTACAGATCCCTGTGAGACTCCACTCCTCACATCCTGCCAATCAGAAAAAGACCCATTTATGCATACTCTCTGCTTTCTGCCAGCCAGACAATCTTCTATCCAGGTTAATATGTTACCCCCAAACTATGCACTTTTATTTTCTGCAATAGCCTCTGATGTGGCACCTTATCAAATGTCTTCTGGAAATCCAAGTGCAGTACATTTACAAGGTCCCCTTTATCCACTGCACGTGTTACTCCTTCAAAGAACTCCAATAAAATAATTAATCACAAAATCATGCTGACTCTTCCCAATTACCTTCAGTTGTTTTAAGCGCCCAGCTATAACCTCCTTGAAGATTGATTCCAACATCTTCCCCACAGCAGACATCAAGCTAACTGGCCTATAGTTTCCTGTCTTCTGCCTCCCTCCCATCTCGAATAGAGGGGTTATATTTGCTGATTTCCAGTCTGATGGAACCTTTCCAGAATCTAGTGAATTTTGGAAAATTAACACCAGCGTATTTAATACCTGAGGAGATGGAGATGAAAAGAATGTTTCCTCTCAGAGGGCTGTGCAACTTTGGAACTCCCTGCCCCAGAAGGTGGTGGAGGCGGGGTCATTGATTATTTTTAAGGCAGAGGCAGATGGATTCTTGACTAACAAGGGAGTCAAAGGTTATGAGGGGTAGGAGGAATGTGAATTTGAGACCACAGTCAGATCAGCCATGATCTAATTGAATGGCAGAGCAGGTTCAAGGGGCCTCATTTGTAAGTTCATATGAATTGATTACTAGGCTATTTCAGGGGGCAGTTAAGAGTCAAGCACATTGCTGTGGGTCTGGAGTTACACGTAGGCTAGACCAGGTAAGGACAGCAGATTTCCTTCCCTGAAGGGACATCAGTGAACCAGATGGGTTTTTACAATACTCAGTGAGAGTTTCCTGGTCATCATGACTGAACTAGCTTTATATTCCAGATTTATTAATTGAATTTAAATTCCACCAGCTGTCATTGCTGGATTCGAACCCACATCCCCAGAACATTAGCTTGGCCTCTGGATTAGTAGCCCAGTGACGTGACCACCATACCACCATCTACCTTCAGAACTGGAGTAGCTATTTCGCCCCATGAGCCTGCTCCAACAATCAAGAAGGTCACTGCTTATCTTCCTCAAGCTTCCCTCACAATCCTCATATCCCCTAATTCCCTATCAGCCTCTGTTTTGAATATACTCAGTAACTCAGCCTCCACATCTTTCCATGGTACAGAATTCCAGAGATTCACAATCCTCTGAGCGAAGAGGTTTCTCCTCATCTCAGTCCTAAATGGCTGGCCTCTTATTCTGAGACTGTGACCCCTAGTTCTAGACTCTCCAGCCTTACTGCTGATCCACTCTGTAAAGATGGGTCAGGATTTTATATGTTTCACTGAGATCACCTCCCGTTTTCTAAATATATTCAATATTTTAAATGTTGCTGGTCATAACATAATCAGAAAGGATCGGGAAGGAAGGGTGAGGTAGCTGTACTAATTAGAGATAGCAATGGCAGTAGAATAAAGGGACATAACTGACAGGAGGCTAGAAACAGAATCCTTATGGGTTGTCATGACAGATATATGCTGAACTTATACAGGACACTAGTTAGAGCTCAGCTGGAGTATTGTGTACAGTTCTGGGCGCCACACTATAGGAAGGACGTGAACACATTAGAGAGAGTGCAGAAGAGGTTTACAAGAATGGTTTTAGGAATGAGAAACTTCAGTTATGATGATAGATTGGAAAGGTTGGGACAGTTCTCCTTGGAGAAGAGAAGGTTGAGAGGAGATCTGATAGAGATGTTCAAAATCATTAGGGGGCTGGACAGAGTAGATGGGGAGAAGCTGTTCCTGCTTGGAAAAGGATCGAGAACGAGAGGGCACAGGTTTAAAGTGACTTGCAAAAGAAGCAAATGTGATGTGAGAAAAAACTTTTTCAATAAGTGAGTGGGTTGAGGTCTGGAATGCACGGCCTGGAAGTATGATGGGGGTAGGTTCAACTGAGGCATTCAAGAGGATATTAGATGATTATTTAAATAGAAACAATGTGCAAGGTTGTGGGGAAAAGGCAGGAGGATGGCACTAAGCCATTGTGCTCATTCAGAGAGCTGGTGCAGATATGATGGGCCGAATGGCCTCCTTCTGCGCTGTAACATTCTGTGATCATGTGATAAAAGGGATTTGCCATGATAATGATGTTAAATGACCCAGCATCTAATTGTGGGGCAATGTGTACAGAACTCCTTTCTTACCCAGTATGTAGAAACTCTAAAAAGAGAGGCTTCTGGATTCTAGCAATATGAAAAATTAGAACAGATAGGAGAAGTAAAGTCTGGGGAGCATCTAGGCATTAGCGATCACAACATAATAAGATTTAAGGAAAAGATTGAGACGTGCTTAGGTAAGACAAAGCCCAAAGTGGTAAATTGATTTACCACTGTTGCTAATTTTAATGGGATGAAAATGTAGTTAGCAAAAATAAGCTGGAAAAAATGACTGGCAAAGAAAGAAAGAGAACAACAATGGGAAAAATGTTTAAAATGCTTATCAATGGAACCCAGGAGAAATCTACCTCAATAAAAAGCAAGAAGAAAATGTTCAGTAATGACACCAGGAGGGAGTAAATAAATATGGGCAAAACTGAAACTAACGAAAAATGCATACACTAAGTAGATGGACAGCAAGTTAAAGGATGGTTAAGGGGAATATGAAAAGATTAGGAAATAAGTTTAGAAAAAAAATGAAGACAACAAAGAGAAACTTTTTTTATTCATGCACTGAATGGGAGCATCCCTGGTAAGCCCAGCATTTATTGCCCATCCCTAATTATCTTCAGCATGTGGTGGTGAGCTGTCTTCTCGTTTCCTTACAGTTTGATGTGGTGAAAGTACATCCATAATGATCCTTTCGTTGTGGTTTGAATACAGTTTTCATACAGTTTTATTGTTGGCACAGCCAACAGGGTCAACGGTGCTTTAAATGCTTTGTACCTCTTTGTTAAGGCCTGTCAAAATTGGCCTTTTCATATTCTACCCTAGGCGAGTGACTACACTTCAAAAGTACTTCATTGGGTGTCAAGTGATTTGGGACATCCTAAGATTGTGGGAGGACATTTATAAAATCATCATACAATCAGGCAGAATCAACATGTTTTTATGACAAGGATATTTGATAAACTTATTAGATCTCTTTGAGGATGTAACTAGTAGGGGAAATGAAGGGGAGCCAGTAGATGTGGTGTATTTGGATTTCCAAAAGGCATTCAGTAAGGTACCACAGAAAAGGGTACCATACAAGATAAGATTTTACGGTGTTGGGGGTGATATATTAGCTTGGATAGAGGATTGGGTAACTAATAGAAAACAGAGTTGGGATAAAGGGTCATTTTCAGGTTGGCAAACTGTAATGAGGGGATTGGCACAGGGATCAGAGCTGGGGCCTTAACTGTTTATGATCTACATTAATGACTTGGAGGAAGGGGCCGAGGGTATTGTAGCCACACTTGCTGATGATGGAAAGATAGGGAGGAAAGCAAGTTGTGTGGATAATTCAAAGGGCCAGATTTTTGGGGAGTTGGGTTGATTGCAGAGACCTTTAAAAAATGGTGTGTGGGACCTGATTGTGGGATACCCACCCTCATGCCCATTGTGGGCAATTGTTTCCAGTGTGGGATAAGGGCAAGGCTAGTGAACCCACACCTTGCACTCCTGACCTGGTCAGTTCCATTGTGGGTGTTTGGCACTTCATGCACCACCACCAACCCCGCAGGTTTCTTGGAGTTGGGCCAACATCTTCAGGACAAGTTGTTTGAGGTCCCTTGGAGGAGTTGTGCACCATAGTCTGAATTTTCAAAAAATTCATTCACGGGATGTGGGCACCGCTGGCTGGGCCAGCATTTATTGCCCATCCCTAATTGCCCCTTGAGAAGGTGATGGTGAGCTGCCTTCTTGAACCGCTGCAGTCCATGTGGTGTAGGTACACCCACAGTGCTGTTAGGGAGGGAGTTCGAGGATTTTGACCCAGCGACAGTGAAGGAACGGTGATATATTTCCAACTCAGGACGGTGACTGACTTGGAGGGGAACTTCCAGCTGGTGGTGTTCCCATGTGTCTGCTGACCTTGAGCTTCTAGATGGTAGTGGTGATGCGTTTGGAAGGTGTTGTTGAAGGAGCCTTGGTGAATTCCTGCAGTATATCTTGTAGATGGTACACACATTACTACTACTGTGCGTTGATGGTGGAGGGAGTGAATGTTTGTGGATGCGGTGCCAATCAAGCGGCTGCTTTGTCCTGGATGGTGTCGAGCTTCTTGAGTGTTGTGAGAGTTCACTCATCCAGGCAAGTGGAGAGTATTCCATCACACTCCTGACTTGTGTTGTAGATGGTGGACAGGCTTTGGGGAGTCAGGAGGTGAGTTACTTGTCACATGATTCCTAGCCTCTGACCTGCTCTTGTAGCCACTGTATTTATATGGCTAGTCCAGTTCAGTTTCTGGTCAATGGTAACCCCCGGGATGTTGATAGTGGGGGATTCAGTGATGGTAATGCCATTGAATGTCAAGGGGTGATGGTTGGATTCTCTCTTGTTGGAGATGGTCATTGCCTGACACTTGTGTGGTGCGAATATTACTTGCCATAGGAACCTTTTGAAAGGTATTTTTAAAAGGTTTTTCCCATGCACCCTCCATGCACCTTATGCTCTTTCCGTGTCCCTTCCATGCTCCCTTCATGCTCCTTCCATGGCCTCCCTGCAACCCACATGTCCACTCATATCCATTAGTGAGTCTTGATGCTCAGCCAAGCATACAGAATGAGGCCATCTGTGAACCGTATCAACAGAAATAGATGGCCACCCATTGTTTCTCCAGTCATGTTTTGCCAGATGATGGGGCCCCTTTTAAAGGAGTTGGGTTTTCCGAGTTGGGAAATTTCCCCACTTAATCTTCCCTCCTCAATTGTGAAAATCTGGCCCAAAGACAATGCAAAGGGACATAGATAGGTGAAGTGAGCGGGCAAAAAATTTGGCAGATGGAATACAATGTGGGAAAATGTGAGGTTGTCCACTTTGGCAGGAAGAATAGAAAAGCAGAATATTATTTAAATAGGGAGAGACTGCAGAATGCTGCAGTGCAGAGGGATCTGGGTGTCCTTGTACATGAATCAGAAAACATCAGCATGCAGGTACAGCAAGTGAT
The DNA here is from genome assembly GCA_026770705.1 of Isurus oxyrinchus. Lineage (NCBI taxonomy): Eukaryota > Metazoa > Chordata > Chondrichthyes > Lamniformes > Lamnidae > Isurus > Isurus oxyrinchus. Next base: position 6,189,720 of record JANJGN010000011.1, read on the forward strand.
TAGGAAGGAAAATGGAATGTTGATCTTTATTGCAAAGGGGGATGCAGTATAAAAGTAGGGCAGTCTTGCTACAACTGTACAGGGCATTGGTGAGACCACACCTAGATACTGTGTACAGTTTTGGTCTCCTTATTTAAGGAGGGATAGACTTGGCTAGGAAGCAATTCATAGAAGGTTAGCTCAGCTGATTTGTGGGATGAAGGGGTTATCCCATGAAGAAAGGATGAACAGGCTGGACTCCAGAAGAATGAGAGGGAACCTTATTGAAACATGTAAGGTTCTGAGGGGGTTTGACAGTGTGGATGCTGAGAGAATGTTTCCCCTCGTGGGGGAATCTAGAACTAGGGGGCAGAGTTTCAAAATAAGGGGTGTCCCAGTTAGGGTGGAGATGAGGAGGAGTTCCTTCTCTTAGAGAGTTGTTTGTCTTTAGAACTCTCTCCCCTGGAGAGCAGTGGAGGCTGGGTCATGGAATATATTCAAGGCTGAGTTAGACAGATTCTTGATCGACAAGGGAATCAAGGGTTTGGTGGGTAGACAGGCAACTGGAGTTAAGGCTGCAAGATCTTAGAGTAATACATGCTTCTTTTGCCTTTTCCTGCCTGGGTAACTCCATTTGGTTTTACTTTTCTCCCCCTCTGCCTCTTTCACCACCTGTTTTGCCTGAGCGTTTGTCTCCCTGTGTTGCTCTTTTTGTGGATGTCTACCTTTTTGTAATATCTGCCATTTTGTCGATGTATCTGCCTGCACATTCCTGTCTCTGTCTCTCTATTTCTCTCTCTCTCTTTCTGTTTTTGCTCTTTCTCTGGTGTCTCTCTCTCTCTCTCTCTCTGTCTCTTTGTCTCTCCCTTTCTCACTGTATCTCTCTGTGTCTGTTTCTGTCCCCCCCTCTCCCTCATGCCTGACTGCCTCATTGCTTTTCTCTGAGTCATCATCTCTTTCTATGCTTTGCCTTCTCTCTGTGTATGTGTGTGTTTCTGCTCTGCTTTTTCTGTCTCTCTCTCTCTCTCTCTATCTCTCTTTCCCTCCCTCTCTCTCTCTCCCTCAATGTCTGTGCCGGTCTCCTCTCCAGCCATCACATAGATTTCAAACAGTGTTATTGCCTGAAGAGCTATAACGCTCCAGAATTCTGATATTACTGTCCCCTCTTCCAAGTCATGTGTTAATGTGAATCCTTTTCACATACCCTTCCCCACCCCTGGCATTCTGCGCCATCCTCTGAACCCCTCACCCCCACCCATCCATCCCCACCAATGTTCATGGATAAAATGTCAACAATTACGCTTTACAGTGGGAGGTGGTGTCAATGTTGTTGCCAAGGGTAACGGCATCTCTCACTTACACAATGCAGAGAGGGAGCTGAGCATGGCCCAATACCAGTTCATAATCCACCCCATTCACCTTCAAACAAGTGGAACGGGGGTATTGTGTTGGTGGTGGTGGGGTGCAGAGATCTCAGAGGGTTGTGGGGCTGCAGGAGATCACAGAAATCGGTTGTGGGGTGGGGGGAGGGGGGTGAATTCCTGCAGTGAGTCTTGTTTGATCCAGTTTGCCCTGCTATCATCACAATAGTCACGATCGATTTCTGTGATCTCCTGCAGCCCCACGACCCTCTGAGATCTCTGCACTTCTCCAAATCTGGCCTCTTGATTATAACCTCTCTACCATCGGCGGCTGTGCCTTCAGCTGCCTGGGCCCTGAGCTCTGGGATTCCCTCCCTAACCCTCCTCGCCTCTCTCTCTCCTCCTTTAAGGTGCTCCTTAGAACCGACCTCTTTGACCAAGCTTTTGGTCATCTGTGGTTTGGTGTCAAATTTTGTTTGACACTCATTCCTGTGTAGCGCCTGGATGTTTTATTCTGTTAAGGGTGCTATATAAATGCAAATTGTTGCTGTTGTTGTTGTTGTTGTTGTTGTGGTTCATTCCTGCTGACGTTCTCCAGTAGTCAAAGAAATTGTAACTGGAACTGGTATCTGCCTGCGTTCATTTCTGGGCAGAGTACATTCCCTTGGAGAAGGGAAGATTGAGAGGAGATTTGATCGAGGTGTTCACAATCATGAGGGGTCTGGACAGGGCAGAGAGAGAGAGAGAGAAACCATTCCCATTGGTGGAAGGATCGAGAACCAGAGGGCCCAGATTTAAGGTAATCGGCAAAAGAAGCAATGGAGACAGTGAGGAGATGCTTTTTCACGCCGCGAGTAGTTAAGGATCTGGAATGCGCTGCCTCAGGGTGTGGTGGAGGGAGATTCTATCGAGGCTTTCCAGAGAGAATTAGGCTGTTATGTGGAAAGGAAGAATGTGCAGGGTGACGGGGAGAAGGTGGGGGGAGTGGAGCCAGGTGAATTGCTCCTTCATGGGGGACCAGCGCAGACACAATGGGCCAGATTCTATGCTTTCGCTGAAAACCCTCCTCACCACCCCCCCCGACCCTTTCCGATTCCCCTCCCCCGCTCTGCATGCAGGTTGAGTTTCCCTCTGACTGTAACGAGCTACAGGGCTCGGTGGCTGTTGAGAGCTGGTTGCCTGTAGTCTGAGTGTCAGCTCACTTTAAAGCCTGATCAGACTTGCAATGGCATTGTCTAAACAGCAGTGGAACGTGACTGAACCAGGGAGTGGGGTGTGATAGAGAGATAGAGAGAGAGAGAGAGAGAGATAGCTAGTGAGAGACAGAGTGAAAGTGAGACATTAAACGATACAGACAGCTAATTAGGGAGGGAGAGAGAGAGAGAGTTTTTTTATTCATTCATGGGATGTGGGCGTTGCTGGCTAGGCCAGCATTTATTGCCCATCCCTAATTGCCCTTGAGAAGGTGGTGGTGAGCTGCCTTATTGAACTGCTGCAGTCCATGTGGTGTAGTGTGTTGTGCTAATGAGAAGGAGAACGAGAGAGAGAGAAAGTGAGAAATTGTGAGAGATATTTGGAAGTATGATGTTGTGGCTATAACAAAGACCTGGTTCGAAGCACAGCATGTATCCATGGATACAAGGTAGTCAGGAAAGATCGGAAAGGTAGTAAAGGGGGAGGGGTGGCGGTATTGATTAAGGAGAGCATCGCAGTGCAGGAGAAAGAAGGTGTCCCAGAGGGATCAAGGACAGAATCTATTTGGCTAGAGCTAAGGACCAAAAAAAGGTACAAATACATTGCATTACACTGACAGGCAAAAAGGAAAAGGAGGTGGGGTGGCATTGATAGTTAAGGATGAAATCAATGCGATAGTGAGAGAGGATATTGGCTTCAAAAATCTAGATGTAGATTCAGCCTGGGTGAAGCTAAGAAACAACAAGGGGCGGAACACATTAGTGGGAGTTGTCTTTAGGCCTCCAAACAGCCATGGTAAGGCAGACAACATTAAATAGGACATTGGAGATGCATTTAACAAGGGTGCTATAATAATCAAGGGTGTCTAAAATCTACATATAGTTTAGGTAAATACAAATTAGCAATAATACTGTGGCGGATGAATTCCTGGAGTGTGTATGTGATGTAGATTTGGTATGGTGCAATGAGAAGAGTTTAATTAATAATCTTGTTGTGCAGGGTCCTTTAGGGAACAGTGACCATAACGTGATAGAATTCTTCATCGGGATGGAAAATGAAATATTCTGATCCAAAACTAGGGTCCTAAATTTAAACAAAGGAAACTATAAGGTACAAAGTGTGGGTTAGCTAAGATAGGTTGGTGAACTTCATTAAATAGGTGGATAGACAATAACTAATATTTAAAGAACGAATGTATACTTTGCAACAGTTATACATTCCTTTCTGGCACAGAACACAACAGGAAAAGTGGCCCTAACATGGTTAATAAAAGAAATTAAGGATAGTATTAGGCCCAAACAGGAGTCATATATAGTTGCTGGAAAAAGTAGCAAGCCTGAGGATTGGGAGCAGTTTAGAATTCAGCAAAGGAGGACCAAGAGATTAAGAGGGGAATAATAGAGCAAGAGAGTAAACTTGCAAGGATCATAAAAGTGGGCTGTAAAAGTTTCTATAAATATGTAAAAAGGAAAAGAGTAGTGAAGACAAATGTAGGTCCCTTACAGTCAAACAGGAGAAGTTATAACAGAGAACAAGGAAATGGCAGAGCAATTAAAGAAGTACTTTAGTTCTGTTTTCATGGAGGAAGACACAAATAACTTCCAAAAATGCTAGGGAACCAAGGAGAAATTGAGGGAAATTAGGATTACTAAAAAAACAGTACTTGGAGAAATTAATGGGACTGAAAGCCGATAAATCCCCAGGGCCCGGTAATCTACTTCCAGGGTACTAGAGGAGGTGGCCATGGAAATAGTGGATGTGTTGGTTGTCACCTTCCAAAATTCTGTAGATTCTGGAACAGTCCTGGCAGATTAGAGGGCGGCAAATGTAACCCCACTACTAAAAAAGGGAGGGAGGGAGAAAACAAGGAATTACAAATTGGTTAGCCTAACATGAGTAGCAGGGAAAATACTAGAGTCTATTATAAAGGATGTAGGACACTTAGAAAATTTACGGGACTTAGAAAAACGGGATTAGACAAAGTCAACATGGATTTATGAAAGGGAAATCATGTTTGACAAATCTACTGGAGTTTTTTGAGGATGTCACTAGCAGAATAGATAAGGGAGAACCAGTGGATGTGGTGCAGTTGGATTTTCAGAAAGCTTTTGATAATATGCCACATAAGAAGTTAGTGTGTAAAATTCAAGCACATGGAATTAGGGGTAACATATTGACATAGATTGAGAGCTGGTTAGCAGATAGGAAGGAAGAGTAGGAATAAATGGGTTTTTTCAGAGAGGCAGGTGTTGACTCGGGTACCGCAGGGATCAGTGCCTGGGCCCCAGCTATTCACAATATACATGTATGAATGATTTGGGTAAGAGAACCAAATGTAATATTCTGAAATTTGCTGATGACATGAAACTAGGTGGGATTGTGAGTGGTGAGGAGGATGTTAAGAGGTTTCAAGATGATTTAGACTGGTTGAGTGAGTGGCCAAATACATGGCAGATGCAGTATAATGTGGATAAGTGTGAAGTTACCCACTTCGGTAGGAAAAACAGAATGGCCGAGTATTATTTAAATGGTGATAGATTGGGAAATGTTGATGTACAAAGGGACCTGGGTGTCCTTGTACACCAATCACTGAAAGCAAGCATGTAGGTGCAGCAAGCAGTTAGGAAGGCAAATGGTAAGTTGGCCTTCATTGCGAGAAGACTTTAGTTCAGAAGCAAGGATGTGTTACTGCAGATGTACAGGGCATTGGTGAGACCACACCTGGAGCATTGTGTGCAGTTTTTGTCTCCTTACCTAAGAAAGGATATACTTGCCTTAAGAGGGAGTGCAGCGAAGGTTCACCAGACTGATTCCTTGGATGGAAGGATTGTCGTATGAGGAGAGATTGGGTGGACTAGGCCTGTATTCACTGGAGCTTAGAAGAATGAGAGGGGATCTCATTGAAACATATAAAATTCTGACAGGGATGGACAGACTGGATACAGGGATGGGGGGAACTAGGACAAGGGGTCACAGTCTCAGGGTACGTGGTTGACCATTTAGGACTGAGGTGAGGAGAAACCTCTTCACTCAGAGGGTGGTGAACCTGTGGAATTCTCTACCACAGAGGCTGTGGAGGCCAAGTCACTGAATATATTTAAGAAGGAAATAGATAGATTTCAAGACTCTAAAGGCAACAAGGGGTATGAGGAGAGAGTGGGAGTACGGTGTTGAGATAGAGGATCAGCCATGATCATATTGAATGGCAGAGCAGGCTCGAAGGGCCGAATGATCTACTCCTGCCCCTATTTTTCTATGTTTCTATGCTCGGTGTAGTCTATAGTCGACCAACTAGTGGGAAGGAGGTAGAGGAACAAATTTGCAAGCAAAGAGCACAGAGATGCAAAACTGTGGACTAGTTATAATGGATGACTATAATTATCCAATTATAGACTCGGCTGGTAGTAACATAAAGGGCCGAGAGGGGCATGAGTGCCTAGAGTGTGTTCAGGAGAACTTCCTACAGCAGTATTTGTTCAATTCAACGAGGAAGGAGGTGCTGCTAGACCTGATTCTTGGGAATGAGGTGAGCCAAGTAGGTCAACCATCATTAGGAGGACATTTAGGGGACAGTGATCATTTAGGCAAATAAATTAGGCTTAAACTTGAAAAGGAGGAGGTATTGGATAAGTTACCTGCACTTAAAGTTGATATAGCACTGGGACCGGATGAGATAAATCCAAGAATACTGAGAAGTGAGAGTGGAAATTGCAGAGGCACTGGTTATAATATTTTAGTCTTCCTTAGACTCACATTCCTCTCTCCCACATTCTCTCTCTCTCCCTCTCATTCTCTCTTACTCTCTCTCATTAGCAATCTCTCACCTTCTCTCCCACATTAGTAATCTCTCACATTCTGTCTCATTCTCTCTCTCATTTTCTCTCTCTCATGTTCTCTCTCTCTCTCTCATTCTCCTTTTCTCATTAACAATCTCTCAGAATCACAGAGTCACAATTGTTTCAGTGCAGAAGGAGGCCATTCAGCCCATCACGTCTGCACCGGCTCTCCCAATGAGCAATTTACTGAGTGCCATTCTCCCCAGCATCTCCCCATAACCCTGCACATTCTTCCTTTTCAGGTAACCGTCTAATTCCCTTTTGAATGCCTCGGTTGAACTTGCCTCGGTCATACTCTCGGGCAGAACATTCCAGATCCTAACTGCTCGCTGTGTAAAAAAGTATTTTCTCCTTTCAGATTTACTTCATTTGACAATTACTTTAAATCTGTGCCCTCTCGTTCTTTATCCTTTCATGAGGGGAACAGTTTCTCCCTATCCACTCAGTCCAGACCCCTCATGATTTTGAATACCCCCCACCAAATCTTTGCTCAGCCTTCTCTTCTCCAAGTAACTTGTCCAATCTACCTTCGTCACTGAAGTTCCTCATCCCTGGAACCATTCTGGTGAATCTTTCCTGCACTCTCTCCAATGCCTTCGCATCCTTCCTACAGTGCGGTGCCCGGGACTGGACACAATACTCCAGCTGAGGCTGAACCGGTGTTACATACAGGTTCAACATAACCTCCCTGCTCTTCTACTCCACACCCTGATTAATAAAGTCGAGGATACTATGCGCTTTATCAAATTGCACTCTCAGCTGGTCCTGCCGCCTTCAGTGATTTACGCACAGCTTGAGCTAATGGCAAGGTTCAGGCCTGGGACTTCCTGGCCATGTGGCCTTGCACCACACCAGTTGGTGCCATTAGTCACCAGCCCATTGGGAGGAGCTGACACCATTGCTTGTAGCATATTTGGATGGCCGCCTGGTATAGTCTTAGCATGTGGGGAGTCGCTGGCAAAATTGACAATTATGGCCTTTTCTGGTTGCCCCTGCAGCCACTGCAGTCGTTGTGGTGGAGGAGGCCCCACCGTACAGTCAAGGACCTAAGAACAAGAGGAGACCGTTCAGCCCCTCCAGCCTGTCCTATCTTCAACGATATCACGTCGGTTCTAACTCTGTCTTCCCATTTTGGTTCTTGCCTTTGAGCAAACGTCCATCAATCTCTGACGTAATCTGCTTAACTGAGCTCCTCCACTTCCTCACGTGGCGGAGAATATCCCACACTTCTGTCGCCCTTTTACGCGAAGGAGTTTATTTTCTGACTCTCTCCGCTGAGGGGGCCTGGCCTTGATCTTAGGTTATATTCCCCCCTTTTGCCCCATCAGCAAGGAGGTTTCGGTGCTTTGTACCAGTGACGATGACCTGAAAACTGCAGACAACAGACTTTGCTTTACAGGGCTACTTATTCTGTATCTCAGGTCAGTCGGGGTAAAGTTTAGCAGACGTTATGATTACTGCTAGAGGATAAACAATGGCAGCCCAAATTAAATCTGGTAAATATTGACCCTCGATATGGCATCTTGTCTCTCAGGAGGGGAGCTACTGTGAGCAGTCTGTCTTAAAACAGGTATAATAAGCTGCTCTCTGCGGACATTCTGATAGACTGCCTGCCAGTACTCCCAGTTTCCAATGGTGATGTTAATGTGCCTTACACGTGTTGTGTGGGATTTAAGCACGTGTATTGCATGAAAATTTAAAAAAAAACAAAGATTCCTCTATTCCACCAGCATCAAAACTACATAAACTGTTAAGGGAAAGCGTACATCCAAGAGACAAACTATTCACAGAGAGCATCCGCTGCTGATGCTCCGGACCTCTGCCCCGTTCGGGGCTTTGGCTCCTCAACGCAGCGACTCGCCAGGCTTGTTCTGCTGCCCTGCTCCTTCCTGCTTCCCTCTCCGTCAGGCTCCTCAGACTCAGGGGACTGACTAGGTCTCCAAATCGCATAAAAACAGAAAACGCTGGGAAATCTCAGCAGGTCTGGCAGCATTCGGTGGACAGAGAAACAGGGTGAGCGTTTCGAGTCCTTACGACTCTTTCCCCCGAGCTTTTTATTTCGGATTTCCAGCATCCGCAGGATTTTGTTTTCGATTTCAGGTGTCTAGCTCCCCTCCCTGGCTCCTGGCCCCCAGGCCCTGTCTACCGTCTCTGCTCTGTCTCTCCCTCTTCATGGGGGACTCTGGTGCCTCCTTCTCCTCCAGCCTGTGCTCCAGGTTGGGTGCCGAACCCTCCCGCTTGTTCAGGACATTGACTCCTGTTCCGAGGGGGTCTCCCCCCCACCCCCCCACCCCCACCCCCGGCTGACTGAATCCCCTGCCCGGAGCCCTCCTGGGTCGAAGACCTCTGCTGGTGGGGGGCTAGTGCCCCGTAGTGAATGCCCCTGTGTTAGGCAGGGCTTGGCACCCAGTCCCACTCTGAAGCCAGAAGCCAGGACCCCAAGGGCCCCCTTACCTCTCCCGCTACAATCAAATGGCATATGGGACACTTGCCTTTATCAATCGAGGCATAGATTACAAAAGTAGGGAGATCATGTTGGAGTTGTATAGAACCTTGGTGAGGCCACAGCTGGAGTACTGTGTGCAGTTCTGGTCGCCACATTATAGGAAGGATGTGATTGCACTGGAGGGGGTGCAGAGGAGATTCACCAGGATGTTGCCTGGGATGAAACATTTAAGTTATGAAGAGAGGTTGGATAGACTTGGGTTGTTTTCGTTGGAGCAGAGAAGACTGAGGGGTGACCTGATCGAGGTGTACAAGATTATGAGGGGCATGGACAGGGTGGATAGGGAGCAGCTGTTCCCCTTAGTTGAAGGGTCAGTCACAAGGGGGTATAAGTTCAAGGTGAGGGGCAGGAGGTTTAGGGGGGGATGTGAGGAAAAACTTTTTTACCCAGAGGGTGGTGACGGTCTGGAATGCGTTGCCTGGGAGGGTGGTGGAGGCGGGTTGCCTCACATCCTTTAAAAAGTACCTGGATGAGCACTTGGCACGTCATAACATTCAAGGCTATGGGCTAAGTGCTGGTAAATGGGATTAGGTAGGTAGGTAGGTCAGGTGTTTCTCACGTGTCGGTGCACACACGATGGGCCGAAGGGCCTCTTCTGCACTGTGTGATTCTGGGAAATGGCTTGAGTTCAAACAACCTCCCCAGAGGCTGGAACGAGTGAAATTGCATTTGATAAAACCCTGGACTACCTCCCCTTCCATCAGGGAAAATCAAAATGGCAGTCTTGGGAGGGACCCAACAATTCTACTAATGGCCCCTGAAGGAAAGGGTTAACCCTGCACTCCCAACTCCCCAAACCCCGCCCCCCCAGATCCCCCACACACCCCCACTCCGCTCACCACATGCTCCAGTCTTTGCATTTCTCCAGTCCTATTGCTGCGCAGGTAACTCTTAACACCACTCTGTTACTGCTCAACCTTTCCCCATAAGACAAACCCCTTCATCCCAGGAACTGGCCTGATCAGACCTTCCATCGGACGGAAGGATCTGGAATGCACTGCCTGTGAGCGTGCTGGAGGCAGGTTCAATCGAGGCGTTTAAAAAGGGAATTTGACTGTGATCTGAAAAGGAACAAGGCGCAGGGCTACAGGGAGAAGACAGGGGAGTGGCACTAAAGGAGTTGCTCTTTCGGAGAGTTGGGTGTAGACATGATGGGCTGAATGGCCTCCTTCAACACTATAACAATTCTGTGACCTGCCCTCATGACTCTACCTCCTTCAGGTACCAGGACCTAAGGGGGCATTGGCCACCATGGAGTGGTTTATGATTATACTACCACCTGCAGTATGGCTAACCCATAAAGTCTCCCTCTCTAACCATCAGGGGTACGGGAAGGATTTACAGGCTGATAATCAACTTGTTTGGCCAGGTTATGAACGCACCTTCCCTGGCCAACCGTCAAGTCCTGAAGAGGGATTTGAACCTGGATCTGTCTGGCCCAGGGGTAGGGATGCTACCCACTGTGCCACAAAACTGCCTCACCCTCATGAGCACTTCCCAAATAAGGGCTGGAGAGAGCGGTAATAAAGCAATAGCTGTCGGTGAGAAGCCATGAGACAAGATGGCTGCTGGGCACACTAAACTCTTTCATCCTCTGTCCCGTCCGTGCTCTTGTTTTGGAGCATGTTGTGTCAGGAGGGGGATTTGACGTTACTTTTATATCCCTGAGCTGTGCGGAAAGCAGCTGTCATGGAATCCCTAGCCCTGGTGAAGAAGATCAGAGTGGATAGGGAAAAAAATATTCCCATTGGTGGAAGGATTGAGAACCAGAGGACACAGATTTAAGTTAATTGGTAAAAGAAGCAATGGCAACATGAGGAGGAACTGTCTCACGCAGCGAGTGGTCAGGATCTGGAATGTGCTGCCTGGGTGTGTGGGGGAGACAGGTTGAATAGAGGCTTTCAAAAGGGACTTGGATTATTATCTGAAAAGGAAGAATGTGCAGGGTTACGGGGAACAAGCAGGGGAGTGGCACTAGGTACGTTGCTCCGATAAAGAGCCAGCACAGACACAATGGGCCGAATAACCTCCTGCTGTAACAATCCTGTTATTCTATAGTTACGTTCCCCTCCCTTTCCTTCCTCAGGCCAATTGACATTAACTGTCAGCCATGGAGAGGAACAGTCGTTGTTTAAGTGATGGCTGTGGTCTGTTGTGGGGGGTGGTGTGGCGGGGAGGGTGGCGAATTGGGAAGATAGAGATGGTATGCTCTTTCCAGCAGTTGTGCTTTCTTCAAAGCGACAGAACTCATCTAGTGAGAGTAGCCAAAGCTTCCATTATCTGTTGACAGGAGAGTGTGAGCACAGCAGAGATTGATCCATTTTCCTCTCTCACTCTCGAACAGCCTGACATTCACTGAGTGCATTTTGACAGTTTCAAGAGGCAAGTGAATATTGCCTCCCAGAATATTCTCTTGGAGACAATGACCAAACTGGGAAATGTGTGTCTGTGCCTGTGTGAGCGTGTCTGTGTGGCTGCGTGTGTGTGTGTGTGTGTGTGTGTGTGTGTGTGTGTGTGTGTGTGTGTGTGTGTGTGTGTGTGTGTGTGTGTGTGTGTGTGTGTGTGTGTGTGTGTGTGTGCCTGTGTGTGACTGTATGTGTGTGTGCAAGTCTGTGCATGTCTGTGTGTCTCTGTGCGTGTCTCTGTGTGTGTGTGAGTCTGTGCTTGTCCGTGTCTGTGTGTGTGTGCGTGTCTGTGCGTGTGTATGTGCATGTCTATGCATGTCTGTGCATGTCTGTGCGTGTGTGTGTGTGTCTGCGCGTGTCTCTATGTGTGTGTGTGTGTGTGTGTGTGTGTGTGTCTATGTGTGCGTGTCTGTGTGTGTGTATGTGCATGTCTATGCATGCCTGTGCATGTCTGTGCGTGTGTGTGTGAGTGTGTGTGTCTGCGCGTGTCTCTATGTGTGTGTGTGTGTGTGTGCGAGTCTGCTTGTGTGCCTATGTGCACGTGTGTGTTTGTGTGCGTGTGTGTGTGTGGGGGTGGGTGTGCAGGAGAGGGACAGAGACAGAAGGTCAGGCATTGGGCCTATGAAGGGGAAGTGATTGAATCTTCAGAGCGAATCACCAACGTGCCACCTCTTAGCGCTGCCGAAACGGTTATTAATTTAATATGTCAGACTGATGTTTACAACAAATTACATGTAGGGATGTTTCCCCTTGTGAGAGAGACCAGAAGAGGGGACACAGTTTAAAAATAAGGGGTCCCCGATTTAAGGCGATGAGGAGAATTCTTTCTCTGAGGGCCATGAGCCTGTGGGACTCTCTTCCCCAGAGAGCAGTGGAGGCAGAGTCACTAAGTATTTTTAAGGCAGAGGTAGACAGATTCTTGCCTAACAGGGGAGTCCAAGGCTATCGGCAGTGGCAGAATGTGGAGGTGGGACCACAATCAGATCAGCCCTGGTCTTATTGAAAGGCAGAACAAGCTCAAAGGGCCGAATGGCCTACCCCCACTCCATCTTCATTCAACAACTTGCATTTATACAAAAGGGGAAATACTGGAATAACAACAGGAAATGCTGGAAAAATTCAACAGGTCAGGAAGCATCTGTGGAGAGAGAAACCGAGTTAAGGTTTCAGGTCGGGATGACCTGCCAGCTGCATTTATATAGCATCTTAAATGTAGGAAATCCTCTGAAGGCATTTCACAGGAGTGATCATCAAACAAAATTTGACACCGAGCCACGTGTGGAGATATTAGGACAAAGGAGATGGGTTTTAAGTAGGGTATTGAAGATGGAGAAGTTTAGGGAGGGAATATAAAGGATGATAATGGGTGTCCAAGGATGGAGTTACAGAACAAAGGAGCTCCCCGGTAGGAGCTGCCTTGAAGAGGAATCTTTCTCTGAGTAAGTTCCATTGATGGCTGAGCCTTCAATTGTCTAAACCTCAAGCTATGGAATTCCCCTAAACCTCTCTACAGCTAAACCTCTCTACAGCTAAACCTCTCTACAGCTAAACCTCCCTCCCTTCCTTTGAGATGGTCCTTAAAACGTGTTGCTGAGACCAAACAGCCACTTGATGGCTTGCCTTCTGCCACCTTCATCATTCACTCCCTCCACCACCGATGTACAGTAGCAGCAGTGTGTGTACCATCTACAAGATGCACTGCAGGAATTCACCAAGGCTCCTTAGACAGCATCTTCCAAACCCACAGCCACTACTATCTAGAAGGACAAGGGCAGCAGATAGATGGGAACACCACCACCTGGAAGTTCCCCTCCAAGGCACTCACCATCCTGACTTGGAAATATATTGCCGTTCCTACACCACATGGACTGCAGCGGTTCAAGAAGGCAGCTCACCACCACCTTCTCAAGGGCAATTAGGGATGGACAATAAATGCTGGGCCAGCCAGCAATGCCCACATCCTGTGAATGAATAAAAAAAAATTCCTCCCACTTAAAACCCTAGGGATTAACTGCTGACCCTCCTTAAAACCTGAGAAATTAACCCCTTGCACTCCTTAAACCCCCAGGGATTAACACTTTGCCCTCTTCAAAACACCAGGGATTAACCCCCCAACTTCCTTAAACCCTCAGGGATTAACCCTAAACCTTCATTGAACCCCCAGAATAGGGTAAGATGAAGAAGGGGCAGGAGGAGGCTCATGTGGACCATGAACACCAGCATGAACCTGCTGGGCTGAATGGCCTGTTACCATGCTGTACGTTCTATGGAATTCAACATAGCTACAATTGTGCACCTAATCTCCGTGCACTTTTCAAGGGGCTGATGGTCGGTGCAGAAGAGTTGGAATATGAGGAATCATTTCTCTCCCAGTTTCAGCCCGAAACATCCTGAGGGGTCATGACAGGGTGGATGTGAAGAGGATGTTCCCTTTTGTGGGAGAATCCAGAACGAGGGGGGGGTCACTGTTTAAAAAAATAAGGGGGTCACCCATTTAAGACAGAGATGAGGAGGAATTTTTTTCCCTCAGAGGGTTGAGGGTTACAGAGTCTTTGGATATTTTTAAGGCAGAGGTAGATAGATTCTTGATGAACAAGGAGGTGAAAGGTTAGCAGGGGTTAGCGGGAGGTTACATTCAGAACAGCCATGATCTTATTGGATGGTGGTGGGACCCAACTACCTACGCCTGCTCCTAATTCATATGTTTGCATATTCCCATCAGTGATTCCACTCACTCCCCTCGGCTCCATTTGAGTGGGAAGTTCTCTCCAGGCTGACCCTCCCAGTGCAGTGCTGGAGGCGGTGCTGCACAGTTGGAGGCTCTGTCTTTCTGATGATTTATTAAACTGATGGATGGTGGATGTAAAAGATGCTACAGGTGTATTTCAGAGAAGAGCAGGGGAGTTCTCCCTGGGTGCCTAGTGTCAATAATTATCCCTCAATCAACATCGCCAAAAAAAAAAGAAAAGGCTTATCTGGTCTTCATCAAAGTGCTGCTTTTGGGACCTGTAAAGGCACGTTACAGTTGGAAGTTGTCACTGCTCCATGTGACTCCAGTCCCACACCATCGGGGCTGAACTTCCCACTGGCTTTACCTAGGAAGACGCTGAGCTGTGTGGTTGGAGAGGGTGACCCATCGACACCTTCACAGGTTGAATAATCGATGGATGATAAGGTGACAGCCTTACCAGTGGAGCCGAGCATCAATTTCGAAAAAATTAAAAACCCTAGCCTGGCAGGCACTAAGTAAATTGTACATTTACGTGGTAGGAGCCACTTTTATTTATTTTTTTATTCACTCACCGGATGTGGGCGTCGCTGGCTGGGCCCATCCCTAGTTGCCCTTGAGAAGGTGGTGATGAGCTGCAGTCCCTGTTCTTAGGAAATCTATTTTATTATGCAATTTGCTGTGAGCATGTTGCAGGAAGTTGGTCTGAAGAGCTCGGTTTCCTCTTTCATTCCAAGTAATATTTCATCCCCTCAAAAGAGCCTTAACTTCACTAAAGTAGGAGCACTGGGACAGGCAGAGGCCTTTCAGCCCCTCGAGTCTGTTCCATCGCTTCAGTTCCATCATGGCTGATCTGTGCGCCAACCCCACTCACTCTGCCTTCACTTCCTATTCTCCAGGACACTTTCCCCCAACAAAGATGAGGAATGGATGCTCCAGTTGACCAACACCAGCCCCCCACCACCACCACCCCCCCCCCACCCCCACCACCACAATGTTTTTTTTTGGGGGGGGGTCAGGGGTGGGTTTGGGGGGAGTGGTGTTAGATTTCCACCACTCTTTTGTGTGAAGAACTGCTTCCTGACTTCACCCCTGAGCACCCTCGTTCTCAGTTTAAGGTTACCTCCCCCCCCCCACCCCCACCCCACCCACCTCCCCAACCCCACTTTGTTCGTCATTCCAAAGCCCCACCACCCCCCCCACCACAGAAAATCGTTTCCCTTATTCCATCCTTCAATGGGCCAGAGGAGAAATGTGCCCAAGACTTAAGTATTCCTCCTGTGTTTGAGGAACAGATCCGCAGAAGGTGGCCATTCATCTCGTCTGTCAGTGCTGCCTCTCCATAAGATCAACTGACCACCCCACCCCCACCTCCGTCCCCATAGCCCTGCAACCTTTTTTTTCTTTTCAGTTGCTTATTGAATTTCCTCTCGAAAGCCTCGATTGACCCTGCCTCCTCCACACTGCCAGTGCTTTCCAAATCCTAACCGCTCGCCGTTTGAAAGAGTTTCTCCTCATGTCACCATTGCCTCTTTTACCAACTACCATAAATCTGGGCTCCCGGTTCCCGATCCTTCCACCAATGGGAACAGTTTATCCTTAACTACTCTGTCCCGACCTCTCATGATTTTGAACCTCTCTATCAAAGCTTCTCTTAACCTGGGTAAAGTCATACGGACTCGAAACCTTCCAACCTTCCAAAACGCATTACCTCGCATTTGTCCGGATTAAACTCCATCTGCCATTTCTCCGCCCAAGTCTCCAACCGATCTATATCCCGTTGTGTCCTTTGACAATCCTCTTCACTATCTGCAACTCCTCCAACCTTAGTGTTGTCTGCAAACTTACTAATTAGCTCAGTTACATTTTCCTCCAAATCATTTATGTATACTACAAACAGTAAAGGTTCCAGCACTGATCCCTGCGGAACTCCACTAGTCACAGCTCTCCATTCAGAAAAGCACCCTTCCACTGCTACCCTCTGTCTTCTATGACCAAGCCAATTCTGTATCCATCTTGTCAGCTCACCTCTGATCCCGTGCGACTTTACCTTCTGTACCAGTCTGCCATGAGGGACCTTGTCAAAGGCCTTACTGAAATCCATGTTTATAACATCCACTGCCCTTCCATCGTCGATCATCTTTGTCACTTCCTCGAAAAAATCGATCAAGTTACTGAGACACGACCTCTCCTTCACAAAACCATGCTGCCTCTCACTAATATGCCCATTTGCTTCCAAATGGTAGTAAATCCTGTCACAAAGAATCTTCTCCAATAATTTCCCTACCACTCATGTAAGGCTCACCGGCCTGTAATTTCCTGGATTATCCCTTCTTAAACAATGGAACAACATTGGCCATTCTCCAGTCCTCTGGGACCTCACCCGTAGCCAGTGAGGATACAAAGATTTCTGTCAAGGCCCCAGCAATCTCCTCCCTTGCCTCCCTCAGTACTCTTATGTAGATCCCATCTGGCCCAGGGGACTTATCCACCTTAATATTCTTCAAGACGCCTAACACCTCTTTTTTGATCTCAACATGATCCAGGCTATCTACACACTCTTCCCTAGACAAATCGACTGCTAAGTCCTTCTCTTTGGTGAATACTGATGAGAAGTATTCATTTAGTATCTCTCCCATTTATTCTGGCTCCACACACAGATTCCCACCTCTGTCCCTGAGTGGGCCTACCCTTTCCCTGGCTACCCTCTTGCTTTTTACATATGTATAAAAGGCTTTGGGATTTTCCTTAATCCTGGTTGCCAGTGACTTTTCATGACCCCTTTTAGCCCTCCTGACTCCTTGCTTAAGTTTCTTCATACTTTCTTTATATTCTCCACGGGCTTCATCTGTTCCCAGCCTTCTAGCCCTTACGAATGTTTCCCTTTTCTTTTTGACTAATCTCACAATATCCTTCATTATTCAAGGTTCCTGAAACTTTCCATGCTTATCCTTCATCCTAGCAGGAACATGCTGGTCCTAGGCCAACATTTATTGTCCATCCCTAATTGCCCTTGAGAAGGTGGTGGTGAGCCGCCTTCTTGAACCGCTGCAGTCCATGTGGTGTAGGTACACCCACCGTGCTGTTAGGGAGGGAGTTCCAGGATTTTGACCCAGCGACAGTGAAGGAACGGTGATATATTTCCAAGTCAGGATGGTGAGTGACTTGGAGGGGAACTTACAGGTGGTGGTGTTCCCCATGTGTCTGCTGCCCTTGTCCTTCTAGATGGTAGTGATCATGGATTTAGAAGGTGTTGTTGAAGGAGCCTTGGTGAGTTCTTGCAGTGCATCTAGTGAATGGCACACACTGCTGCTACTGTGCGTTGATGGTGGAGGGAGTGAATGTTTGTGGCTATGGTGCCAATCAAGGGGGCTGCTTTGTCCTGGACAGTGTTGAGCTTTTTGAGTGTTGTGGGAGCTGCACTCACCCAGGCAAGTGGGGAGTATTCCATCACACTCCTTGTAGATGGTGGACAGGCTTTGGGGAGTCAGGAAGTGAGTTACTCATTGCAGGATTCCTAGCCTCTGACCTGCTCTTGTAGCCACAGTATTTATATGGCTAGTCCAGTTCAGTTTCTGGTCAATGGTAACCCCCCCAGGATGTTGATAGTGGGGGATTCAGTGATGGTAATGCCATTCAACATCAAGGGGCGCTAGTTAGATTCTCTCTTGTTGCAGATGGTCATTGTCTGGCACTTGAGTGCTTCAAATGTTCCTGTTTACTTACTAGTTGTGGGGCTGGAGGAGATGACAGAGTTAGGGAAAGGTGAGGCCTTGGAGGAATTTGAAAACAAGAACGAGAATTTTAAAGTTGTGGTGTTACTGGGCTAGGAGCCAATGTAATGAGTGAATGGGTCTGAATGTGGGTAAGGATACAGGCAGTATGAAAGGTGGAAGACGAGCCAGAGAGCATTGGAATAGGGTGACGTACACTATATTACAGGGAGCCGTCCACTCCTTCCTGATCCTATGTGTCTAGATTGTGAGTACTTATACTGTGTCTAGATTTGATCGAGGTGTTCAAAATCGTGTGGGTTCTAGACTGAGTAGAGAGGGAGAAATTATTCCCGTTGGCAGAAGGATCGAGAACCAGAGGGCACCGATTTAAGGTCATTGGCAAATGTAGCAATGGTGACATGAGGAGAAACTGTTTCACGCAGCGAGTAGTCAGGATCTGGAATGCACTACCTCAGAGTGTGGTGGAAGCAGGTTCAACTGAGGCATTCAAGAGGGAATTGGATTATTATCCGAAAAGGAAGAATGTGCCGGGGGATGGGGTGAAGTCAGAGGAACGGCACTGGGTGAATTGCACATTCGGAGAGACTGGTGCAGAGACGATGGGCCGAATGGCCTCCTCTTGTGCTGTAACCATTCTGTGACTCTGTGACTGGAAGGGACAGGTTGTGTTGCTAATGGAGCTGCTTGTATCTTGCACAGGCACGTCAACTGGCTGTAAATAACAGCCCTTTCTCCTGATTGAAGCACTCATACAGTAGCACAGGAAAGCGATCCTGTAATTTCGATTGGACTGTGGTTCAATTGATTTTGATGCTGGCATTCAGAATCCTTTGCTGTCTCGGATGTGAGAGATTGATGAGTTTTCCCTTCTGATTACTCATGCTCTCTCCTCTTGTCATGTTCAATTGTTCTGCTTCAGTTTAATATGTAAGGAGCCGGCAAGAGTCTTGACAGCAAATTAAATTATGGACAGTTAAACATATTTTGTATAAATATTATGAATTTCTTTGCTTAGAAATTAGCATGTGGCTTCTTGATATCCATTCTGGGGAGAAGTGTTCCACTTATAAGTCTTGAGTAATGATACTGCACACTCAAAATTCATCATATCGATAACAACTTGGCCTCTGGGATGAGGGGGCTGTCTAATGAGGGGAGGCTGAGTAAATTGTGCTTAAATTCTCCGGGGTTTAGAAGAGTGAGAGGCGATCTCATTAAAAGCTACAAGATTCTGAAGGGGTTTGACAGGGGGGCGCTGAGAGGTTATTTCCACTAGTCGGGGAATCTAAAACACGGGGTCCACAGCCTCGGAATAAAGGGCCGATCATTTAGGACTGAGAGGAGGGGAAATTACTTTACTCAAAGGGTTGTGAATCTTTGGAATTCTCCACCCCAGGGGGTTGTGGATGCTCCATCGATGGATATACTTAAGGCCGGGATAGACAGATTGTTGATCTCTCAGGGAATTAAGGGACATGGGGAATGGGTGGGAAAATGGAGTCGACCATATTGAATGGGCCACGTGGTCTATCCCTGCTCCTATTTCTTTTTTCTTATAGCAACTTGCATTTATATAGAGCGCCTTTAATACAGTTAAAAAGAAAAAGTCCCAAGATGCTTCACAGCAAAGCTGGCAAACAAAGTTGGACACTGAGCCACATAAGGAGCTATTAGGACAGATGACCAAAACAGATAGGTTTTAAGGAACTTGTTAGAGGAGGATAGAGAGAGAGGCAGAGCAATTTAGGGAGGGGATTCCAGAGTTTGGAATCCAGGCAGCTAAAGACATGGCCACCAATGGTGGAGTGATCAAAATTGTTGCGGCGTGAGAGGCTGGAATTGGATGGGTGCAGAGATCTCAGATGCTCGTAGACTGCAGGAGGTGACAGAGATAGGGAGGGAGAAGGCCATGGAGGGATTTGAAAATAAGGATGAGGGTTTGAAAACTGAGGCATTGTCGGACTGGGAGCCAGTGTAGGTCAGCGAGCACGAGGGGTGGTGTTGGGTGAATGGTATTTGGTGTGAATAAGGAGACAGAGGTTTGATTAAGCCCCAGTTTATGGAGGGTAGAAGGCCCACGGGGAGAATGTTGGATACATCAAGGCAACAAGGGAATAGATGGGGTTTTCGGGGGCAGAGGCACAGATGGGATGAATTAGAAACAATGCATTTGAGCCTCAAGATGAGGGGGCTGTCTCCATGTGGTTCTTCGTTGGAAAAATGTTTGAGAATAAGTAACCAAATAATCTGCACAGCTTGATTTCAACTCTTGTCTGATGGTTATGCTGGGGTTAGCCTTTACTCAGGTTTGATGTGAATCCCTGAAGTTTAAGACTTTCACCCTGCAAAATGTCCTATTAGTGACTAGGGAGCATTAGAAACATAGAAACTAGGAGCAGGAGTAGGCCATTCAGCCCTTTGAGCCTGCTCTGCCATTCATTATGATCATGGCTGATCATCCAACTCAATAGCCCAATAGCCAATAGCAATAGAAACCCATTAACTGGCTGGAGACGGTCCTTCCGCTCCTATCTGAGCAGGAGATCCCGCCATCTGATTGGCAGGTAGCTCTCTGATCCCAGTAGCGCCACCGCAGACGGTGGCTGCTGCTGGGACTGCAACGAGCCTCCACAGATCAAACTGCCGGGAGTCCAGGGATTTCTCGGCAGCAC
The DNA here is from genome assembly GCA_026770705.1 of Isurus oxyrinchus. Taxonomy (NCBI): domain Eukaryota; kingdom Metazoa; phylum Chordata; class Chondrichthyes; order Lamniformes; family Lamnidae; genus Isurus; species Isurus oxyrinchus. The sequence goes on from JANJGN010000011.1 coordinate 6,210,138, forward strand.
CACGGAGGTGACAAGTGGGGGGTGGGCAGGCGGCGGGCAGTTGGTGGGGGGGGGGGGGGGGCGGGTGGGGTAGCCTAATTGGGAAAGGGGCCCCTGAAGGAGGCGCCGCTCTGCCTCCCACCCGAGACCCGAGCTGGCTAACCTGCCGGGCACCCCCCCCCCCCAGCCCCCTTTCCCTGACCACCCTCCCAGACAACCTAATAATGAAGCCCTTTTTGAAGTGTAGTCGGTGTTGTAATGTAGGAGAATGGGCAGCCAATTTATGCATGGCAATCTCCCAAAAAACAGCAATGTGACAAATGGCCAGATAAACAATTTGTGCTGGGGATTGAGAGGGTAACTATTCACCAGGACACCAGGGGTAACAACTCCCCAGCCCTTTTTCAGAGTAGTGTCGTGGGATCTTTTACACCCACCTGAGAGGGCAGACGGGTCCTTGGTTTAACGTCTTATCCAAAGGATGGCACCTCTGACAGTGCAGCACTCCCTCGGTACTACACTGGGAGTGTCAGCCCCGTCATTGTCTAATATGACCTTCTGACTCTCAGAGGCAGCAAGCAATGTTGCCCATTGAGGCACCTCGAAATCAGTGGTCCCGTCACCGACCTCCTCCCTCGCAGAGTAAAGTTTGGTCCTGCCTCACAATACAGGGTGTGCTGCGGGGCTGAAGCCGGCCGTGTTATAACACTGGCCTGGATTCCAAACGCGGGGCTGGGAATTCAACACTGAGGAGGAATCCTGGTCCTGGTTCCCTGGCCGGAGCTGCGTTGGCGAGTCATCACCATGACTCGCTTTTCAAATTCCAAAGGGCTAGCGAACCCGCCAGCGGCAGGACAGAAGATTCTTCACAATCAAAGCAAAATACTACGGACGCTGGAAATCTGCAACAAGAACTGAAAGCGCTGGAAAAACTCAGCAGGTCTGGCAGCATCTGTGGAGAGAGAAAGAGAGTTAATGTTTCGCCTCCTTTTTTTAGCCCTGAAGAGGAGTCACACGGACTCGAAACGTTAACTCACTTCCTCTCTCCACAGATGCTGCCAGACCTGCTGAGTTTTTCCAGCATTTTCTGTTCTTGTTACAGCAAATTTTTTTCCTGTGTTTCAAAAAAAATAATTAATTAAACCCTCATGACTGTTAACGTAGGGCAAGGTTGTTTGACTGACAGGCAAGGATTGTCCAGTTAGGAAGAGAAGAAACCTGTTCATGTTTCAATTGGCCAACGGAAGCCAGGATGTTGTGAAGATGGACATGTTGGCAACCAACGGCAGCAACTGGAGGAGGACTGCAAGGATAGGTCCTTCTCCACCTGTCTGTAACCTCTGACCCGGTTTGACCACACCCTCCTCCTCCCAACACCTCTCCACTGTGGTCCAGCTGGGTGGGACTGCTCTCACCTGCTTCCATTCTTACCTATCTCATCATAGCCAGAGAATCACTTGCAACAGCTTCTCTGATAGAAGACTGGCTAGATAAGAGGAAACATACAACCATAGAAATACAGAAAATAGGAGCAGGAGTAGGTTATTTGGCCCTTCGAGCCTGTTCCACCATTCATTATGATTGTGGCTGATCCTCTATCTCAATGCCATGCACCCACACTCTCCCCATACCCCTTGATACCTTTAGAGTCTAGAAATCTATCTATTTCTTCTTAAATATATTCAATGACTTGGCCTCTGCAGCCTTCTATGGTAGAGAATTCCACATGTTCACCAGCCTCTGAGTGAAGAAGTTTCTCCTTATCTCAGTCCTAAATGGTCTACCCTGTATCCTGACTGTGACCCCTTGTTCTAGACCCCCCCACCCCCAGCCAGAGGAAACATCATCCCTGTATCCAGTCTGTCCATCCCTGCTAGAATTTTATACGTTTCAATGTGATCCCTTCTCATTCTCCTAAACTCCAGTGAATACAGGACTAGTCAACCCAATCTCACCTCATACAACAAACCCGCCATCCCAGAGGGTAGCCATAAATAGGTCTTTTTCTGGTCAGCAGGTTGTGACGAGTGGTGTGTCACAGGGATCAGTGCTGGGGTCTCAACTTTTTACAATTTGTATAAATGGATGAAGGGACCGAAGGTGTGGTTGCTAAATTTGCTAATAACACAAAGATAGGTAGGATAGTAAATTGTGAAGAGGATGCATGGAGGCTGCAAAGAGATATAGATAGGTTAAGTGAATGGGCAAAGATCTGGCAAATGGAGTATAATGTGGGCAAATGTGAAATTGTCCATTTTGGCAGGAAGAATAAAAAAGCATATTATCTAAATGGTGAGAGATTGCAGAGCTCTGAGATGCAGAGGGATCTGGGTGTCCTAGTGCATGAATCCCAAAAGGTTAATATGCAGGTACAGCAGGTAATTAGGAAAGCTAATAGAGTGTTATCGTTTATTGTGAGGGGAATTGAGTACAAAAGTAGGGAGGTTATGCTTCAGTTGTACAGTTGTGCACCAGTGAGACCACATCTGGAGAGCTGTTTACAGTATTGGTCTCCTTATTTAAGGAAGGATGTAAAAGCGTTAGAAGCAGTTCAGTGGAGGTTTATTAAACTAATACCAGGAATGGGTAGCTTGTCTTATGAGGAAAGGCCGGACAGGGTAGGCTTGTGTCTTTTTTTTATGTGGGCTTCGCTGGCTGGGCCAGCATTTATTGCCCATCCCTAAATGCCCTTGTTCAGAGGGGGCATTTAAGAGTCAACCACATTGCTGTGGGTCTGGAATCACATGTAGGCCAGACCAGATTTCCTTCCCTAAAGGGCATTAGTTTTTATGACAATCAGTAATGGTTTCACAGTCATCATCAGACCTTTAATTCCAGGTTTTTATTGAATTCAAATTTCACCATCTGCCGTGGGGGAATTCAAACCTGGGTCCCCAGAGTATGATGCTTGGTCTCTGGAATACTAGTCCAGTGAAAGTACCACGACACCACCGCTCCTGGAGTCACCTCTTACTTCACTGGAGTTTAGAAGAGTAAGAGGGGACTTGATTGAAACCTTTAAGGTCCTGAGGGGACTTGACAGGGTGGATGTAGGGAGGATGTTTCCTCTTGTGGGAGAATCTAGAACTAGGGGTCACTGTTTAAAAATAAGGGGTCGCTCACTTAAGACAGAGATGAGGAGAGTTTTTTTTCTCTCAGAGGGTCGTGAGTCTTTGGAACTCTCTCCCTCAAAAAGCGGAGGAAGCAGAGTCTTTGAATATTTTTAAGGCAGAGCCTTTTATTTATTAACAAGGGGGTGAAAGGTTATCGGGGGTAGGCGGGAATGTGGGGTTGAGGTTATAATCAGGTCAGCCACGATCTTATTGAATGGTGGAGCAGGCTCGAGGGGCCGAGTGGCCTACTCCTGCTCCTCATTGATATGTTCGTATGGATGTCCTTCCTGCTCTTGCAGGAGGTAACTCACCTCCTTACTCCCCAAAGCCTGTCCACCATCTACAAGGCACAAGTCAGGAGTGTGATGGAATACTCTCCACTTGCCTGGATGAGTGCAGCTCCCACAACACTCAAGAAGCTCAACACCATCCAGGACAAAGCAGCCCGCTTGATTGGCACCCCATCCACAAACATTCACTCCCTCCACCACCGACACACAGTAACAGCAGCGTGTACCATCTACAAGATGCACTGCAGCAACTCACTAAGGCTCCTTGGACATCATCTTCCAAACTCATGACCACTACCATCTAGAAGGACAAGGGCAGCAGACACATGGGAACACCACCACCTGGAAGTTCCCCTCCGAGTCACTCACCATCCTGACTTGGAAATATATCGCCGTTCCTTCACTGTCGCTGGGTCAAAATCCTGGAACTCCCTCTCTAACAGCACTGTGGGTGTACCTACACCACATGGACTGCAGCGGTTCAAGAAGGCAGCTCACCACCACCTTCTCAAGGACAATTAGGGAGGGGCAATAAATGCTGGGCCCTGCCAAGCCCACATCCCATGAATGAATAAAGAAAAGTTTGTCCACTCCTGAACACTTCAGTGGATGAGTGGAGCTGCAGTGCTGCTTATTCCTGTGCTGTCGGACATGCAGTGATCTCTGTCACTCCCTGTTTCCCTCTTGTTATTGTTGACTAGTGTAGTCGGGGCTTATCAGAGGGCCAAAAGGGACGTTATACAAAGGAAGGTGCAATGAATACAGGGCATTATCGTTTTTGACTGAAACGTGCCTCGGAACAATAGGTAATGAAGGCCAGTCCCCCAAAGGGACATCTTGCACTGTGGACCTCTTAAAGCAGTCAGCAGGGATTCACATCAGAGGCTGTGTGAAGGCTAACCCCAGCCTAGCCACCAGGCAAGATTGTTGGAAAGCGTTAAAATCAAGCCGTGCGGGTGACATGGTGACTTATTCTCAAACCTCCTTCCAGCGAAGAAACACACTGAGACGGTGTCCTTATTTGGAGGCCCAAATCTGCAGCTTCCATACATCCCATCCCCTTCCCTGCCTCAGCCCACTTCGAGCTGAAAGCCTCGCCCACTCGCTCGTTGCCCTGACGCTTCCGACGCACGAGAGGGCCAGATGGCCTGTTTCGGTGGCCTATCATTCTACTCAGGGGTGCACCCCTGCACTTGGACCCCATTTTAACCTCTCCCCGATTAAACTCACTCTCTCCTCGGCACAGATCCAGCGCTCGGCCTGCACTCCGGGCTACCTCAAGCTCTCTGCGACTCCAGCTGCCGTTGGTTCCACCGGGTCTCCTTTCCACTGAGTTGCTCGTTTAAGATGGGCGAGGAACGAGAGGAGAGAGTGTGCCTCCCTTTCTAAACTGTCAGTAAATCACTCATAATTGCTGGCTGCACAGGAGCCAGGAAGTGAGTCAGGAGACTAAGTGGCTACTTTTCTTAACAAAAGGAATAATTAGGCTCTAATGGAATTTCAATTTTGAGACCGAGACTTCAGTGCAGACAGACAGTAGACAGACTGATCAGCAGTGAGAGTCGACTGTGAGAGAACATAGAGATTGACAACCAAGAGAGGCTATTCAGTGCTCTGAGGCTGAAGAAAGCGATGGGGAGCAGTCAGGGTTGATGGGGGTAGGGGACGAGGCAGGTACAGAAACAATACGGGGAGGGAGAAAGTGGGCAGGGCAAGGATGCAGGGAGTGTGGAGACAGACAGGATGAGGTCAGACTATTGACTTCCAACAAACAAGTACATGGGCAACTGAACCAGCAGGTTTACACAGAGACAAAAACAAAAAAAAAAGCTGCGGATGCTGGAAATCCAAAACGAAAACAGGATTACCTGGAAAAACTCAGCAGGTCTGGCAGCATCGGCGGAGAAGAAAAGAGTTGACGTTTCGAGTCCTCATGACCCTTCCACAGAACTAGGTGAATCCAAGAAAGGGGTGAAATATAAGCTGGTTTAAGGTGTGTTGGGGGAATGGTGGTTTGCATAGGGGGAGAGAAGTGGAGGGGGGTGGTGTGGTGATCTGCTTCTATCGCTGTTTGTTTGTCCCTACAATCACACCAACCCCCTCCGCTTCTCTCCCCCCATCCAAACCACGCCCCACCCCACACACCTTAAACCAGCTTATATTTCACCCCTTTCTTGGATTCACTCAAGTTCTGTCGAAGGGTCATGAGGACTCGAAACGTCAACTCTTTTCTTCTCCACCAAAGCTGCCAGACCTGCTGAGTTTTTCCAGGTAATTCTGTTTTTGCAGCAATTTACACATTGACTGGACCGAGCGAGAGCAAATAATGACACGCTGAAACCATGGTACCCTGTAAATACTGACAGACTTCCCGGGGACCTCCTGTAAATACTGACACACTTCCCGGGGACCCCCTGTAAATACTGACACACTTCCCGGGGACCCCCTGTAAATACTGACACACTTCCCGGGGACCCCCTGTAAATACTGACACACTCTCTGGGGAACCCCTGTAAATACTGACACACTTCCCGGGGACCCCCTGTAAATACTGACACACTTCCCGGGGACCCCCTGTAAATACTGACACACTCTCTGGGGAACCCCTGTAAATACTGACACACTCCCCGGGGACACTCTGTAAATACAGACACACACCCCAGGGACTTCCTGTAAATAGTGACACACACCACGGGTAACGCGTGTGAATACTGACACACTCCCCGGGGACCCCCTGCAAATAGTGACACACTCCCCGGGGACCCCCTGAAAATACTGACACACTCCTTGGGGACCCCCTGTAAATACTGACACACTCCCCGGGGACCCCCTGTAAATACTGACACACTCCCCGGGGACCCCCTGAAAATACTGACACACTCCCCGGGGACCTGCTGTAAATACTGACACACTCCTTGGGGACCCCCTGTAAATACTGACACACTCCCCAGGGACTCCCTGTAAATACTGACACAATCCCCGGGGACCCCCTGAAAATACTGACACACTACCCGGGGACCCCCTGTAAATACTGACACACTCCCCGGGGACCGCCTGTAAATACTGACACACTCCTTGGGGACCCCCTGTAAATAATGAAACACCTTCCAGAGACAACCTGTAAATACTGACACACTCCCCGGGGACTTCCTGTAAACACTGACATACACCCTGGGGACCCCCCTGTAAATACTCACACATTCTCCGCGGTCCCCCCTGTAAATACTGACACACACCTCGGGACCCCCTGTAAATACTGACACACACCTCGGGACCCCCTGTAAATACCGACACGGTCCCAAGTGCCCCCCTGTAAATGCTGACACACTCCCTGGGGACCCCCTGTAAATACTGACACTCTCCCCAGGAATTCCCTGTAAATAATGACACACTCCCCGGGGCCAACTGTAAATAATGACACACTCCCCGGGGACACCATGTAAATACTGACACACTCCCTGGGGACCCCCTGTAAATACTGACAATCTCCCCAGGGTTTCCCTGTAAATAGTGGCACACACCCCGGACACCCCCTGTAAATACTAACACACTCCCAGGTGACTTCCTGTAAACACTGACATACTCCTGGGGAACCCCCCCTGTAAATACTCACACATTCTCCGCGGTCCCCCCTGTAAATACTGACACACACCTCGGGGACCCCCTGTAAATACTGACACACTCCCCGGGGGCCCCCTGTAAATACTGACACACACCTCGGGACCCCCTGTCAATACCGACACGCTCCCCGGGGACCCCCTGTAAATACTGACACACTCCCTGGGGACCCCTGTAAATACTGATACACCCCAGGGACCGCCTGTAAATACTGACAAACCCCAGAGACCGCCTGTAAATACTGACACACTTCCTGGGGACACCCTGTAAATACTGACACACTCTCTGGGGAACCCCTGTAAATACTGACACACTCCACAGGGACACACTCTAAATACTAACACTATCCGGGGACCCCCTGTAAATACTGACACACTCTCTGGGGAACCCCTGTAAACACTGACACACTCCAGAGACCCCCTGTAAATACCGACAAGCTCCCCTGGGACATCCTGTAAATACTGACACACTCCCTGGGGACCCCCTGTAAATACTGACACACTCCCAGGGGACCCCTGTAAATACTGACACACCCCAGGGACTGCCTGTAAATACTGACACACCCCAGAGACCGCCTGTAAATATTGCCACACTCCCTGCGGACCCCCTGTAAATACTGACACACTCCCTGGGGACCCCCTGTAAATATTGACACACTCCCTGGGGACCCCCTGTAAATATTACACACTCCCCGGAGACCCCCTGTAAATACTGACACACTTCCCGGGGACACCGTGTAAATACTGACACACTCTCTGGGGAACCCCTGTAAATACTGACACACTCACAGGGACCCCCTTTAAATCCTGACACGCTCCCCAGGGTCCCCCTGTAAATACTGACACACTCCCCAGGGATTCCCTGTAAATACTGACACACACCCCAGAGACACCCTGTAAATACTGACACATTCCCTAGGGACCCCCTGTAAATACTGACACACACCCCAGAGACACCCTGTAAATACTGACACTCTCCCTGGGGACACACTGTAAATACTGACACACTCCATGGGGAATACCTATAAATACTGACACACTCCCCGAGGATCCCCTGTAAATATTGACACGCACCCCGGGGACCCCTGTAAATACCGACAGGCTCCCCAGGGATTCCCTGTAAATACTGAAACACTCCCCGGGGACCCCCTGTAAATACTGACATACTCCCCGGGGACCCCCTGTAAATACTGACACACTCCTTGGGGACCCCCTGTAAATATTGAAACATTCCCCAGAGACACCCTGTAAATACTAACACACTCCCCGGGGACTTCCTGTAAACACTGACATACTCCCTGTGGACACCCCTGTAAATACTCACACATTCTCCGCGGTCCCCCCTGTAAATACTGACACACACCTCGGGACCCCCTGTAAATACTGACACACTCCCCAGGGATTACCTGTAAATACTGACACACACCCCAGAGACACCCTGTAAATACTGACACACTCCCTAGGGGACCCCTGTAAATACTGACACACTCCCTGGGGACACACTGTAAATACTGACACACTCCCGGGGACTTCCTGTAAACACTGACATACTCCCTGGGGACCCCCCTGTAAATACTCACAAATTCTCCGCGGGGACTCCCTTTAAATCCTGACACACTCCCCAGGGTCCCCCTGTAAATCCTGACACACTCCCCAGGGTCCCCCTGTAAATACTGACACACTCCCCAGGGATTCCCTGTAAATACTGACACACTCCCCAGGGATTCCCTGTAAATACTGACACACTCCCCAGGGATTACCTGTAAATACTGACACACACCCTAGAGACACCCTGTAAATACTGACACTCTCCCTGGGGACACATTGTAAATACTGACAGGCTCCCCAGGGATTCCCTATAAATACTGAAACACTCCCTGGGGACCACCTGTAAATACTGAAACACTCCCCGGGGACACCCTATAAATACTGACACACTCCTTGATTACCCCTGTAAATATTGAAACTTTCCACAGAGACACCCTGTAATTACTAACACACTCCCCGGGGCCTTCCTGTAAACACTGACACACTGTAAATACTCACACATTCTCCGCGATCCCCCCTGTAAATACTGACACACTCCCCGGGGACCCCCTGTAAATACTGACACACACCTCGAGACACCCTGTAAATACCAACACGCTCCCAAGGGCCCCTCTGTAAATACTGACACACTCCCTGGGGACCCCCTGTAAATACTGACACACTCCCCCGGGGACCCCCTGTAAATACTGACACACTCCCTGGGGACCCCCTGTAAATACTGACACACACCTCGGGACCCCCTGTCAATACCGACACGCTGCCCGGGAACCCCCTGTAAATACTGACACACTCCCTGGGGACCCCCTGTAAATACTGACACACTTCCCGTGGACACCCTGTAAGTACTGACACACTCCCCGGGGACCCCCTGTAAATACTGACACACTCTCTGGGGACCCCCTGTAAATACTGACACACTCTCTGGGCAACCCCTGTAAATACTGACACACTCCACAGGGAGACACAGTAAATACTAACTCTACCCGGGGAAACCCTGTAAATACTGAGACACTCCCCAGAGACCCCCTGTAAATACCGACACGCTCCCCAGGGACACCCTGTAAATACTGACACACTCCCCAGGGACACCCTGTAAATACTGACACACTCCCTGTGGACCCCCTGTAAATACTGACACACTCCCCAGGTACCCCCTGTAAATACTGACACACTCCCTGTGGACCCCCTGTAAATACTGATACACACCTTGGAGAGCCCCTGTAAATACTGACACACCTTCCCCGGGGACCCTCTGTAAATACTGACACACTCCCCGGACCCCTTGTAAATACTGACACACTCCCCGGACCCCTTGTAAATACTGACACACTCTCCAGAGACCACCTGTAAATACTGACACACTCCCTGTGGACCCCCTGTAAATACTGACACACTCCCCGGGGACCACCTGTAAATACTGACACACTCCCCGGGGACACACTGTAAATACTGACACACTCCCCATGGATTCCCTGTAAATACTGACACACCCACTTGGGACCCCCTGTAAATATTGACACACTCCCCGGGGAGACACTGTATATACTAACACATTCCCCGGGGAAACCCTGTTAATATTGATACACTCCCCGGGGAGACACTGTAAATGCTAACATACTCGCCATGGACCCCCTGCAAATATTGACACACGCCCCCGGGACCCCCTGTAAATACTGACACACTCCCCAGGGACTTCCTGTAAATACTGACACACTCCCGTGGAGCCCCTGTAAATACTGACACACTCCCCGGGGACCCCCTGTAAATACCTACACACTCCCAGGGAACCCCCTGTAAATACTGACACACTCCCCGGGGACACACCTTAAATACTGACACACTCCCTGGGGACCCCCTGTAAATACTGACACACTCCCCGGGGACACACTGTAAATACTGACACACTCACCGGGCACCCCCTGTAAATACTGACACACTCGCCGGGTCACCCTGTAAATACTGACACACTCTCTGGGGAACCCCTGTAAATACTGACATACTCCCCGGGGACCCCCCTGTAAATACTGACACACTCCACAGGGACCCCCTTTAAATCCTGACACGCTCCCCAGGGTCCCCCTGTAAATACTGACACACTCCCCAGGGATTCCCTGTAAATACTGACACACTCCCCAGGGATTACCTGTAAATACTGACACACACCCCAGAGACACCCTGTAAATACTGACACATTCCCTAGGGACCCCCTGTAAATACTGACACACACCCCAGAGAGCCCCTGTAAATACTGACACACACCCTGGGGACACACTGTAAATACTGACACACTCCATGGGGAATACCTGTAAATACTGACACACTCCCCGAGGATCCCCTGTAAATATTGACACGCTCCCCGGGGACCCCTGTAAATACCGACAGGCTCCCCGGGGACATCCTGTAAATACTGACACACTCCCCAGGGACACCCTGTAAATACTGGTACACTCCTTGGGGACCCCCTGTAAATATTGAAACATTCCCCAGAGCCACCCTGTAAATACTAACACACTCCCCGGGGACTTCCTGTAAACACTGACATACTCCCTGTGGACACCCCTGTAAATAGTCACACATTCTCCGCGGTCCCCCCTGTAAATACTAACACACTCCCTGGGGACACCCTGTAAATACTGACACACTCCCCAGGGATTACCTGTAAATACTGACACACACCCCAGAGACACCCTGTAAATACTGACACACTCCCTAGGGAACCCCTGTAAATACTGACACACACCCCAGAGACACCCTGTAAATACTGACACTCTCCCTGGGGACACACTGTAAATACTGACACACTCCCCGAGGACCCCCTGTAAATATTGACACACTACCCGGGGACCCCCTGTAAATACTGACACACTCCTTGGAGACCCCCTGTAAATACTGACACACTCCCCAGGGACACCCTGTAAATACTGGTACACTCCTTGGGGAACCCCTGTAAATATTGAAACATTCCCCAGAGCCACCCTGTAAATACTAACACACTCCCCGGGGACTTCCTGTAAACACTGACATACTCCCTGTGGACACCCCTGTAAATACTCACACATTCTCCGCGGTCCCCCCTGTAAATACTGACACACTCCCTGGGGACACCCTGTAAATACTGACACACGCCCCAGGGATTACCTGTAAATACTGACACACACCCCAGAGACACCCTGTAAATACTGACACACTCCCTAGGGAACCCCTGTAAATACTGACACACACCCCAGAGACACCCTGTAAATACTGACACTCTCCCTGGGGACACACTGTAAATACTGACACACTCCCCGAGGACCCCCTGTAAATATTGACACACTACCCGGGGACCCCCTGTAAATACTGACACACTCCTTGGGGACCCCCTGTAAATACTGACACACTCCATGGGGACCCCCTGTAAATACTGACACACTCCTTGGGGACACCCTGTAAATAATGACACACTCCCTGGGGAGCCCCTGTAAATACTGACACACTCCCCAGAGAAACCCTGTAAATACTAACACACTCCCCGGGGACTTCCTGTAAACACTGACATACTCCCTGTGGACTCCCCTGTAAATACTCACAAATTCTCCGCGGTCCCCTCTGTAAATACTAACACACTCCCTGGGGACACCCTGTAAATACTGACACACTCCCCGGGGACCCCCTGTAAATACTGACATACTCCCTGGGGAGACCCTGTAAATACTGACACACTCCCCGGGGATTACCTGTAAATACTGACACACACCCCAGAGACACCCTGTAAATACTGACACACTCCCTGGGGACACACTGTAAATACTGACACACACCCCAGAGACACCCTGTAAATACTGACACACTCCCCGGGGATTACCTGTAAATACTGACACACACCCCAGAGACACCCTGTAAATACTGACACACTCCCCGGGGATTACCTGTAAATACTGACACACACCCCAGAGACACCCTGTAAATACTGACACACTCCCTAGGGAACCCCTGTAAATACTGACACACTCCCTGGGGACACACTGTAAATACTGACACACTCCCTGGGGACACACTGTAAATACTGACACACTCCCTGGGGACACACTGTAAATACTAACACACTCCCGGGGACTTCCTGTAAACAGTGACATACTCCCTGGGGACCCCCCGTAAATACTCACAAATTCTCCGCGGGGACTCCCTTTAAATCCTGACACACTCCCCAGGGTCCCCCTGTAAATACTGACACACTCCCCAGGGATTCCCTGTAAATACTGACACACTCCCCAGGGATTACCTGTAAATACTGACACACACCCTAGAGACACCCTGTAAATACTGACACTCTCCCTGGGGACACATTGTAAATAACGACAGGCTCCCCAGTGATTCCCTATAAATACTGAAACACTCCCTGGGGACCCCCTGTAAATACTGAAACACTCCCCGGGGACACCTTGTAAATACTGACACACTCCTTGATTACCCCCTGTAAATATGGAAACTTTCCGCAGAGACACCCTGTAATTACTAACACACTCCCCGGGGACTTCCTGTAAACACTGACACACTGTAAATACTCACACATTCTCCGCGATCCCCCCTGTAAATACTGACACACTCGCCGGGGACCCCCTGTAAATACTGACACACACCTCGAGACACCCTGTAAATACCAACACGCTCCCAAGGGCCCCTCTGTAAATACTGACACACTCCCTGGGGACCCCCTGTAAATACTGACACACTCCCCCGGGGACCCCCTGTAAATACTGACACACTCCCTGGGGACCCCCTGTAAGTACTGACACACACCTCGGGACCCCCTGTCAATACCGACACGCTGCCCGGGAACCCCCTGTAAATACTGACACACTCCCTGGGGACCCCCTGTAAATACCTACACACTCCCAGGGAACCCCCTGTAAATACTGACACACTCCCCGGGGACACACCTTAAATACTGACACACTCCCTGGGGACCCCCTGTAAATACTGACACACTCCCCGGGGACACACTGTAAATACTGACACACTCACCGGGCACCCCCTGTAAATACTGACACACTCGCCGGGTCACCCTGTAAATACTGACACACTCTCTGGGGAACCCCTGTAAATACTGACACACTCCACAGGGTCCCCCTGTAAATACTGACACACTCCCCAGGGATTCCCTGTAAATACTGACACACTCCCCAGGGATTACCTGTAAATACTGACACACACCCCAGAGACACCCTGTAAATACTGACACATTCCCTAGGGACCCCCTGTAAATACTGACACACACCTCAGAGAGCCCCTGTAAATACTGACACACACCCTGGGGACCCACTGTAAATACTGAAACACTCCCCGGGGACCCCTGTAAATGCCGACAGGCTCCCCAGGGATTCCCTGTAAATACTGAAACACTCCCTGGGGAGCCCCTGTAAATACTGACATACTCCCCGGGGACCCCCTGTAAATACTGACACACTCCCTGGGGAGCCCCTGTAAATACTGACACACTCCCCGGGGATTACCTGTAAATACTGACACACACCCCAGAGACACCCTGTAAATACTGACACACTCCCTGGGGACACACTGTAAATACTGACACACTCCCCAGAGAAACCCTGTAAATACTAACACACTCCCGGGGATTACCTGTAAATACTGACACACACCCCAGAGACACCCTGTAAATACTGACACACTCCCCGGGGATTACCTGTAAATACTGACACACACCCCAGAGACACCCTGTAAATACTGACACACTCCCCGGGGATTACCTGTAAATACTGACACACACCCCAGAGACACCCTGTAAATACTGACACACTCCCCAGGGATTCCCTGTAAATACTGAAACACTCCCTGGGGAGCCCCTGTAAATACTGACATACTCCCCGGGGACCCCTGTAAATACTGACACACTCCCCGGGGATTACCTGTAAATACTGACACACACCCCAGAGACACCCTGTAAATACTGACACATTCCCCGGGGATTACCTGTAAATACTGACACACACCCCAGAGACACCCTGTAAATACTGACACACTCCCCGGGGATTACCTGTAAATACTGACACACACCCCAGAGACACCCTGTAAATACTGACACACTCCCTAGGGAACCCCTGTAAATACTGACACACTCCCTGGGGACACACTGTAAATACTGACACACTCCCTGGGGACACACTGTAAATACTGACACACTCCCTGGGGACACACTGTAAATACTAACACACTCCCGGGGACTTCCTGTAAACAGTGACATACTCCCTGGGGACCCCCCTGTAAATACTCACAAATTCTCCGCGGGGACTCCCTTTAAATCCTGACACACTCCCCAGGGTCCCCCTGTAAATACTGACACACTCCCCAGGGATTCCCTGTAAATACTGACACACTCCCCAGGGATTACCTGTAAATACTGACACACACCCTAGAGACACCCTGTAAATACTGACACTCTCCCTGGGGACACATTGTAAATACCGACAGGCTCCCCAGTGATTCCCTATAAATACTGAAACACTCCCTGGGGACCCCCTGTAAATACTGAAACACTCCCCGGGGACACCTTGTAAATACTGACACACTCCTTGATTACCCCCTGTAAATATTGAAACTTTCCGCAGAGACACCCTGTAATTACTAACACACTCCCCGGGGACTTCCTGTAAATACTGACACACTGTAAATACTCACACATTCTCCGCGATCCCCCCTGTAAATACTGACACACTCCCCGGGGACCCCTTGTAAATACTGACACACACCTCGAGACACCCTGTAAATACCAACACGCTCCCAAGGGCCCCTCTGTAAATACTGACACACTCCCTGGGGACCCCCTGTAAATACTGACACACTCCCCCGGGGACCCCCTGTAAATACTGACACACTCCCTGGGGACCCCCTGTAAGTACTGACACACACCTCGGGACCCCCTGTCAATACCGACACGCTGCCCGGGAACCCCCTGTAAACACTGACACACTGTAAATACTCACACATTCTCCGCGATCCCCCCTGTAAATACTGACACACTCGCCGGGGACCCCCTGTAAATACTGACACACACCTCGAGACACCCTGTAAATACCAACACGCTCCCAAGGGCCCCTCTGTAAATACTGACACACTCCCTGGGGACCCCCTGTAAATACCTACACACTCCCAGGGAACCCCCTGTAAATACTGACACACTCCCCGGGGACACACCTTAAATACTGACACACTCCCTGGGGACCCCCTGTAAATACTGACACACTCCCCGGGGACACACTGTAAATACTGACACACTCACCGGGCACCCCCTGTAAATACTGACACACTCGCCGGGTCACCCTGTAAATACTGACACACTCCCTGGGGACCCCCTGTAAATACCTACACACTCCCAGGGAACCCCCTGTAAATACTGACACACTCCCCGGGGACACACCTTAAATACTGACACACTCCCTGGGGACCCCCTGTAAATACTGACACACTCCCCGGGGACACACTGTAAATACTGACACACTCACCGGGCACCCCCTGTAAATACTGACACACTCGCCGGGTCACCCTGTAAATACTGACACACTCTCTGGGGAACCCCTGTAAATACTGACACACTCCACAGGGTCCCCCTGTAAATACTGACACACTCCCCAGGGATTCCCTGTAAATACTGACACACTCCCCAGGGATTACCTGTAAATACTGACACACACCCCAGAGACACCCTGTAAATACTGACACATTCCCTAGGGACCCCCTGTAAATACTGACACACACCTCAGAGAGCCCCTGTAAATACTGACACACACCCTGGGGACCCACTGTAAATACTGAAACACTCCCCGGGGACCCCTGTAAATGCCGACAGGCTCCCCAGGGATTCCCTGTAAATACTGAAACACTCCCTGGGGAGCCCCTGTAAATACTGACATACTCCCCGGGGACCCCCTGTAAATACTGACACACTCCCTGGGGAGCCCCTGTAAATACTGACACACTCCCCGGGGATTACCTGTAAATACTGACACACACCCCAGAGACACCCTGTAAATACTGACACACTCCCTGGGGACACACTGTAAATACTGACACACTCCCCAGAGAAACCCTGTAAATACTAACACACTCCCGGGGATTACCTGTAAATACTGACACACACCCCAGAGACACCCTGTAAATACTGACACACTCCCCGGGGATTACCTGTAAATACTGACACACACCCCAGAGACACCCTGTAAATACTGACACACTCCCCGGGGATTACCTGTAAATACTGACACACACCCCAGAGACACCCTGTAAATACTGACACACTCCCCAGGGATTCCCTGTAAATACTGAAACACTCCCTGGGGAGCCCCTGTAAATACTGACATACTCCCCGGGGACCCCTGTAAATACTGACACACTCCCCGGGGATTACCTGTAAATACTGACACACACCCCAGAGACACCCTGTAAATACTGACACATTCCCCGGGGATTACCTGTAAATACTGACACACACCCCAGAGACACCCTGTAAATACTGACACACTCCCCGGGGATTACCTGTAAATACTGACACACACCCCAGAGACACCCTGTAAATACTGACACACTCCCTAGGGAACCCCTGTAAATACTGACACACTCCCTGGGGACACACTGTAAATACTGACACACTCCCTGGGGACACACTGTAAATACTGACACACTCCCTGGGGACACACTGTAAATACTAACACACTCCCGGGGACTTCCTGTAAACAGTGACATACTCCCTGGGGACCCCCCTGTAAATACTCACAAATTCTCCGCGGGGACTCCCTTTAAATCCTGACACACTCCCCAGGGTCCCCCTGTAAATACTGACACACTCCCCAGGGATTCCCTGTAAATACTGACACACTCCCCAGGGATTACCTGTAAATACTGACACACACCCTAGAGACACCCTGTAAATACTGACACTCTCCCTGGGGACACATTGTAAATACCGACAGGCTCCCCAGTGATTCCCTATAAATACTGAAACACTCCCTGGGGACCCCCTGTAAATACTGAAACACTCCCCGGGGACACCTTGTAAATACTGACACACTCCTTGATTACCCCCTGTAAATATTGAAACTTTCCGCAGAGACACCCTGTAATTACTAACACACTCCCCGGGGACTTCCTGTAAATACTGACACACTGTAAATACTCACACATTCTCCGCGATCCCCCCTGTAAATACTGACACACTCCCCGGGGACCCCCTGTAAATACTGACACACACCTCGAGACACCCTGTAAATACCAACACGCTCCCAAGGGCCCCTCTGTAAATACTGACACACTCCCTGGGGACCCCCTGTAAATACTGACACACTCCCCCGGGGACCCCCTGTAAATACTGACACACTCCCTGGGGACCCCCTGTAAGTACTGACACACACCTCGGGACCCCCTGTCAATACCGACACGCTGCCCGGGAACCCCCTGTAAATACTGACACACTCCCTGGGGACCCCCTGTAAATACCTACACACTCCCAGGGAACCCCCTGTAAATACTGACACACTCCCCGGGGACACACCTTAAATACTGACACACTCCCTGGGGACCCCCTGTAAATACCTACACACTCCCAGGGAACCCCCTGTAAATACTGACACACTCCCCGGGGACACACCTTAAATACTGACACACTCCCTGGGGACCCCCTGTAAATACTGACACACACCTCAGAGAGCCCCTGTAAATACTGACACACACCATGGGGACCCACTGTAAATACTGAAACACTCCCCGGGGACCCCTGTAAATGCCGACAGGCTCCCCAGGGATTCCCTGTAAATACTGAAACACTCCCTGGGGAGCCCCTGTAAATACTGACATACTCCCCGGGGACCCCCTGTAAATACTGACAAACTCCCTGGGGAGACCCTGTAAATACTGACACACTCCCCGGGGATTACCTGTAAATACTGACACACACCCCAGAGACACCCTGTAAATACTGACACACTCCCTGGGGACACACTGTAAATACTGACACACTCCCCAGAGAAACCCTGTAAATACTAACACACTCCCGGGGATTACCTGTAAATACTGACACACACCCCAGAGACACCCTGTAAATACTGACACACTCCCCGGGGATTACCTGTAAATACTGACACACACCCCAGAGACACCCTGTAAATACTGACACACTCCCTAGGGAACCCCTGTAAATACTGACACACTCCCTGGGGACACACTGTAAATACTGACACACTCCCTGGGGACACACTGTAAATACTGACACACTCCCTGGGGACACACTGTAAATACTAACACACTCCCGGGGACTTCCTGTAAACAGTGACATACTCCCTGGGGACCCCCCTGTAAATACTCACAAATTCTCCGCGGGGACTCCCTTTAAATCCTGACACACTCCCCAGGGTCCCCCTGTAAATACTGACACACTCCCCAGGGATTCCCTGTAAATACTGACACACTCCCCAGGGATTACCTGTAAATACTGACACACACCCTAGAGACACCCTGTAAATACTGACACTCTCCCTGGGGACACATTGTAAATACCGACAGGCTCCCCAGTGATTCCCTATAAATACTGAAACACTCCCTGGGGACCCCCTGTAAATACTGAAACACTCCCCGGGGACACCTTGTAAATACCGACACACTCCTTGGTTACCCCCTGTAAATATGGTAACTTTCCGCAGAGACACCCTGTAATTACTAACACACTCCCCGGGGACTTCCTGTAAACACTGACACACTGTAAATACTCACACATTCTCCGCGATCCCCCCTGTAAATACTGACACACTCCCCGGGGACCCCCTGTAAATACTGACACACACCTCGAGACACCCTGTAAATACCAACACGCTCCCAAGGGCCCCTCTGTAAATACTGACACACTCCCTGGGGACCCCCTGTAAATACTGACACACTCCCCCGGGGACCCCCTGTAAATACTGACACACTCCCCAGGGATTCCCTGTAAATACTGACACACTCCCCAGGGATTACCTGTAAATACTGACACACACCCCAGAGACACCCTGTAAATACTGACACATTCCCTAGGGACCCCCTGTAAATACTGACACACACCTCAGAGAGCCCCTGTAAATACTGACACACACACTGGGGACCCACTGTAAATACTGAAACACTCCCCAGGGACCCCTGTAAATACCGACAGGCTCCCCAGGGATTCCCTGTAAATACTGAAACACTCCCTGGGGAGCCCCTGTAAATACTGACATACTCCCCGGGGACCCCCTGTAAATACTGACACACTCCCTGGGGAGCCCCTGTAAATACTGACACACTCCCCGGGGACATCCTGTAAATACTGACACACTCCTTGGGGACACCCTGTAAATATTGAAACATTCCCCAGAGCCACCCTGTAAATACTAACACACTCCCCGGGGACTTCCTGTAAACACTGACATACTCCCTGTGGACACCCCTGTAAATACTCACACATTCTCCGCGGTCCCCCCTGTAAATACTGACACACACCTCGGGACCCCCTGTAAATACTGACACACTCCCCGGGGACTTCCTGTAAACACTGACATACTCCCTGTGGACACCCCTGTAAATACTCACACATTCTCCGCGGTCCCCCCTGTAAATACTGACACACTCCCCAGGGATTACCTGTAAATACTGACACACACCCCAGAGACACCCTGTAAATACTGACACACTCCCTAGGGAACCCCTGTAAATACTGACACACACCCCAGAGACACCCTGTAAATACTGACACACTCCATGGGGAAAACCTGTAAATACTGACACACTCCCCGAGGATTCCCTGTAAATACTGACACACTCCCCGGGGACCCCTGTAAATACCGACAGGCTCCCCAGGGATTCCCTGTAAATACTGAAACACTCCCCGGGGACCCCCTGTAAATACTGACATACTCCCCGGGGACCCCCTGTAAATACTGACACACTCCCCGGGGACCCCCAGTAAATACTGACACACTCCCTGGGGACCCCCTGTAAATACTGAAACACACCTCAGGACCCCCTGTAAATACCGACATGCTCCCCCGGGGACCCCCTGTAAATACTGACACACTCCCGTGGACCCCCTGTAAATACTGACACAATCCCCCGGGGACCCTCTGTAAATACTGACACACTCCCCGGGGACCCCCTGTAAATACTGACACACTCCTTGGGGACCCCCTGTAAATATTGACACACTCCCCAGATAAACCCTGTAAATACTGACACACTCCCCGGGGACTTCCTGTAAACACTGACATACTCCCTGTGGACTCCCCTGTAAATACTCACAAATTCTCCGCGGTCCCCTCTGTAAATACTAACACACTCCCCGGGGACACCCTGTAAATACTGACACACTCCCCGGGGACACCC
This sequence comes from Isurus oxyrinchus, assembly GCA_026770705.1. Lineage (NCBI taxonomy): Eukaryota > Metazoa > Chordata > Chondrichthyes > Lamniformes > Lamnidae > Isurus > Isurus oxyrinchus. The sequence goes on from JANJGN010000011.1 coordinate 6,231,063, forward strand.
TGTAAATACTGACACACTCCCCGGGGACACCCTGTAAATACTGACATACTCCCTGGGGACCCCCTGTAAATACTGACATACTCCCTGGGGAGCCCCTGTAAATACTGACACACTCCCCGGGGACCCCCTGTAAATACTGACACACTCCCCAGGGATTACCTGTAAATACTGACACACACCCCAGAGACACCCTGTAAATACTGACACACTCCCTAGGGAACCCCTGTAAATACTGACACACTCCCTGGGGACACACTGTAAATACTGACATACTCCATGGGGAAAACCTGTAAATACTGACACACTCCCCGGGGACCCCTGTAAATCCCGACAGGCTCCCCAGGGATTCCCTGTAAATACTGAAACACTCCCTGGGGACGCCCTGTAAATACTGACATACTCCCCGGGGACCCCCTGTAAATACTGAAACACACCTCAGGACCCCCTTTAAATACTGACACGCTCCAAAGGGTACCCCGATAAATACTGACACACTCCCTGGGAACCCCCTGTAAATACTGACACACTCCCCGGGGACCCCCTGTAAATACTGACACACTCCCCGGGGACCCCCTGTAAATACTGACACACTACTCGGGGACCCCCTTTAAATACTGACACACTCCCCGGGGACCCCCTCTAAATACTGACACACTCCTTGGGGACCCCCTGTAAATACTGACACACTCCTTGGGGACCCCCTGTAAATACTGAAACACTCCCCAGAGAAAGCCTCTAAATACTAACACACTCCCCGGGGACTTCCTGTAAATACTGACATACTCCCTGGGGACCCCCCTGTAAATACTCACAAATTCTCCGCGGTCCCCTCTGTAAATACAGACACAGTCCCTGGGGACACCCTGTAAATACTGGCTCACTCCCCGGGGACCCCCTGTAAATACTGACACACAGCTCGGGACCCCCTGTAAATACCGACACGCTCCGAAGGGCCCCCCTGTCAATGCTGACACACTCCCTGGGGACCCCCTGTAAATACTGACACTCTCCCCAGGGATTCCCTGTAAACACTGACATACTCCCTGGGGAACCCCCTGGAAATACTCACACATTCTCCGTGGTCCCCCCTATAAATAGTGGCACACACCTCGGAGACCCCCTGTAAATACTGACACACTCCCAGGGGACCCCCTGTAAATACTGACACACACCTCGGGACCACCTGTCAATACCGACACGCTCCCTGGGGACCCCCTGTAAATACTGAAACACTCCCTGGGGACCCACTGTAAATACTGACACACCCCAGGAACTGCCTTTAAATACTGACACACCCCAGGGACCGCCTGTAAATATTGATACACTCCCTGGGGACCCCCTGTAACTACTGACACACTCCCTGGGGACCCCATGTAAATACTGACACACTCCCTGGGGACCCCCTGTAATACTGATACACTCCCTGGGGACCCCCTGTAAATACTGACATTCTCCCTGGGGACCCCCCTGTAAATAATCACACATTCTCCGCAGTCCCCGCTGTAAATAATGACACACTCCCCGGGTCACCATGTAAATACTGACACACTCCCCGGGGACCCCCTGTAAATACTGACACACTCCCCGGGCACACCCTGTAAATACTGACACGCTCCCCGGGGACTCCATGTAAATACTGACACACTCCCCGGGAAACCCCTGTAAATACTGACACACTCCCCGGAGACACCCTGTAAGTACTGACACACTCCCCGGGGATCCCCTGTAAATACTGAAACACTCCCCGGAGACACCCTGTAAGTACTGACACACCCCAGGGACCGCCTGTAAATACTGAAACACTGCCCGGGGACCCCGTGTAACTATTGACACACTCCCCGAGAACGCCATGTAAGTACTGACACACTCCCCGGGGACCCCTTGTAAATACTGACACAGTCCCCGGGGACCCCCTTTAAATACTGACACACTCTCTGGGGAACCCCTGTAAATACTGACACACTCTCTGGGGAACCCCTGTAAATACTGACACACTCTCTGGGGAACCCCTGTAAATACTGACACACTCCCCGAGGATCTCCTGTAAATAATGACACACTCCCCGGGGAGACACTGTAAATACTAACACAACGCAGGGACCCCCCTGTAAATACTGACACACTCCCCAGAGACACCCTGTAAATATTGAAACACTCCCCGGGGACCCCCTGTAAATATTGACATACAGCCCGAGGACCCTATGTAAATACTGACACACTCCCCGGGGACACCGTGTAAATACTGACACACTCCCCGGTGACACCGTGTAAATACTGACACACTCCCCGGGGACCGCCTGTAAATACTGACACACTCCCCGGGGACACCCTGTAAATACTGACACAATTCCCGGGGACACCCTGTAAATACTGACAAACTCTCTGGGGACCCCCTGTAAATACTGATACACACCCCAGAAAGCCCCTGTAAATACTGACACACACCCCGGGCACTCCCTGTAAATAGTGACACACTCCCTGGGAATTCCCAGTAAATACTGACACGCACCCTGTGGACCCCCTGTAAATACTGACACACACCCCGGAGAGCCCCTGTAAATACTGATAAACACCCCGGAGAGCCCCTGTAAATACTGACATACTCCCCGGGGACCCCCTGTAAATACTGACTCACTACCCGGTCCCCCTGTAAATACTGACACACTCCCAGGGACCCCCTGTAAATACTGACACACTCCCCAGAAACACCCTGTAAATATTGACACAGTCCCCGGGGAGACACTGTATATACTAACACATTCCCCGGGGAAACCCTGTTAATATTGACACACTCCCCGGCGAGACACTGTAAATACTGACACACTCCCTGGGGGCCCCTGCAAATATTGACACACGCCCCAGAGACCCCCTGTAAATACTGACACACTCGCCGGGAACCCCCTGTAAATACTGACACACTCCCCGGGGGCCCCTGCAAATATTGACACACGCCCCAGAGACCCCCTGTAAATACTGACACTCCCCAGGGACTTCCTGTAAATACTGACACACTCCCCGGGGACCCCCTGTAAATATTGACACACTCCCCGGGGACACACCTTAAATACTGACACACTCCCCGGGCACCCCCTTTAAATACTGACACACTCCCCGGGGACACCCTGTAAATACTGACACACTCCCTGGGGAACCCCTGTAAATACTGACACACTCCACAGGGAGACACTGTAAATACTAACACTACCCAGGGACGCCCTGTAAATACTGACACAAGCCCCAGAGACCCCCTGTAAATACCGACACGCTCCCCAGGGACACCCTGCAAATACTGACACACTCCCTGGGGACACATTGTAAATACTGACCCACTCCCCGGGGATTCCCTGTAAATACTGACACACTCCCTGTGGACCCCTGTAAATACTGATACACACCCCGGAGAGCCACTGTAAATACTGACACACACCCCGGGCACCCCCTGTAAATAGTGACACACTCCCCGGGAATTCCCGGTAAATACTGACACGCACCCTGTGGACCCCCTGGAAATACTGATACACACCCCGGAGAGCCCCTGTAAATACTGACACACACCCCGGGGATTCCCTGTAAATACTGACACACTCCCTGTGGACCCCCTGTAAACACTGACGCACACCCCCGAGAGCCCCTTTAAATACTGACACACACCCCGGGCACCCCCTGTAAATAGTGACACACTTCCCGGGAATTCCCGGGAATTCCCGGTAAATACTGACACGCCCCCTGTGGACCCACTGTAAATACTGATAAACACCCCGGAGATCCCCTGTAAATACTGACTCACTCCCCGGTCCCCCTGTAAATACTGACACACTCCCGGGGACCCCCTGTTAATACTGACACACTCCCCAGAAACACCCTGTAAATACTGACACACAACCCAGGGACCCCCTGTAAATACTGACACACTCCCTGGGGACCCCCTGTAAATACCTACACACTTCCGGGGAACCCCCTGTAAATACTGACACACTCCCCGGGGACACACCTTAAATACTGATACACTCCCCGGGCACCCCCTTAAAATACTGACACACTACCCGGGGACACCCTGTAAATACTGACACACTCTCTGGGGAACTCCTGTAAATATTGACATACTCCCCGGGGACCCCTGTAAATACTGACACACTCACGGGGACCCCCTGTAAATACTGACACACACCACAGGGACTCCCTTTAAATCCTGACACACTCCCTGGGTCGCCCTGTAAATACTGACGCACTCCCCAGTGACCCCCTGTAAATACTGACACACTCCCCAGAGACACCGTGTAAATACTGACAAATTCCCTAGGGACCCCCTGTAAATACAGACACACTCCCTGGGAACACACTGTAAATACTGACACACTCCATGGGGAATACCTGTAAAAACTGACACACTCCACGAGGACCCCCTGTAAATACTGGCACACTCCCCAGAGACCCCCTGTAAATACTGACACGATCCACGGCACCCCACGGCACCACACACTCTCTGGGGAACTCCTGTAAATATTGACATACTCCCTGTGGAGCCCCTGTAAATACTGACACACACCCCGGGCACCCCCTGTAAATAGTGACACACTCTCCGGGAATTCACGGTAAATACTGACACGCACCCTGTGGACCCCCTGTAAATACTGATACACACCCCGGAGAGCCCCTGTAAATACTGACACACACCCCGGGCACCCCCTGTAAATAGTGACACACTCTCCGGGAATTCACGGTAAATACTGACACGCACCCTGTGGACCCCCTGTAAATACTGATAAACACCCCGGAGAGCCCCTGTAAATACTGACTCACTCCCCGGTCCCCCTGTAAATACTGACACACTCCCGGGGACCCCCTGTTAATACCTACACACTCCCCAGAAACACCCTGTAAATACTGACACACAACCCAGGGACCCCCTGTAAATACTGACACACTCCCTGGGGACCCCCTGTAAATACCTACACACTTCCGGGGAACCCCCTGTAAATACTGACACACTCCCCGGGGACACACCTTAAATACTGATACACTCCCCGGGCACCCCCTTTAAATACTGACACACTACCCGGGGACACCCTGTAAATACTGACACACTCTCTGGGGAACTCCTGTAAATATTGACATACTCCCCGGGGACCCCTGTAAATACTGACACACTCACGGGGACCCCCTGTAAATACTGACACACACCACAGGGACTCCCTTTAAATCCTGACACACTCCCTGGGTCGCCCTGTAAATACTGACGCATCCCCAGTGACCCCCTGTAAATACTGACACACTCCCCAGAGACACCGTGTAAATACTGACAAATTCCCTAGGGACCCCCTGTAAATACTGACACACTCCCTGGGAACACACTGTAAATACTGACACACTCCATGGGGAATACCTGTAAAAACTGACACACTCCACGAGGACCCCCTGTAAATACTGGCACACTCCCCAGAGACCCCCTGTAAATACTGACACGATCCACGGCACCCCACGGCACCACACACTCTCTGGGGAACTCCTGTAAATATTGACATACTCCCTGTGGACCCCCTGTAAATACTGATACACACCCCGGGGAGACACTGTAAATAGTGACACACTCCCCGGGAATTCCCGGTAAATACTGAGACGCACCCTGTGGACCCCCTGTAAATACTGATACACACCCCGGAGAGCCCCTGTAAATACTGACACACACCCGGGCACCCTGTAAATACTGACACACTCCCCAGGATCACCCTGTAAATACCGACACGCTCCCCAGGGACCCCCTGTAAATATTGACACACTCCCCGGGGAGACACTGTAAATACTGACACACTCCCTGGGGAACTCCTGCAAATATTGACACACACCCCAGAGACCCCCTGTAAACACTGACACTCCCCAGGGACTTCCTGTAAATACTGACACACTCCCCAGGGACTTCCTGTAAATACTGACACACTCCCGTGGACCCCCTGTAAATACCTACACACTCCCCAGGGACACCCTGTAAATACTGACACACTCCCTGTGGACCCCCTGTAAATACTGATACACACCCCGGAGAGCCCCTGTAAATACTGACACACACCCCGGGCACCCCCTGTAAATAGTGACACACTCCCCGGGAATTCCCGGTAAATACTGACACGCCCCCTGTGGACCCCCTGTAAATACTGATAAACACCCCGGAGATCCCCTGTAAATACTGACTCACTCCCCGGTCCCCCTGTAAATACTGACACACTCCCGGGGACCCCCTGTAAATACCGACACGCTCCCCAGAAACACCCTGTAAATACTGACACACAACCCAGGGACACCCTGTAAATACTGACACACAACCCAGGGACCCCTGTAAATACTGACACACTCCCCAGAAACACCCTGTAAATACTGACACACAACCCAGGGACCCCCTGTAAATACTGACACACTCCCCGGGGACACCCTGTAAATACTGACACACTCCCTGGGGACCCCCTGTAAATACCTACACACTTCCGGGGAACCCCCTGTAAATACTGACACACTCCCCGGGGACACACCTTAAATACTGACACACTCCCCGGGCACCCCCTTTAAACACTGACACACTACCCGGGGACACCCTGTAAATACTGACACACTCTCTGGGGAACTCCTGTAAATATTGACATACTCCCCGGGGACCCCTGTAAATACTGACACACTCACGGGGACCCCCTGTAAATACTGACACACACCACAGGGACTCCCTTTAAATCCTGACACACTCCCTGGGTCGCCCTGTAAATACTGACGCACTCCCCAGTGACCCCCTGTAAATACTGACACACTCCCCAGAGACACCGTGTAAATACTGACAAATTCCCTAGGGACCCCCTGTAAATACTGACACACTCCCTGGGAACACACTGTAAATACTGACACACTCCATGGGGAATACCTGTAAAAACTGACACACTCCACGAGGACCCCCTGTAAATACTGGCACACTCCCCAGAGACCCCCTGTAAATACTGACACGATCCACGGCACCCCACGGCACCACACACTCTCTGGGGAACTCCTGTAAATATTGACATACTCCCTGTGGAGCCCCTGTAAATACTGACACACACCCCGGGCACCCCCTGTAAATAGTGACACACTCTCCGGGAATTCCCGGTAAATACAGACACGCACCCTGTGGACCCCCTGTAAATACTGATAAACACCCCGGAGAGCCCCTGTAAATACTGACACACTCCCCGGGGACCCCCTGTAAATACCGACACGCTCCCCAGGGACCCCCTGTAAATACTGACACACTCCCCGGGGACCCCCTGTAAATACTGAAACACTCCCCGGGTACCCCCTGTAAATACTGACACACTCCCGGGGAACCCCCTGTAAATACTGACACACTCCCCAGGGACACACCTTAAATACTGACACACTCTCTGGGGAACCCCTGTAAATACTGACACACTCCCCGGGGGCCCACTGTAAATACTGACACACTCCCTGGGGACTTCCTGTAAATACTGACACACTCCCGTGGACCCACTGTAAATACTGACACACTCCCTGGGGACCCCCTTTAAATACTGACACACTCCCTGGGGACTCCCTGTAAATACCTACACACTCCCAGGGAACCCCCTGTAAATACTGACATATTCCCCGGGTCACCCTGTAAATACTGACACACTCCCCGGGAATTCCCGGTAAATACTGACACGCCCCCTGTGGACCCCCTGTAAATACTGATTAACACCCCGGAGAGGCCCTGTAAATACTGACATACTCCCCAGGGACCCCCTGTAAATACTGACGCACTCCCCGGTCCCCCTGTAAATACTGACACACTCCCCAGAGACACCCTGTAAATACTGACACACTCCCCAGGGACCCCCTGTAAATATTGACACACTCCCCGGGGAGACACTGTAAATACTGACACACTCCCTGGGGAACCCCTGCAAATATTGACACACGCCCCAGAGACCCCCTGTAAATACTGACACTCCCCACGACTTCCTGTAAATACTGACACACTCCTGTGGACCTCCTGTAAATACTGACACACTCCCTGGGGACTCCCTGTAAATACCTACACATTCCCGGGGAACCCCCTGTAAATACTGACACACGGCCCAGAGAACCCCTGTAAATACTGACACACTCCCCGGGGACCCCCTGTAAATATTGACACTCCCCCAGGACTTCCTGTAAATACTGACACACTCCCGTGGACCCCCTGTAAATACTGACACACTCCCGTGGACCCCCTGTAAATACTGACACACTCCCCGGGGACCTCCTGTAAATACTGACACTCCCCCAGGACTTCCTGTAAATACTGACACACTCCCGTGGACCACCTGTAAATAATGACACACTCCCGTGGACCCCCTGTAAATACTGACACACTCCCCGGGGACACACCTTAAATACTGACACACTCCCCGGGCACCCCCTTTAAATACTGATACACTACCCGGGGACACCCTGTAAATACTGACACACTCCCCAGAGACACCGTGTAAATACTGACACATTCCCTAGTGACCCCCTGTAAATACTGACACACTCCCTGGGGACACACTGTAAATACTGACACGCTCCATGGGGAATACCTGTAAAAATTGACACACTCCACGAGGACCCCCTGTAAATACTGACACACTCCCCAGAGACCCCCTGTAAATACTGACACACACCCCGGGCACCCCCTGTAAATAGTGACACACTCCCCGGGAATCCCCGGTAAATACTGACACACACCCCAGGGATTCCCTGTAAATACTGACACACTCCCTGTGGACCCCCTGTAAACACTGACACACACCCCCGAGAGCCCCTGTAAATACTGACACACACCCCGGGCACCCCCTGTAAATAGTGACACACTCCCCGGGAATTCCCGGTAAATACTGACACATTCTCCGGGGACGCCCCTGTAAATACTGACACACTCCCTGGGGACCCCCTGTAAATACTGACACACTCCCCGGGGACCCCCTGTTAATACTGACACAGTCCCCAGAGACCCCCTGTAAATACTGACACACTCCCCAGAAACACCCTGTAAGTACTGACACACTCCCCAGGGACACCCTGTAAATATTGACACAGTCCCCGGGGAGACACTGTATATACTAACACATTCCCCGGGGAAACCCTGTAAATACTGACACACTCCCCGGCGAGACACTGTAAATACTAACACACTCCCTGGGGAACCCCTGCAAATATTGACACACGCCCCAGAGACCCCCTGTAAATACTGACACTCCCCAGGGAACCCCCTGTAAATACTGACACACTCCCCGTGGACACACCTTAAATACTGACACACTCCCCGGGCACCCCCTTTAAATACTGACACACTCCCCGGGGACACCCTGTAAATACTGACACACTCCACAGGGAGACACTGTAAATACTACCACTACCCGGTGACGCCCTGTAAATACTGACACAAGCCCCACAGACCCCCTGTAAATACCGACACGCTCCCCAGGGACGCCCTTGTAAATACTGACACAATCCCTGGGGACCCCCTGTAAATACTGACACACTCCCTGGGGATTCCCTGTAAATACTGACACACTCCCTGTGGACCCCCTGTAAATACTGATACACACCCTGGAGAGCCCCTGTAAATATTGACACACACCCCGGGCAGCCCCTGTAAATAGTGAAACACTCCCCGGGAATTCCGGGTAAATACTGAGACGCACCCTGTGGACCCCCTGTAAATACTGATACACACCCCGGTGAGTCGCTGTAAATACTGACACACACCCCGGGGATTCCCTGTAAATACTGACACACTCACTGTGGACCCCCTGTAAACACTGACACACACCCCGGGCACCCCCTGTAAATAGTGACACACTCCCCGGGAATTCCCGGTAAATACTGACACACTCACTGTGGACCCCCTGTAAATACTGATAAACACCCCGGAGAGCCCCTGTAAATACTGACATAATGCCCGGGGACCCCCTGTAAATACCGACACGCTCCCCAGGGATTCCCTGTTAATACTGACACACTCCCTGGGGAGATACTGTAAATACTGACACACTCCCCAGGGACCCCCTGCAAATATTGACACACGCCCCAGGGACTTCCTGTAAATACTGACACACTCACCGGGGACACACATTAATTACTGATACACTCCCCGGGCACACCCTTTAAATACTGACACTCTCCCCGGGGACACCCTGTAAATACTGACACACTCTCTGGGGAAACCCTGTAAATACTGACACACTCCCCGGGAACCCCCTGTAAATACTGACACACTCCGGGGGTCCCCCTGTAAATACTGACACACTTCCCAGAGTCACCCTGTAAATACTGACACACGCCCCAGAGACCCCCTGTAAATACTGACACACTCCCCTGGGACCCCCTGTAAATACTGACACATTCCCCGGGGACCCCCTGTAAATACTGACACATTCCCCGGGGACCCCCTGTAAATACTGACACACTCCCGTGGACCCCCTGTAAATACTGACACTCCCCCAGGACTTCCTGTAAATACTGACACACTCCCGTGGACCCCCTGTAAATACTGACACACTCCCTGGGGACCCCCTGTAAATACCTACACACTTCCGGGGAACCCCCTGTAAATGCTGACACACTCCCCGGGGACACGCCTTAAATACTGACACACCCCGGGCACCCCCTTTAAATACTGACACACTCCCCGGGGACACCCTGTAAATACTGACACACTCCCTGGGGAACCCCTGCAAATATTGACACATGCCCTAGAGACCCCCTGTAAATACTGACACTCCCCCGGGGAACCCCCTGTAAATACTGACACACTCCCCGGGGACACACGTTAAATACTGACACACTCCCCGGGCACCCCCTTTAAATACTGACACACTCCCTGGGTCGCCCTGTAAATACTGACGCACTCCCCGGGGACCCCCTGTAAACACTGACGCACTCCACAGGGACTCCCTGTAAATACTGACACATTCCCTAGGGACCCCCTGTAAATACTGACACACTCCCTGGGGACACACTGTAAATACTGACACACTCCATGGGGAATACCTGTAAAAACTGACACACTCCACGAGGACCCCCTGTAAATACTGATACACTCCCCAGAGACCCCAAGTAAATACTGACACGATCCACGGCACCCCCTGTAAATACTGACACACTCCCCGGGGACCCCCTGTAAATACTGACACACTCCACGAGGACCCCCTGTAAATACTGACACACTCCCCAGAAACACCCTGTAAATACTGACACACTCCCCGGGGAGATACGGTAAATACTAACACTACCCTGTAAATACTGACACACTCCCCAGAAACACCCTGTAAATACTGACACACTCCCCGGGGAGATACGGTAAATACTAACACTACCCTGTAAATATTGACACACACCCCAGAGACCCCCTGTAATTACTGACACACTCCCCAGAGACCCCCTGTAAATATTGACACACTCCCCAGAGACCCCCTGTGAATACTGACACACTCCCCGGTGACCCAACGTAAATACTGACACACTCCCCGGGGACCCCCTGTAAATACTGACACACTCCCCAGAGACACCCTGTAAATACTGACACACTCCCCGTGGACACCCTGTAAATACTGACACACTCCCCGGTGACACCCTGTAAATACTGACACACTCCCCGGGGACACCCTGTAAATACTGACGCACTCCACAGGGAGACACTGTAAATACTAACACTACCCGGGGACCCCCTGTAAATACTGACAGACTCTCTGTGGAACCCCTGTAAATACTGACACACTCCACAGGGAGACACTGTAAATACTAACACTACCCGGGGACCCCCTGTAAATACTGACACACTCGCTGGGGAACCCCTGTAAATACTGACACACTCCGCAGAGAGACACTGTAAATACTAACACTCCCCGGGGACCCCCTTTAAATACTGACACACTCCCTGGGTACACCCTGTAAATACTGACACACTCACGGGGACCCCCTGTAAATACTGACACACACCACAGGGACTCCCTTTAAATCCTGACACACTCCCTGGGTCGCCCTGTAAATACTGACGCACTCCCCAGGGATTCCCTGTAAATACTGACACACTCCCCAGAGACACCCTGTAAATACTGACACATTCCCTAGGGACCCCCTGTAAATACTGACACACTCCCTGGGGACACACTGTAAATACTGACACACTCCATGGGGAATACCTGTAAAAACTGACACACTCCACGAGGACCCCCTGTAAATACTGATACACTCCCCAGAGACACCCTGTAAATACTGACACACTCCATGGGGAATACCTGTAAATACTGACACACTCCACGAGGATCCCCTGTAAATACTGACACACTCCCTGTGGACCCCCTGTAAATACTGACATACTCCCCGGGGACCCCTCTGTAAATACTCACACATTTTCCGCAGTCCCCCCTGTAAATAATGACGCACTCCCCGGGGACACCATGTAAATACTGACGCAATCCCCGGGGACCCCCTGTAAATACTGACACACTCTCTGGGGATCCCCTGTAAATACTGACACACTTTCTGGGGAACCCCTGTAAATACAGACGCACTCCACAGGGAGACACTGTAAATACTAACACTACCCGGGGACCCCCTGTAAATACTGACACACTATCTGGGGAACCCCTGTAAATACTGACACACTCCACAGGGAGACACTGTAAATACTAACACTACCCGGGGACCCCCTGTAAATACTGACACACTCGCTGGGGAACCCCTGTAAATACTGACACACTCCGCAGAGAGACACTGTAAATACTAACACTCCCCGGGGACCCCTTGTAAATACTGACACACTCCCCAGAGTCCCCATGTAAATACCGACACGCTCCCCAGGGATCCCCTATAAATACTGAAACACTCCCCGCGTACCGCCTGTAAATACTGACACACTCCTTGGGGACCCCCTGTAAAGACTGAAACACTCCCCAGAGACACTTTGTAAATACTAACACGCTCCCCGGGGACTTCCTGTAAACACTGACATACTCCCTGGGGACCCCCCTGTAAATACTCACACATTCTCTGCGGTCCCCTCTGTAAATACTAACACACTCCCCGGGGACCCCCTGTAAATACTGACACGTACCTCGGGACCCCGTGTAAATACCGACACGCTCCCAAGGGCCCCCTTGTAAATGCTGACACACTCCCTGGGGACCCCCTGTAAACACGGACATACTCCCCGGGGACGCCTCTGTAAATACTCACACTTTCTCCGCAGTCCCCCCTGTAAATAATGACGCACTCCCCGGGAACACCCTGTAAATACTGACACACCCCAGGGAACGCCTGTAAATACTGACACACTCCAAAGGACCACCTGTAAATACTGACACACTCCCTGGGCACCCTCTTTAAATGCTGACACACTCCCCGGAGACCCCCTGTAAATACTGGACACACTCCCTGGGACAGCCTGTAAATACTGACACACTCTCCGGGGACCCCCCTGTAAATATTGACACACTCCCCGAGAACGCCATGTAAATAGTGACACACTCCCTGGGGATCCCCCTGTAAATACTGACACACTTCCCGGGTACCCCTGTAAATACTGACACAATCCCCGGGGGTCCCGTGTAAATACTGACACACTCCCCGGGGACCCCCTGTAAATACTGACACACTCACCGGGGACCCTTGTAAATACTGACACACTCCCCGGGGACCCCCTGTAAATACTGACACACTCTCTGCTGAACCCCTGTAAATACTGACACACTCCCCAGGGACACCCTGTAAATACTGACACACGCCCCGAGGATCTCCTGTAAATAATGACAAACTCCCTAGGGAGACACTCTAAATACTAACGCTACCCGGAGACCCCCTGTAAATACTGACACACTCCCCAGAGACCACCCTGTAAATACTGACACACTCCGCAGAGACTCCCTGTCAATATTGAAACACTCCCCGGGGACCCCCTGTAAATATTGACACATTCCCCGGGACCCCCTGTAAATACTGACACACTCCCCGGGGACCCCCTGTAAATACTGACACAATCCCCGGGGGTCCCCTGTGAATACTGACACACTCCCCAGTGACACCCTGTAAATACTGAAACACTCCCCGGTGACAACCTGTAAATAGTGACACACTCACTGGGGACCCCCTGTAAATACTGACACAATCCCCGGGGGTCCCCTGTGAATACTGACACATTCCCCGGGGACCCCCTGTAAATACTGAAACACTCCCCGGTGACACCCTATAAATAGTGACACACTCACTGGGGAACCCCTGTAAATACTGACACACTCTAAAGGGAGACACTGTAAATACTAACTCTACCCGGGGACCCCCTGTAAATACTGACACACTCTCTGGGGAACCCCTGTAAATACCGACACGCTCCCCAGGGACACCCTGTAAATACTGACACACTCCCTGGGGACCCCCTGTACATACTGACACACTCCCTGGGGCTTCCCTGTAAATACTGACACACTCCCCGGGCACCCCCTGTAAGTAGTGACACACTCCCCAGAAATTCCCAAGAAATACTGACACAACCACTGTGGACCCCTGTAAATACTGACACACTCCCCGAAGATCCCCTGTAAATACTGACATACTCCCCGGGGACCCCCTGTAAATACTGACACACTCCCCGGGGACCCCCTGTAAATGCTGACACACTCCCCGGTCCCCCTGTAAATACTGACACACTCACGGGGACCCCCTGTAAATACCGACACGCACCCCAGGGACTCCCTGTTAATACTGACACACTCCCCACAGACCACCTGCAAATACTGACACACTCCCCGGGGACCCCCTGTAAATACTGAAACACTCCCCGATGATCCTCTGTAAATACTGACACATTCCCCAGGGATTCCCTGTAAATACTGACACACCCCCTTGGGACCCCCTGTAAATATTGACACACTCCCCGGGGAGACACTGTATATACTAACACACTCTCCGGGGACCCCCTGTTAATATTGACACACTCCCCGGGGAGACAATGTAAATACTAACACACTCCCCCGGGACCCCTGTAAATATTGACACACTCCCCGGGGAGACACTGTAAATACTGACACACTCCCTGGAGACCCCTTGCAAATATTGACACATGCCCCAGAGACCCCCTGTAAATACTGACATATTCCCCGGGGACACCTTGTAAATGCTGACACACTCCCCGGGGACTCCCTGTAAATACTGACACTCTCCCTGGGAACCCACTGTAAATACTGACACACACCCCAGGGACTCCCTGTAAATACTGACACACTCCCCGGGAACCCCCTGTAAATACTGACACACTCCCCGGGGTCCCCTTGTAAATACTGACACACTCCCCGGGGACCCCCTGTAAATACTGACACACTCCCCGGGGACCCCCTGTAAATACTGACACACTCTCTGGGGAACCCCTGTAAATACTGACACACTCCCCAGGGATTCCCTATAAATATTGACACACTCCCCGAGGATCTTCTGTAAATAATGACACACTCCCTAGGGAGACACTGTAAATACTAACATTACGCGGGGACCCCCCTGTAAATAATGACACACTCCCCAGAGACCCCCTGTAAATACTGACACACTCCCCAGAGACCCGCTGTAAATATTCACACACACTCCCAGGGGACCTCCTGTAAATATTGACACACTCCCCGGGGACCTCCTGTAAATATTGACACACTCCCCGGGGTCGCCCTGTAAATATTGACACACTCCCTGGGGATCCCCCTGTAAATACTGACACACTACCCGGGGACCCACTGTAAATACTGACACACTCCCCGGGGACACCCTGTAAATACTGACACACTTCCTGGGGGCACCCTGTAAATACTGACACACTCTCTGGGGAACCCCTGTAAATACTGACACACTCCATAGGGAGACCCTGTAAATACTAACACTACCGGAGACCCCCTGTAAGTACTGACACACTCTTTGGGGAACCCCTGTAAATACTGACACACTCCGCAGGGAGAGACTGTAAATACTAACACTCCACAGAGACCCCCTGTAAATACTGACACACTCCCTGGGGACCCCCTGTAAATACTGATACACTCCCTGGGGAGACACTGTAAATACTGACACACTCCCTGGGGATCCCCGGCAAATATTGACACATGCCCCAGAGACCCCCTGTAAATACTGACACTCCCCAGGGACTTCCTGTAAATACTGACACACTCCACGGGGACACCCTGTAAATACTGACACACTCCCCGGGGACCCCCTGTAAATAATGACACACTCCCCGGGAACCCCCTGTAAATACTGACACACTCCCCGGGGAGCCCCTGTAAATACTGACACACTCCCCGGGAACCCCCTGTAAATACTGACACACTCCCCAGGAATTGCCCCTGTAAATGCTGACACATTCCCCAGTTACCCCCTGTAAATACTGTCACACTCCCGGTGACCCCCTATAAATACTGACACACTCCCTGGTGACCCCTTTTAAATATTGACACACTCCCCATGACCCCATGTAAATACTGACACACTCCCCGGGGACCCCGTGTAAATACTGACACACTCCCCAGAGACACCCTGTAAATACTGACACACTCCCCGGAGACACCCTGTAAATACTGACACACTCCCCGGGGACCGCCGGTAAATACTGAAACACTCCCCAGGGATTCCCTATAAATACTCCCTAGGGAAACACTGTAAATACTAACACTACCCGTGGACCCCCTGTAAATACTGACACACTCCCCAGAGACCCCCTGTAAATACTGACACACGTCCCGGGGAGATACTGTAAATACTAACACTACGCGGGGACACCCCTGTAAATACTGACACACTCCCCAGAGACCCCATGTAAATATTGACACACTCTCCAGAGACCCCCTGTAAATATTGACACACTCCCCGGGTCCCCCTGTAAATATTGACACACTCCCCGGGGATCCCCTGTAAATATTGACACACTCCCCAGAGACCCCCTGTGAATACTGACACACTCTCTGGGGAACACCTGCAAATACTGACACTCTCCACAGGGAGACACTGTAAATATTAACACTACCCGGGGACCCCCTGTAAATAGTGACACACTCTCTGGGGAACCCCTGTAAATACTGACACACTCCACAGGGAGACACTGTAAATACTAACACTCCCCAGAGACCCCCTGTAAATACTGACACACTCCCTGGGGACCCCCTGTAAATACTGATACACTCCCCGGGGAGACACTGTAAATACTGACACACTCCCTGGGGATCCCCTGCAAATATTGACACACGCCCCAGAGACCTCCTCTAAATACTGACATACTCACCGGGGACACCTTGTAAATATTGACACACTCCCCGGGGACCCCCTGTAAATACTGACACACTCTCTGGGGAACCCCTGTAAATACTGACACACTCCACAGGGAGACACTGTAAATACTAACACTCCCCAGAGACCCCCTGTAAATACTGACACACTCCCTGGGGACCCCCTGTAAATACTGATACACTCCCCGGGGAGACACTGTAAATACTGACACACTCCCTGGGGATCCCCTGCAAATATTGACACACGCCCCAGAGACCCCCTCTAAATACTGACATACTCCCCGGGGACACCTTGTAAATATTGACACACTCCACGGGGAACCCCTGTAAATACTGACACACTCCCCGGGGACCCCCTGTAAATACTGACACACTCCCCAGGGACCCCCTGTAAATACTGACACACTCCCTGGGGAGCCCCTGTAAATACTGACACACTCCCCAGGGATTGCCCCTGTAAATGCTGACACATTCCCCAGTTACCCCCTGTAAATACTGTCACATTCCCGGTGACCCCCTATAAATACTGACACACTCCCTGGTGACCCCTTTTAAATATTGACACACTCCCCATGACCCCATGTAAATACTGACACACATCACCGTGAAACCCCTGTAAATACTGACACACTCCCCAGAGACACCCTGTAAATACTGACACACTCCCCAGGGACCCCCTGTAAATACTGACACACTCTCTGGGCACACCCTGTAAATACTGACACACTCCCCGGGGACTTCCTGTAAATACTGACACACTCCCCAGGTACCCCCTTTAAATACTGACACACTCCCCAGGTACCCCCTGTAAATACTGACACACTCCCCAGGGACATCCTGTAAATATTCTCACACACTCCCCGGGGACCCCCTGTAAATACTGACATACTCCCCGTGGACACCTTGTAAATGCTGACATACTCCCTGGGGACCCCCTGTAAATACTGACTCACTCCCCAGGGACCCCCTGTAAATACTGACACACTCCCCAGAGATCCCCTGTAAATACTGACACACGCCCCGGGGAGATACTGTAAATACTAACACTACGCGGGGACCACCCTGTAAATACTGACACACTTTCCAGAGACCCCATGTAAATATTGACACACTCTCCAGAGACCCCCTGTAAATATTGACACACTCCCCAGAGACCCCCTGTAAATATTGAAACACTCCCCGGGGACCCCCTGTAAATATTGACACACTCCCCGGGGATCCCCTGTAAATATTGACACACTCCCCAGAGACCCCCTGTGAATACTGACACACTCTCTGGGGAACACCTGCAAATACTGACACTCTCCACAGGGAGACACTGTAAATATTAACACTACCCGGGGACCCGCTGTAAATAGTGACACACTCTCTGGGGAACCCTGTAAATACTGACACACTCCACAGGGAGACACTGTAAATACTAACACTACCCGTGGACCCCCTGTAAATAATGAAACACTCCCCGGGGATCCCCTGTAAATACTGACACACTCCCCAGAGACCCCCTGTAAATACTGACACACTCCCCAGAGACCCCCTGTAAATACCGACACACTCCCCGGGGACCCACTGTAAATACTAACACACTCCCCGGGGACCCGCTGTAAATACTGACACACTCCCCGGGAACCCCGTGTAAATACTGACACACTCCCCGGGGAGCCCCTGTAAATACTGACGCACTACCCGGGAACCCCCTGTAAATACTGACACACTCCCCAGGGATTTCCCTGTAAATACTGACACACTCCCAGGGACCCCCTGTAAATGCTGACACATTCCCCAGTTACCCCCTGTAAATACTGTCACACTCCCGGTGACACCCTTTAAATACTGACACACTCCCTGGTGTCCCCTTTTAAATACTGACACACTCCCCATGACCCCATGTAAATACTGACACACGCCCCGGGGACCCCGTGTAAATACTGACACACTCCCCGAGGATCTCCTGTAAATAATGACAAACTCCCTAGGGAGACACTGTAAATACTAACACTGCCCGGAGACCCCCTGTAAATACTGACACACTCCCTGGGGACCCCCTGTAAATACTGATACACTCCCCGGGGAGACACTGTAAATACTGACACACTCCCTGGGGATCCCCTGCAAATATTGACACACGCCCCAGAGACCCCCTCTAAATACTGACATACTCCCCGGGGACACCTTGTAAATATTGACACACTCCACGGGGAACCCCTGTAAATACTGACACACTCCCCGGGGACCCCCTGTAAATACTGACACACTCCCCAGGGACCCCCTGTAAATACTGACACACTCCCTGGGGAGCCCCTGTAAATACTGACACACTCCCCAGGGATTGCCCCTGTAAATGCTGACACATTCCCCAGTTACCCCCTGTAAATACTGTCACATTCCCGGTGACCCCCTATAAATACTGACACACTCCCTGGTGACCCCTTTTAAATATTGACACACTCCCCATGACCCCATGTAAATACTGACACACATCACCGTGAAACCCCTGTAAATACTGACACACTCCCCAGAGACACCCTGTAAATACTGACACACTCCCCAGGGACCCCCTGTAAATACTGACACACTCTCTGGGCACACCCTGTAAATACTGACACACTCCCCGGGGACTTCCTGTAAATACTGACACACTCCCCAGGTACCCCCTTTAAATACTGACACACTCCCCAGGTACCCCCTGTAAATACTGACACACTCCCCAGGGACATCCTGTAAATATTCTCACACACTCCCCGGGGACCCCCTGTAAATACTGACATACTCCCCGTGGACACCTTGTAAATGCTGACATACTCCCTGGGGACCCCCTGTAAATACTGACTCACTCCCCAGGGACCCCCTGTAAATACTGACACACTCCCCAGAGATCCCCTGTAAATACTGACACACGCCCCGGGGAGATACTGTAAATACTAACACTACGCGGGGACCACCCTGTAAATACTGACACACTTTCCAGAGACCCCATGTAAATATTGACACACTCTCCAGAGACCCCCTGTAAATATTGACACACTCCCCAGAGACCCCCTGTAAATATTGAAACACTCCCCGGGGACCCCCTGTAAATATTGACACACTCCCCGGGGATCCCCTGTAAATATTGACACACTCCCCAGAGACCCCCTGTGAATACTGACACACTCTCTGGGGAACACCTGCAAATACTGACACTCTCCACAGGGAGACACTGTAAATATTAACACTACCCGGGGACCCGCTGTAAATAGTGACACACTCCCCGGGGAGCCCCTGTAAATACTGACACACTCCCCGGGAACCCCCTGTAAATACTGACACACTCCCCAGGAATTGCCCCTGTAAATGCTGACACATTCCCCAGTTACCCCCTGTAAATACTGTCACACTCCCGGTGACCCCCTATAAATACTGACACACTCCCTGGTGACCCCTTTTAAATATTGACACACTCCCCATGACCCCATGTAAATACTGACACACTCCCCGGGGACCCCGTGTAAATACTGACACACTCCCCAGAGACACCCTGTAAATACTGACACACTCCCCGGAGACACCCTGTAAATACTGACACACTCCCCGGGGACCGCCGGTAAATACTGAAACACTCCCCAGGGATTCCCTATAAATACTCCCTAGGGAAACACTGTAAATACTAACACTACCCGTGGACCCCCTGTAAATACTGACACACTCCCCAGAGACCCCCTGTAAATACTGACACACGTCCCGGGGAGATACTGTAAATACTAACACTACGCGGGGACACCCCTGTAAATACTGACACACTCCCCAGAGACCCCATGTAAATATTGACACACTCTCCAGAGACCCCCTGTAAATATTGACACACTCCCCGGGTCCCCCTGTAAATATTGACACACTCCCCGGGGATCCCCTGTAAATATTGACACACTCCCCAGAGACCCCCTGTGAATACTGACACACTCTCTGGGGAACACCTGCAAATACTGACACTCTCCACAGGGAGACACTGTAAATATTAACACTACCCGGGGACCCCCTGTAAATAGTGACACACTCTCTGGGGAACCCCTGTAAATACTGACACACTCCACAGGGAGACACTGTAAATACTAACACTCCCCAGAGACCCCCTGTAAATACTGACACACTCCCTGGGGACCCCCTGTAAATACTGATACACTCCCCGGGGAGACACTGTAAATACTGACACACTCCCTGGGGATCCCCTGCAAATATTGACACACGCCCCAGAGACCTCCTCTAAATACTGACATACTCACCGGGGACACCTTGTAAATATTGACACACTCCCCGGGGACCCCCTGTAAATACTGACACACTCTCTGGGGAACCCCTGTAAATACTGACACACTCCACAGGGAGACACTGTAAATACTAACACTCCCCAGAGACCCCCTGTAAATACTGACACACTCCCTGGGGACCCCCTGTAAATACTGATACACTCCCCGGGGAGACACTGTAAATACTGACACACTCCCTGGGGATCCCCTGCAAATATTGACACACGCCCCAGAGACCCCCTCTAAATACTGACATACTCCCCGGGGACACCTTGTAAATATTGACACACTCCACGGGGAACCCCTGTAAATACTGACACACTCCCCGGGGACCCCCTGTAAATACTGACACACTCCCCAGGGACCCCCTGTAAATACTGACACACTCCCTGGGGAGCCCCTGTAAATACTGACACACTCCCCAGGGATTGCCCCTGTAAATGCTGACACATTCCCCAGTTACCCCCTGTAAATACTGTCACATTCCCGGTGACCCCCTATAAATACTGACACACTCCCTGGTGACCCCTTTTAAATATTGACACACTCCCCATGACCCCATGTAAATACTGACACACATCACCGTGAAACCCCTGTAAATACTGACACACTCCCCAGAGACACCCTGTAAATACTGACACACTCCCCAGGGACCCCCTGTAAATACTGACACACTCTCTGGGCACACCCTGTAAATACTGACACACTCCCCGGGGACTTCCTGTAAATACTGACACACTCCCCAGGTACCCCCTTTAAATACTGACACACTCCCCAGGTACCCCCTGTAAATACTGACACACTCCCCAGGGACATCCTGTAAATATTCTCACACACTCCCCGGGGACCCCCTGTAAATACTGACATACTCCCCGTGGACACCTTGTAAATGCTGACATACTCCCTGGGGACCCCCTGTAAATACTGACTCACTCCCCAGGGACCCCCTGTAAATACTGACACACTCCCCAGAGATCCCCTGTAAATACTGACACACGCCCCGGGGAGATACTGTAAATACTAACACTACGCGGGGACCACCCTGTAAATACTGACACACTTTCCAGAGACCCCATGTAAATATTGACACACTCTCCAGAGACCCCCTGTAAATATTGACACACTCCCCAGAGACCCCCTGTAAATATTGAAACACTCCCCGGGGACCCCCTGTAAATATTGACACACTCCCCGGGGATCCCCTGTAAATATTGACACACTCCCCAGAGACCCCCTGTGAATACTGACACACTCTCTGGGGAACACCTGCAAATACTGACACTCTCCACAGGGAGACACTGTAAATATTAACACTACCCGGGGACCCGCTGTAAATAGTGACACACTCTCTGGGGAACCCTGTAAATACTGACACACTCCACAGGGAGACACTGTAAATACTAACACTACCCGTGGACCCCCTGTAAATAATGAAACACTCCCCGGGGATCCCCTGTAAATACTGACACACTCCCCAGAGACCCCCTGTAAATACTGACACACTCCCCAGAGACCCCCTGTAAATACCGACACACTCCCCGGGGACCCACTGTAAATACTAACACACTCCCCGGGGACCCGCTGTAAATACTGACACACTCCCCGGGAACCCCGTGTAAATACTGACACACTCCCCGGGGAGCCCCTGTAAATACTGACGCACTACCCGGGAACCCCCTGTAAATACTGACACACTCCCCAGGGATTTCCCTGTAAATACTGACACACTCCCAGGGACCCCCTGTAAATGCTGACACATTCCCCAGTTACCCCCTGTAAATACTGTCACACTCCCGGTGACACCCTTTAAATACTGACACACTCCCTGGTGTCCCCTTTTAAATACTGACACACTCCCCATGACCCCATGTAAATACTGACACACGCCCCGGGGACCCCGTGTAAATACTGACACACTCCCCGAGGATCTCCTGTAAATAATGACAAACTCCCTAGGGAGACACTGTAAATACTAACACTGCCCGGAGACCCCCTGTAAATACTGACACACTCCCTGGGGACCCCCTGTAAATACTGATACACTCCCCGGGGAGACACTGTAAATACTGACACACTCCCTGGGGATCCCCTGCAAATATTGACACACGCCCCAGAGACCCCCTCTAAATACTGACATACTCCCCGGGGACACCTTGTAAATATTGACACACTCCACGGGGAACCCCTGTAAATACTGACACACTCCCCGGGGACCCCCTGTAAATACTGACACACTCCCCAGGGACCCCCTGTAAATACTGACACACTCCCTGGGGAGCCCCTGTAAATACTGACACACTCCCCAGGGATTGCCCCTGTAAATGCTGACACATTCCCCAGTTACCCCCTGTAAATACTGTCACATTCCCGGTGACCCCCTATAAATACTGACACACTCCCTGGTGACCCCTTTTAAATATTGACACACTCCCCATGACCCCATGTAAATACTGACACACATCACCGTGAAACCCCTGTAAATACTGACACACTCCCCAGAGACACCCTGTAAATACTGACACACTCCCCAGGGACCCCCTGTAAATACTGACACACTCTCTGGGCACACCCTGTAAATACTGACACACTCCCCGGGGACTTCCTGTAAATACTGACACACTCCCCAGGTACCCCCTTTAAATACTGACACACTCCCCAGGTACCCCCTGTAAATACTGACACACTCCCCAGGGACATCCTGTAAATATTCTCACACACTCCCCGGGGACCCCCTGTAAATACTGACATACTCCCCGTGGACACCTTGTAAATGCTGACATACTCCCTGGGGACCCCCTGTAAATACTGACTCACTCCCCAGGGACCCCCTGTAAATACTGACACACTCCCCAGAGATCCCCTGTAAATACTGACACACGCCCCGGGGAGATACTGTAAATACTAACACTACGCGGGGACCACCCTGTAAATACTGACACACTTTCCAGAGACCCCATGTAAATATTGACACACTCTCCAGAGACCCCCTGTAAATATTGACACACTCCCCAGAGACCCCCTGTAAATATTGAAACACTCCCCGGGGACCCCCTGTAAATATTGACACACTCCCCGGGGATCCCCTGTAAATATTGACACACTCCCCAGAGACCCCCTGTGAATACTGACACACTCTCTGGGGAACACCTGCAAATACTGACACTCTCCACAGGGAGACACTGTAAATATTAACACTACCCGGGGACCCGCTGTAAATAGTGACACACTCTCTGGGGAACCCTGTAAATACTGACACACTCCACAGGGAGACACTGTAAATACTAACACTACCCGTGGACCCCCTGTAAATAATGAAACACTCCCCGGGGATCCCCTGTAAATACTGACACACTCCCCAGAGACCCCCTGTAAATACTGACACACTCCCCAGAGACCCCCTGTAAATACCGACACACTCCCCGGGGACCCACTGTAAATACTAACACACTCCCCGGGGACCCGCTGTAAATACTGACACACTCCCCGGGAACCCCGTGTAAATACTGACACACTCCCCGGGGAGCCCCTGTAAATACTGACGCACTACCCGGGAACCCCCTGTAAATACTGACACACTCCCCAGGGATTTCCCTGTAAATACTGACACACTCCCAGGGACCCCCTGTAAATGCTGACACATTCCCCAGTTACCCCCTGTAAATACTGTCACACTCCCGGTGACACCCTTTAAATACTGACACACTCCCTGGTGTCCCCTTTTAAATACTGACACACTCCCCATGACCCCATGTAAATACTGACACACGCCCCGGGGACCCCGTGTAAATACTGACACACTCCCCGAGGATCTCCTGTAAATAATGACAAACTCCCTAGGGAGACACTGTAAATACTAACACTGCCCGGAGACCCCCTGTAAATACTGACACACTCCCTGGGGACCCCCTGTAAATACTGATACACTCCCCGGGGAGACACTGTAAATACTGACACACTCCCTGGGGATCCCCTGCAAATATTGACACACGCCCCAGAGACCCCCTCTAAATACTGACATACTCCCCGGGGACACCTTGTAAATATTGACACACTCCACGGGGAACCCCTGTAAATACTGACACACTCCCCGGGGACCCCCTGTAAATACTGACACACTCCCCAGGGACCCCCTGTAAATACTGACACACTCCCTGGGGAGCCCCTGTAAATACTGACACACTCCCCAGGGATTGCCCCTGTAAATGCTGACACATTCCCCAGTTACCCCCTGTAAATACTGTCACATTCCCGGTGACCCCCTATAAATACTGACACACTCCCTGGTGACCCCTTTTAAATATTGACACACTCCCCATGACCCCATGTAAATACTGACACACATCACCGTGAAACCCCTGTAAATACTGACACACTCCCCAGAGACACCCTGTAAATACTGACACACTCCCCAGGGACCCCCTGTAAATACTGACACACTCTCTGGGCACACCCTGTAAATACTGACACACTCCCCGGGGACTTCCTGTAAATACTGACACACTCCCCAGGTACCCCCTTTAAATACTGACACACTCCCCAGGTACCCCCTGTAAATACTGACACACTCCCCAGGGACATCCTGTAAATATTCTCACACACTCCCCGGGGACCCCCTGTAAATACTGACATACTCCCCGTGGACACCTTGTAAATGCTGACATACTCCCTGGGGACCCCCTGTAAATACTGACTCACTCCCCAGGGACCCCCTGTAAATACTGACACACTCCCCAGAGATCCCCTGTAAATACTGACACACGCCCCGGGGAGATACTGTAAATACTAACACTACGCGGGGACCACCCTGTAAATACTGACACACTTTCCAGAGACCCCATGTAAATATTGACACACTCTCCAGAGACCCCCTGTAAATATTGACACACTCCCCAGAGACCCCCTGTAAATATTGAAACACTCCCCGGGGACCCCCTGTAAATATTGACACACTCCCCGGGGATCCCCTGTAAATATTGACACACTCCCCAGAGACCCCCTGTGAATACTGACACACTCTCTGGGGAACACCTGCAAATACTGACACTCTCCACAGGGAGACACTGTAAATATTAACACTACCCGGGGACCCCCTGTAAATAGTGACACACTCTCTGGGGAACCCTGTAAATACTGACACACTCCACAGGGAGACACTGTAAATACTAACACTACCCGTGGACCCCCTGTAAATAATGAAACACTCCCCGGGGATCCCCTGTAAATACTGACACACTCCCCAGAGACCCCCTGTAAATACTGACACACTCCCCAGAGACCCCCTGTAAATACCGACACACTCCCCGGGGACCCACTGTAAATACTAACACACTCCCCGGGGACCCGCTGTAAATACTGACACACTCCCCGGGAACCCCGTGTAAATACTGACACACTCCCCGGGGAGCCCCTGTAAATACTGACACACTACCCGGGAACCCCCTGTAAATACTGACACACTCCCCAGGGATTTCCCTGTAAATACTGACACACTCCCAGGGACCCCCTGTAAATGCTGACACATTCCCCAGTTACCCCCTGTAAATACTGTCACACTCCCGGTGACACCCTTTAAATACTGACACACTCCCTGGTGTCCCCTTTTAAATACTGACACACTCCCCATGACCCCATGTAAATACTGACACACGCCCCGGGGACCCCGTGTAAATACTGACACACTCCCCGAGGATCTCCTGTAAATAATGACAAACTCCCTAGGGAGACACTGTAAATACTAACACTGCCCGGAGACCCCCTGTAAATACTGACACACTCTCCGGGGACCCCCTATAAATACTGGCACATTCCCCAGGGACCCCTGTAAATACTGTCACACTCCCGGTGACCCCCTGTAAATAATGACAAACTCCCTGGTGACCCCTTTTAAATACTGACACGCTCCCCATGACCCCATGTAAATACTGACACACTCACCGTGAAACCCCTGTAAATACTGACACACTCCCCAGAGACACCCTGTAAATACTGACACACTCCCCAGGGACCCCCTGTAAATACTGACACACTCCCCGGGGACCGCCTGTAAATACTGACACACTCCCCAGGGACTTCCTGTAAATACTGACACACTACCTGGGGACCCCCTGTAAATACTGACACACTCCCTGGGGACACCCTGTAAATACTGACACACTCCCCAGGGACTTCCTGTAAATACTGACACACTACCTGGGGAGCCCCTGTAAATACTGACACACTCGCCAGGGACTTCCTGTAAATACTGACACACTCCCCAGGTACCCCCTGTAAATACTGACACACTCCCCAGGGACTTCCTGCAAATACTCTCACACACTCCCCGGGGACCCCATGTAAATACTGACACACTCCCCAGGTACCCCCTGTAAATACTGACACACTCCCCAGGGGCTTCCTGTAAATACTCTCACACACTCCCCGGGGACCCCCTATAAATACTGACACACTCCCCAGGTACCCCCTGTAAATACTGACACACTCCCCAGGGGCTTCCTGTAAATACTCTCACACACTCCCCGGGGAACCCATGTAAATACTGACATACTCCCCGGGGACACCTTGTAAATACTGACACACTCCCCGGGGACCCACGGTAAATACTGACACACTCCCTGGGGACCCCCTGTAAATACTGACACAATCCCCGGGGACCCCCTGTAAATACTGACACACTCCCTGGGAACACCCTGTAAATACTGACACACTCCCCGGGGACTTCCTGTAAATACTGACACACTCCCCAGGTACCCCCTTTAAATACTGACACACTCCCCAGGGACTTCCTGTAAATATTCTCACACACTCCATGGGGACCCCCAGTAAATACTGACATACTCCCCGTGGACACCTTGTAAATACTGACATACTCCCTGGGGACCCCCTGTAAATACTGACACACTCCCCAGGGACCCCCTGTAAATACTGACACACTCAGCGGGAACCCCCTGTAAATGCTGACACACTCCCCGGGGAGCCCCTGTAAATACTGACACACTGCCTGGGAACACCCTGTAAATAATGACACACTTCCCGGGGGCACCCTGTAAATACTGACACACTCCCCGGGGACACCCTGTAAATACTGACACACTCTCTGGGGAACCCCTTTAAATACTGACACACTCCACAGGGAGACACTGTAAATACTAACACTACCGGGGACCCCCTCTAAATACTGACACACTATCTGGGGAATCCCGGTAAATACTGACACACTCCGCAGGGAGGCACTATAAATACCAACACTCCCCAGAGACCCCCTGTAAATACTGACACACTCCCTAGAGATCCCCTGTAAATATTGACACAGTCCCCAGGGACACCCTGTAAATATTCACACACACCCCAGAGAGCCCCTGTTAATATTGACACACTCCCCAGAGACCCCCTGTAAATAGTGACACACTCCCCGGGGACCCCCTGTAAATATTGTCACGCTCCCCGGGGACCCCCTGTAAATACTGACACATTCCCCGGGGATCCCCTGTAAATCTTGACACACTCCCTGTGGATCCCCCTGTAAATACTGACACACTACCCGGGGACCCACTGTAAATACTGACAGACTCCCCGGGGACACCCTGTAAATACTGACACACTCCCCGGGGACACCCTGTAAATACTGACACATTCCACAGGGAGACACTGTAAATACTAACACTACCGGGGACCCCCTCTAAATTCTGACACACTATCTGGGGAACCCCGGTAAATACTGACACACTCCGCAGGGAGGCACTGTAAATACTAACACTCCCCAGAGACCCCCTGTAAATACTGACACACTCCCTGGGGATCCCCTGCAAATAATGACACACGCCCCAAAGACCCCCTGTAAATACTGACACACTCCCCAGAGACCCCCTGTAAATAATGACACACTCCCCGGGGACCCCCTGTAAATACTGACACACTCCCCGGGAACCCCCTGTAAATACTGACACACTCCCCGGGAACCCTCTGTAAATACTGACACATTCCCCAGGGACCCCTGTAAATACTGTCACACTCCCGGTGACCCCCTGTAAATAATGACAAACTCCCTGGTGACCCCTTTTAAATATTGACACACTCCCCATGACCCCATGTAAATACTGACACACATCACCGTGAAACCCCTGTAAATACTGACACACTCCCCAGAGACACCCTGTAAATTCTGACACACTCCCCGGAGACACCCTGTAAATACTGACACACTCCCCGGGGACCCCCTGTAAATACTGACACACTCCCCAGGAACTTCCTGTAAATAATGACACACTACCTGGGGACCCCCTGTAAATACTGAAACACTCCCTGGGGACACCCTGTAAATACTGACACACTCCCCAGGGACCCCCTGTAAATAATGACACACTCGCCAGGGACTTCCTGTAAATACTGACACACTCCCCAGGGACACCCTGTAAATACTGACACACTCCCTGGGGATCCCCTGCAAATAATGACACACGCCCCAAAGACCCCCTGTAAATACTGACACACTCCCCAGAGACCCCCTGTAAATAATGACACACTCCCCGGGGACCCCCTGTAAATACTGACACACTCCCCGGGAACCCCCTGTAAATACTGACACACTATCTGGGGAACCCCGGGAATTACTGACACACTCCGCAGGGAGGCACTGTAAATACTAACACTCCCCAGAGACCCCCTGTAAATACTGACACAATCCCCAGAGACCCCCTGTACATACCGACACACTCCCCAGGGACACCCTGTAAATACTGACACACTCCCTGGGGATCCCCTGCAAATAATGACACACGCCCCAAAGACCCCCTGTAAATACTGACACACTCCCCAGAGACCCCCTGTAAATAATGACACACTCCCCGGGAACCCACTGTAAATACTGACACACTCCCCGGGAACCCTCTGTAAATACTGACACATTCCCCAAGGACCCCTGTAAATACTGTCACACTCCCGGTGACCCCCTGTAAATAATGACAAACTCCCTGGTGACCCCTTTTAAATACTGACACACTCCCCATGACCCCATGTAAATACTGACACACATCACCGTGAAACCCCTGTAAATACTGACACACTCCCCAGAGACACCCTGTAAATTCTGACACACTCCCCGGAGACACCCTGTAAATACTGACACACTCCCCGGGGACCCCCTGTAAATACTGACACACTCCCCAGGAACTTCCTGTAAATAATGACACACTACCTGGGGACCCCCTGTAAATACTGAAACACTCCCTGGGGACACCCTGTAAATACTGACACACTCCCCAGGGACCCCCTGTAAATACTGACACACTCGCCAGGGACTTCCTGTAAATACTGACACACTCCCCAGGTACCCCTTGTAAATACTGACACACTCCCCGGGGACACCTTGTAAATACTGACACACTCCCCAGGGGCTTCCTGTAAATACTCTCACACACTCCCCGGGGACCCCATGTAAATACTGACACACTCCCCGGGGACCCACGGTAAATACTGACACACTCCCTGGGGACCCCATGTAAATACTGACACACTCCCTGGGAACACCCTGTAAATACTGACACACTCCCCGGGGACTTCCTGTAAATACTGACACACTCCCCAGGTACCCCATTTAAATACTGACACACTCCCCAGCTACCCCCTGTAAATACTGACACACTCCCCAGGGACTTCCTGTAAATACTCTCACACACTCCCCGGGGACCCCCTGTAAATACTGACATACTCCCTGGGGACCCCCTGTAAATACTGACACACGCCCCGGGGACCCCCTGTAAATACTGACACACTCCCCGGGAACCCCCTGTAAATGCTGATACACTCCCCGGGGACCCCCTGTAAATACTGACACACTCCCCGGGAACCCCCTGTAAATACTGACACACTCCCCGGGAACCCCCTGTAAATACTGACACACTCCCCGGGAACCCCCTGTAAATACTGACACACTCTCCAGGGATTGCCCCTGTAAATACTGGCACATTCCCCAGGGACCCCCTGTAAATACTGTCACACTCCCTGGTGACCCCTTTTAAATACTGACACACTCCCCATGACCCCATGTAAATACTGACACACGCCCCGTGAAACCCCTGTAAATACTGTCACACTCCCCAGGGACCCCCTGTAAATACTGACACACTCCCAGGGACCCCCTGTAAATGCTGACACATTCCCCAGTTACCCCCTGTAAATACTGTCACAGTCCCGGTGACACCCTTTAAATACTGACACACTCCCTGGTGACCCCTTTTAAATACGGACACATTCCCCATGACCCCATGTAAATACTGACACACGCCCCGGGGATCTCCTGTAAATAATGACAAACTCCCTAGGGAGACACTGTAAATACTAACACTACGCGGGGACCCCCTGTAAATACTGACACACTCCCCAGAGACCCCCTGTAAATATTCACACACACCCCAGAGAGCCCCTGTTAATATTGACACACTCCCCAGAGACCCCCTGTAAATAGTGACACACTCCCCGGGGACCCCCTGTAAATATTGTCACGCTCCCAGGGGACCCCCTGTAAATATTGACACACTCCCCGGGGTCGCCCTGTAAATATTGACACACTCCCCGGGGATCCCCTGTAAATCTTGACACACTCCCTGCGGATCCCCCTGTAAATACTGACACACTACCCGGGGACCCACTGTAAATACTGACAGACTCCCCGGGTACACCCTGTAAATACTGACACACTCCCCGGGGACCCACTGTAAATACTGACACACTCCCCGGGTACACCCTGTAAATAATGATACACTTCAAGGGGGCACCCTGTAAATACTGACACACTCCACAGGGAGACACTGTAAATACTAACACTACCGGGGACCCCCTCTAAATACTGACACACTATCTGGGGAACCCCGATAAATACTGACACACTCCGCAGGGAGGCACTGTAAATACTAACACTCCCCAGAGACCCCCTGTAAATACTGACACAATCCCCAGAGACCCCCTGTAAATACTGACACACTCCCCAGGGACACCCTGTAAATACTGACACACTCCCCAGGGACACCCTGTAAATACTGACACACTCCATGGCGACCCCCTGTAAATATTGATACATTCCCCGGGGAGACACTGTAAATACTGACACAATCCCTGGGGATCCCCTGTAAATAATGACACACGCCCCAGAGACCCACTGTAAATACTGAAACACTCTCCGGGGAGCCCTTGTAAATACTGACACACTCCCCGGGAACCCCCTGTAAATACTGACACACTCCCCAGGGACCCCCTGTAAATACTGGCACATTCCCCGGGACCCCCTGTAAATACTGACACACTCCCCAGGGACCCCCTGTAAATAATGACACACTCCCCAGGGACTTCCTGTAAATACTGACACACTCCCGGTGACCCCCTGTAAATAATGACAAACTCCCTGGTGACCCCTTTTAAATACTGACACACTCCCCATGACCCCATGTAAATACTGACACACTCACCGTGAAACCCCTGTAAATACTGACACACTCGCCAGGGACTTCCTGTAAATACTGACACACTCCCCAGGTACCCCCTGTAAATACTGACACACTCCCCAGGTACCCCCTGTAAATACTGACACACTCCCCAGGTACCCCCTGTAAATACTGACACACTCCCCAGGGACTTCCTGTAAATACTCTCACACACTCCCCGGGGACCCCATGTAAATACTGACATACTCCCCGGGACACCTTGTAAATACTGACACACTCCCCGGGGACCCACGGTAAATACTGACACACTCCCTGGGGACCCCCTGTAAATACTGACACAATACCCGGGGACCCCCTGTAAATACTGACACACTCCCTGGGAACACCCTGTAAATACTGACACTCCCCGGGGACTTCCTGTAAATACTGACACACTCCCCATGTACCCCCTTTAAATACTGACACACTCCCCAGGGACTTCCTGTAAATATTCTCACACACTCCCCGGGGACCCCCTGTAAATACTGACATACTCCCCGTGGACCCCCTGTAAATACTGACATACTCCCCGTGGACACCTTGTAAATACTGACATACTCCCTGGGGACCCCCTGTAAATACTGACACACTCCCCAGGGACCCCCTGTAAATACTGACACACTCCCCGGGGAGCCCCTGTAAATACTGACACACTCCCTGGGAACACCCTGTAAATACTGACACACTCCCGGGGGCACCCTGTAAATACTGACACACTCCCCGGGGACACCCTGTAAATACTGACACACTCTCTGGGGAACCCCTGTAAATACTGACACACTCCACAGGGAGACACTGTAAATACTAACACTACCGGGGACCCCCTCTAAATACTGACACACTATCTGGGGAACCCCGGTAAATACTGACACACTCCGCAGGGAGGCAATGTAAATACTAACACTCCCCAGAGACCCTGTAAATACTGACACAATCCCCAGAGACCCCCTGTATATACCGACACACTCCCCAGGGACACCCTGTAAATACTGACACACTCCATGGCGACCCCCTGTAAATAATGATACACTACCCGGGGAGACACTGTAAATACTGACACACTCCCTGGGGACCCCGTGCAAATAATGACACACGCCCCAGAGACCCCCTGTAAATACTGACACACTCCCCGGGAACCCCCTGTAAAAACTGACACACTCCCCGGGAACCCCCTGTAAATACTGACACACTCCCCGGGTACCCCCTGTAAATACTGACACACTCCCCGGGGACCCCCTGTAAATACTGATACACTCCCCGGGGAGCCCTTGTAAATACTGACACACTCCCCGGGGACACCTTGTAAATACTGACACACTCCCCAGGGACCCCCTGTAAATACTGACACACTCCCCAGGAACCCCTTTTAAATACTGACACACTCACCGTGAAACCCCTGTAAATACTGACACACTCCCCAGAGACACCCTGTAAATACTGACACACTCCCCGGAGACACTCTGTAAATACTGACACACTCCCCAGGGACCCCCTATAAATACTGACACACTCCCCGAGGATCTTCTGTAAATAATGACACACTCCCTAGGGAGACACTGTAAATACTAACATTACGCGGGGACCCCCCTGTAAATAATGACACAATCCCCAGAGACCCCCTGTAAATACTGACACACTCCCCAGAGACCCCCTGTAAATATTGACACACACCCTGGGGACCTCCTGTAAATATTGACACACTCCCCGGGGTCGGCCTGTAAATACTGACACACTCCCTGGGGATCCACCTGTAAATACTGACACACTACCCGGTGACCCACTGTAAATACTGACACACTCCCCGGGGACACACTGTAAATACTGACACACTTCCTGGGGGCACCCTGTAAATACTGACACACTCTCTGGGGAACACCTGTAAATACTGACACACTCCATAGGGAGACCCTGTAAATACTAACACTACCGGAGACCCCCTGTAAGTACTGACACACTCTTTGGGGAACCCCTGTAAATACCGACACACTCCGCAGGGAGAGACTGTAAATACTGACACACTCCCTGGGGACCCCCTGTAAATACTGATACACTCCCCGGGG
This sequence comes from Isurus oxyrinchus, assembly GCA_026770705.1. Taxonomy (NCBI): domain Eukaryota; kingdom Metazoa; phylum Chordata; class Chondrichthyes; order Lamniformes; family Lamnidae; genus Isurus; species Isurus oxyrinchus. The sequence continues at coordinate 6,266,170 of JANJGN010000011.1, forward strand.
AGACACTGTAAATACCGACACACTCCCTGGGGATCGCCTGCAAATATTGACACAAGCCCCAGAGACCCCCTCTAAATACTGACATACACCCCGGGGACACCTTGTAAATATTGACACACTCCCCGGGGACACCTTGTAAATATTGACACACTCCCCGGGGACACCCTGTAAATACTGACACACTCCCCGGGGACCCCCTGTAAATATTGACACACTCCCCGGGAACCCCCTGTAAATACTGACACACTCCCCGGGGAGCCCCTGTAAATACTGACACACTCCCCGGGAACCCCCTGTAAATACTGACACACTCCCCAGGGATTGCCCCTGTAAATGCTGACACATTCCCCAGTTACCCCCTGTAAACACTGTCACACTCCCGGTGACCCCCTATAAATACTGACACACTCCCTGGTGACCCCTTTTAAATATTGACACACTCCCCATGACCCCATGTAAATACTGACACACTCCCCGGGGACCCCGTGTAAATACTGACACACTCCCCAGAGACACCCTGTAAATACAGACACACTCCCCGGAGACACCCTGTAAATACTGACACACTCCCCGGGGACCGCCGGTAAATACTGACGCACTCCCCAGGGATTCCCTATAAATACTGACACACGCCCCGAGGATCTCCTGTAAATAATGACAAACTCCCTGGGGAGACACTCTAAATACTAACACTACCCGTGGACCCCCTGTAAATACTGACACACTCTCTGGGGAACCCCTGTAAATACTGACACACGCCCCGGGGAGATACTGTAAATACTAACACTACGCGGGGACCCCCCTGTAAATAGTGACACACTCCCCAGAGACCCCATGTAAATATTGACACACTCTCCAGAGACGCCCTGTAAATATTGACACACTCCCCAGAGACCCCCTGTAAATATTGACACACTCCCCGGGGATCCCCTGTAAATATTGACACACTCCCAAGAGACCCCCTGTGAATACTGACACACTCTCTGGGGAACACCTGCAAATACTGACATTCTCCACAGGGAGACACTGTAAATATTAACACTACCCGGGGACCCCCTGTAAATACTAATACACTCTCTGGGGAACCCCTGTAAATACTGACACACTCCACAGGGAGACACTGTAAATACTAACACTACCCGTGGACCCCCTGTAAATAATGAAACACTCCCCGGGGATCCCCTGTAAATACTGACACACTCCCCAGAGACCCCCTGTAAATACTGACACACTCCCCAGAGACCCCCTGAAAATACCGACACACTCCCCGGGGACCCACTGTAAATACTGACACACTCCCCGGGGACCCGCTGTAAATACTGACACACTCCCCGGGAACCCCCTGTAAATACTGACACACTCCCCGGGGAGCCCCTGTAAATACTGACACACTACCCGGGAACCCCCTGTAAATACTGACACACTCCCCAGGGATTTCCCTGTAAATACTGACACACTCCCAGGGATCCCCTGTAAATGCTGACACATTCCCCAGTTATCCCCTGTAAATACTGTCACACTCCCGGTGACACCCTTTAAATACTGACACACTCCCTGGTGACCCCTTTTAAATACTGACACACTCCCCATGACCCCATGTAAATACTGACACACACCCCGGGGACCCCGTGTAAATACTGACACACTCCCCGAGGATCTCCTGTAAATAATGACAAACTCCCTAGGGAGACACTGTAAATACTAACACTGCCCGGAGACCCCCTGTAAATACTGACACACTCCCCAGAGATCCCCTGTAAATATTGACACAGTCCCCAGGGACACCCTGTAAATATTCACACACACCCCAGAGAGCCCCTGTAAATAGTGACACACCCCCCGGGGACCCCCTGTAAATACTGGCACATTCCCCGGGGACCCCCTGTAAATATTGACACACTCCCCGGGGATCCCCTGTAAATCTTGACACACTCCCTGTGGATCCCCCTGTAAATACTGACACACTACCCGGGGACCCACTGTAAATACTGACAGACTCCCCGGGGACCCCCTGTAAATACTGACACACTCCCCGGGTACACCCTGTAAATAATGATACACTTCCCGGGGGCACCCTGTAAATACTGACACACTCCCCGGGGACACCCTGTAAATACTGACACACTCCACAGGGAGACACTGTAAATACTAACACTTCCGGGGACCCCCTCTAAATACTGACACACTATCTGGGGAACCCCGGTAAATACTGACACACTCCACAGGGAGACACTGTAAATACTAACACTACTGGGGACCCCCTCTAAATACTGACACACTATCTGGGGAACCCTGGTAAATACTGACACACTCCCTGGGGACGCCCTACAAATAATGACACACGCCCCAGAGACCCCCTGTAAATACTGACACACTCCCCGGGGAGCCCTTGTAAATAATGACACACTCCCCGGGAACCCTCTGTAAATACTGACACACTCCCCAGGGACCCCCTGTAAATACTGACATACTCCCTGTGAAACCCCTGTAAATACTGACACACTCCCCGGAGACCCCCTGTAAATACTGACACACTCCCCAGGGACCCCCTGTAAATACTGACATACTCCCTGTGAAACCCCTGTAAATACTGACACACTCCCCGGAGACCCCCTGTAAATACTGACACACTCCCCGGGGACCCCCTGTAAATACTGACACACTTCCCGGTGACCCCCTGTCAATACTGACAAACTCCCCAGGGACTTCCTGTAAATACTGACACACTCCCTGGGGACCCACTGTAAATACTGACACACTCCCCAGGGACTTCCTGTAAATACTGACACACTCCCCGGGGACCCCCTGTAAATACTGACACACTCCCCAGGGACCCCCTGTAAATACTGACATACTCCCTGTGAAACCCCTGTAAATACTGACACACTCCCCGGAGACCCCCTGTAAATACTGACACACTCCCCGGGGACCCCCTGTAAATACTGACACACTTCCCGGTGACCCCCTGTAAATACTGACAAACTCCCCAGGGACTTCCTGTAAATACTGACACACTCCCTGGGGACCCACTGTAAATACTGACACACTCCCCAGGGACTTCCTGTAAATACTGACACACTCCCCGGGGACCCCCTGTAAATACTGACACACTCCCCGGGGACCCCCTGTAAATACTGACACACTCCCCAGGGACCCCCTGTAAATACTGACATACTCCCTGTGAAACCCCTGTAAATACTGACACACTCCCCGGAGACCCCCTGTAAATACTGACACACTCCCCGGGGACCCCCTGTAAATACTGACACACTTCCCGGTGACCCCCTGTAAATACTGACAAACTCCCCAGGGACTTCCTGTAAATACTGACACACTCCCTGGGGACCCACTGTAAATACTGACACACTCCCCAGGGACTTCCTGTAAATACTGACACACTCCCCGGGGACCCCCTGTAAATACTGACACACTCCCCAGAGACCCCCTGTAAATACTGACACAATCCCCAGAGACCCCCTGTACATACCGACACACTCCCCAGGGACACCCTGTAAATACTGACACACTCCATGGCGACCCCCTGTAAATATTGATACACTCCCCGGGGAGACACTGTAAATACTGACACACTCCCTGGGGATCCCCTGCAAATAATGACACACGCCCCAGAGACCCCCTGTAAATACTGACACACTCCCCGGGGACAACCTGTAAATACTGACACACTCCCCGGGGACCCCCTGTAAATACTGACGCACTCCCCGGGAACCCCCTGTAAATACTGACACACTCTCCGGGGAGCCCTTGTAAATACTGACACACTCCCCGGGGAGCCCTTGTAAATAATGACACACTCCCCGGGAACCCTCTGTAAATACTGACACACTCCCCAGGGACCCCCTGTAAATACTGGCACATTCCCCAGGGACCCCTCTAAATACTGTCACACTCCCGGTGACCCCCTGTGAATAATGACAAACTCCCTGGTGACCCCTTTTAAATACTGACACACTCCCCATGACCCCATGTAAATACTGACACACTCACCGTGAAACACCTGTAAATACTGAAACACTCCCCAGAGACACCCTGTAAATACTGACACACTCCCCGGAGACACTCTGTAAATACTGACACACTCCCCAGGGACCCCCTGTAAATACTGACATACTCCCCGGGGACCCCCTGTAAATACTGACACACTCCCCAGGGCCTTCCTGTAAATAATGACACACTACCTGGGGACACCCTGTAAATACTGACACACTCCCCAGGGCCTTCCTGTAAATAATGACACACTCCACGGGGACACCCTGTAAATACTGACATACTCCACAGGGAGACACTGTAAATATTAACACTACCCGGGGACCCCCTGTAAATACTGACACACTCTCTGGGGACACCCTGTAAATACTGATACACTCTCTGGGGAACCCTGTAAATACTGACACACTCCACAGAGAGACACTGTAAATACTAACACTACCCGGAGACCCCCTGTAAATACTGACACACTCCCCAGAGACCCCCTGTAAATACTGACACACTCTCCGGGGACCCACTGTAAATACTGACACACTCCCCGGGGACCCCCTGTAAATACTGACACATTCCCCGGGGACCCCCTGTAAATAGTGACACACTCCCCGGGGACCCCCTGTAAATACTGACACACTCCCCGGGGACAACCTGTAAATACTGACACACTCCCTGGGGACCCCCTGTAAATACTGACACACTCTCTGGGGAAGCCCTGTAAATACTGACACACTCCCCAGGGACACCCTGTAAATACTGACACACTCCCCGGAGACCCCCTGTAAATACTGACACACTCCCCAGGGACCCCCTGTAAATACTGACATACTCTCTGTGAAACCCCTGTAAATACTGACACACTCCCCGGAGACCCCCTGTAAATACTGACACACTCCCCGGGGACCCCCTGTAAATACTGACACACTTCCCGGTGACCCCCTGTCAATACTGACAAACTCCCCAGGGACTTCCTGTAAATACTGACACACTCCCTGGGGACCCACTGTAAATACTGACACACTCCCCAGGGACTTCCTGTAAATACTGACACACTCCCCGGGGACCCCCTGTAAATACTGACACACTCCCCAGGGACCCCCTGTAAATACTGACATACTCCCTGTGAAACCCCTGTAAATACTGACACACTCCCCGGAGACCCCCTGTAAATACTGACACACTCCCCGGGGACCCCCTGTAAATACTGACACACTTCCCGGTGACCCCCTGTAAATACTGACAAACTCCCCAGGGACTTCCTGTAAATACTGACACACTCCCTGGGGACCCACTGTAAATACTGACACACTCCCCAGGGACTTCCTGTAAATACTGACACACTCCCCGGGGACCCCCTGTAAATACTGACACACTCCCCAGAGACCCCCTGTAAATACTGACACAATCCCCAGAGACCCCCTGTACATACCGACACACTCCCCAGGGACACCCTGTAAATACTGACACACTCCATGGCGACCCCCTGTAAATATTGATACACTCCCCGGGGAGACACTGTAAATACTGACACACTCCCCGGGGACCCCCTGTAAATATTGACACACTCCCCGGGGATCCCCTGTAAATCTTGACACACTCCCTGTGGATCCCCCTGTAAATACTGACACACTACCCGGGGACCCACTGTAAATACTGACAGACTCCCCGGGGACCCCCTGTAAATACTGACACACTCCCCGGGTACACCCTGTAAATAATGATACACTTCCCGGGGGCACCCTGTAAATACTGACACACTCCCCGGGGACACCCTGTAAATACTGACACACTCCACAGGGAGACACTGTAAATACTAACACTTCCGGGGACCCCCTCTAAATACTGACACACTATCTGGGGAACCCCGGTAAATACTGACACACTCCACAGGGAGACACTGTAAATACTAACACTACTGGGGACCCCCTCTAAATACTGACACACTATCTGGGGAACCCTGGTAAATACTGACACACTCCCTGGGGACGCCCTACAAATAATGACACACGCCCCAGAGACCCCCTGTAAATACTGACACACTCCCCGGGGAGCCCTTGTAAATAATGACACACTCCCCGGGAACCCTCTGTAAATACTGACACACTCCCCAGGGACCCCCTGTAAATACTGACATACTCCCTGTGAAACCCCTGTAAATACTGACACACTCCCCGGAGACCCCCTGTAAATACTGACACACTCCCCAGGGACCCCCTGTAAATACTGACATACTCCCTGTGAAACCCCTGTAAATACTGACACACTCCCCGGAGACCCCCTGTAAATACTGACACACTCCCCGGGGACCCCCTGTAAATACTGACACACTTCCCGGTGACCCCCTGTCAATACTGACAAACTCCCCAGGGACTTCCTGTAAATACTGACACACTCCCTGGGGACCCACTGTAAATACTGACACACTCCCCAGGGACTTCCTGTAAATACTGACACACTCCCCGGGGACCCCCTGTAAATACTGACACACTCCCCAGGGACCCCCTGTAAATACTGACATACTCCCTGTGAAACCCCTGTAAATACTGACACACTCCCCGGAGACCCCCTGTAAATACTGACACACTCCCCGGGGACCCCCTGTAAATACTGACACACTTCCCGGTGACCCCCTGTAAATACTGACAAACTCCCCAGGGACTTCCTGTAAATACTGACACACTCCCTGGGGACCCACTGTAAATACTGACACACTCCCCAGGGACTTCCTGTAAATACTGACACACTCCCCGGGGACCCCCTGTAAATACTGACACACTCCCCGGGGACCCCCTGTAAATACTGACACACTCCCCAGGGACCCCCTGTAAATACTGACATACTCCCTGTGAAACCCCTGTAAATACTGACACACTCCCCGGAGACCCCCTGTAAATACTGACACACTCCCCGGGGACCCCCTGTAAATACTGACACACTTCCCGGTGACCCCCTGTAAATACTGACAAACTCCCCAGGGACTTCCTGTAAATACTGACACACTCCCTGGGGACCCACTGTAAATACTGACACACTCCCCAGGGACTTCCTGTAAATACTGACACACTCCCCGGGGACCCCCTGTAAATACTGACACACTCCCCAGAGACCCCCTGTAAATACTGACACAATCCCCAGAGACCCCCTGTACATACCGACACACTCCCCAGGGACACCCTGTAAATACTGACACACTCCATGGCGACCCCCTGTAAATATTGATACACTCCCCGGGGAGACACTGTAAATACTGACACACTCCCTGGGGATCCCCTGCAAATAATGACACACGCCCCAGAGACCCCCTGTAAATACTGACACACTCCCCGGGGACAACCTGTAAATACTGACACACTCCCCGGGGACCCCCTGTAAATACTGACGCACTCCCCGGGAACCCCCTGTAAATACTGACACACTCTCCGGGGAGCCCTTGTAAATACTGACACACTCCCCGGGGAGCCCTTGTAAATAATGACACACTCCCCGGGAACCCTCTGTAAATACTGACACACTCCCCAGGGACCCCCTGTAAATACTGGCACATTCCCCAGGGACCCCTCTAAATACTGTCACACTCCCGGTGACCCCCTGTGAATAATGACAAACTCCCTGGTGACCCCTTTTAAATACTGACACACTCCCCATGACCCCATGTAAATACTGACACACTCACCGTGAAACACCTGTAAATACTGAAACACTCCCCAGAGACACCCTGTAAATACTGACACACTCCCCGGAGACACTCTGTAAATACTGACACACTCCCCAGGGACCCCCTGTAAATACTGACATACTCCCCGGGGACCCCCTGTAAATACTGACACACTCCCCAGGGCCTTCCTGTAAATAATGACACACTACCTGGGGACACCCTGTAAATACTGACACACTCCCCAGGGCCTTCCTGTAAATAATGACACACTCCACGGGGACACCCTGTAAATACTGACATACTCCACAGGGAGACACTGTAAATATTAACACTACCCGGGGACCCCCTGTAAATACTGACACACTCTCTGGGGACACCCTGTAAATACTGATACACTCTCTGGGGAACCCTGTAAATACTGACACACTCCACAGAGAGACACTGTAAATACTAACACTACCCGGAGACCCCCTGTAAATACTGACACACTCCCCAGAGACCCCCTGTAAATACTGACACACTCTCCGGGGACCCACTGTAAATACTGACACACTCCCCGGGGACCCCCTGTAAATACTGACACATTCCCCGGGGACCCCCTGTAAATAGTGACACACTCCCCGGGGACCCCCTGTAAATACTGACACACTCCCCGGGGACAACCTGTAAATACTGACACACTCCCTGGGGACCCCCTGTAAATACTGACACACTCTCTGGGGAAGCCCTGTAAATACTGACACACTCCCCAGGGACACCCTGTAAATACTGACACACTCCCTGGGGACCCCCTGTAAATACTGACACACTCCCCGGGGACACCCTGTAAATACTAACATTACCCGGGGACCCCCTGTAAATAATGACACACTCTCTGGGGAACCCCTGTAAATACTGACACACTCCCCAGGGACACCCTGTAAATACTGACACACTCCCTGGGGACCCCCTGTAAATACTGACACACTCTCTGGGGACCCCCTGTAAATACTGACACACTCCCTGGGGACCCCCTGTAAATACTGACACACTCCACAGAGGCACACTGTAAATACTAACACTACCCTGGGAGCCCGTGTAAATACTGACACACTCCCTGTGGACCCCCTGTAAATACTGACACACTCCTCGGGCACGCCCTGTAAATCGTGACACACTCCCCGGGAATTCCCAGTAAATACTGACACAACCACTGTGGACCCCTGTAAATACTGACACACTCCCCGAAGATCCCCTGTAAATACTGACATACTCCCCGGGGACCCCCTGTAAATGCTGACACTCTCCCCGGTCCCCCTGTAAATACTGACACATTCCCCTTGGGACCCCCTGTAAATACTGACACACTCCCCGGGGAGCCCTTGTAAATACTGACAGACTCCCCGGGGAGTCCCTGTAAATACTGACACACTCCCCGGGGAGCCCTTGTAAATACTGACACAATCCCCGGGAACCCCCTGTAAATACTGACACACTCCCCAGGGACCCCCTGTAAATACTGGCACACTCCCCAGGGACGCCATGTAAATACTGACACACGCCCCGTGAAACCCCTGTAAATACTGTCACACTCCCCGGGGACCCCCTGTAAATACTGACACACTCCCCAGAGACACCCTGTAAATACTGACACACTCCCCGGAGACACCCTGTAAATACTGACACACTCCCTGGGGAACCCCTGTAAATACTGACACACACCCCAGAGATAACCTGTAAATACTGACACGCTCCCCGGGGACACCTTGTAAATACTGACACACTCCCCGGGTACCCCCTGTAAATACTGATACACTCCCCCAAGATCCCCTGTAAATACTGACACACTCCCCAGGACCCCCTGTAAATACTGACACACTCCCCGGGGACCCCCTGTAAATACTGACACACTCCCCAGGGACCCCCTGTAAATACTGACATACTCCCTGTGAAACCCCTGTAAATACTGACACACTCCCCGGAGACCCCCTGTAAATACTGACACACTCCCCAGGGACCCCCTGTAAATACTGACATACTCTCTGTGAAACCCCTGTAAATACTGACACACTCCCCGGAGACCCCCTGTAAATACTGACACACTCCCCGGGGACCCCCTGTAAATACTGACACACTCCCCAGGGACCCCCTGTAAATACTGACATACTCCCTGTGAAACCCCTGTAAATACTGACACACTCCCCGGAGACCCCCTGTAAATACTGACACACTCCCCGGGGACCCCCTGTAAATACTGACACACTTCCCGGTGACCCCCTGTAAATACTGACAAACTCCCCAGGGACTTCCTGTAAATACTGACACACTCCCTGGGGACCCACTGTAAATACTGACACACTCCCCAGGGACTTCCTGTAAATACTGACACACTCCCCGGGGACCCCCTGTAAATACTGACACACTCCCCGGGGACCCCCTGTAAATACTGACACACTCCCCAGGGACCCCCTGTAAATACTGACATACTCCCTGTGAAACCCCTGTAAATACTGACACACTCCCCGGAGACCCCCTGTAAATACTGACACACTCCCCGGGGACCCCCTGTAAATACTGACACACTTCCCGGTGACCCCCTGTAAATACTGACAAACTCCCCAGGGACTTCCTGTAAATACTGACACACTCCCTGGGGACCCACTGTAAATACTGACACACTCCCCAGGGACTTCCTGTAAATACTGACACACTCCCCGGGGACCCCCTGTAAATACTGACACACTCCCCAGAGACCCCCTGTAAATACTGACACAATCCCCAGAGACCCCCTGTACATACCGACACACTCCCCAGGGACACCCTGTAAATACTGACACACTCCATGGCGACCCCCTGTAAATATTGATACACTCCCCGGGGAGACACTGTAAATACTGACACACTCCCTGGGGATCCCCTGCAAATAATGACACACGCCCCAGAGACCCCCTGTAAATACTGACACACTCCCCGGGGACAACCTGTAAATACTGACACACTCCCCGGGGACCCCCTGTAAATACTGACACACTCCCCGGGAACCCCCTGTAAATACTGACACACTCTCCGGGGAGCCCTTGTAAATACTGACACATTCCCCGGGGACCCCCTGTAAATACTGACACACTCCCCGGGGACACCCTGTAAATACTGGCACACTCTCTGGGGAACACCTGTAAATACTGACACACTCCACAGGGAGACACTGTAAATACTAACACTACCGGGGACCGCCTCTAAATACTGACACACTATCTGGGGAACCCTGGTAAATACTGACACACTCCCTGGGGACGCCCTACAAATAATGACACACGCCCCAGAGACCCCCTGTAAATACTGACACACTCCCCGGGGAGCCCTTGTAAATAATGACACACTCCCCGGGAACCCTCTGTAAATACTGACACACTCCCCAGGGACCCCCTGTAAATACTGGCACATTCCCCAGGGACCCCTCTAAATACTGTCACACTCCCGGTGACCCCCTGTGAATAATGACAAACTCCCTGGTGACCCCTTTTAAATACTGACACACTCCCCATGACCCCATGTAAATACTGACACACTCACCGTGAAACACCTGTAAATACTGAAACACTCCCCAGAGACACCCTGTAAATACTGACACACTCCCCGGAGACACTCTGTAAATACTGACACACTCCCCAGGGACCCCCTGTAAATACTGACATACTCCCCGGGGACCCCCTGTAAATACTGACACACTCCCCAGGGCCTTCCTGTAAATAATGACACACTACCTGGGGACACCCTGTAAATACTGACACACTCCCCAGGGCCTTCCTGTAAATAATGACACACTCCACGGGGACACCCTGTAAATACTGACATACTCCACAGGGAGACACTGTAAATATTAACACTACCCGGGGACCCCCTGTAAATACTGACACACTCTCTGGGGACACCCTGTAAATACTGATACACTCTCTGGGGAACCCTGTAAATACTGACACACTCCACAGAGAGACACTGTAAATACTAACACTACCCGGAGACCCCCTGTAAATACTGACACACTCCCCAGAGACCCCCTGTAAATACTGACACACTCCCCGGGGACCCACTGTAAATACTGACACACTCCCCGGGGACCCCCTGTAAATACTGACACATTCCCCGGGGACCCCCTGTAAATAGTGACACACTCCCCGGGGACCCCCTGTAAATACTGACACACTCCCCGGGGACAACCTGTAAATACTGACACACTCCCTGGGGACCCCCTGTAAATACTGACATACTCTCTGGGGAAGCCCTGTAAATACTGACACACTCCCCAGGGACACCCTGTAAATACTGACACACTCCCTGGGGACCCCCTGTAAATACTGACACACTCCCCGGGGACCCCCTGTAAATACTAACACTACCCGGGGACCCCCTGTAAATAATGACACACTCTCTGGGGAAACCCTGTAAATACTGACACACTCCCCAGGGACACCCTGTAAATACTGACACACTCCCTGGGGACCCCCTGTAAATACTGACACACTCTCTGGGGACCCCCTGTAAATACTGACACACTCCCTGGGGACCCCCTGTAAATACTGACACACTCCACAGAGGCACACTGTAAATACTAACACTACCCTGGGAGCCCGTGTAAATACTGACACACTCCCTGTGGACCCCCTGTAAATACTGACACACTCCTCGGGCACGCCCTGTAAATCGTGACACACTCCCCGGGAATTCCCAGTAAATACTGACACAACCACTGTGGACCCCTGTAAATACTGACACACTCCCCGAAGATCCCCTGTAAATACTGACATACTCCCCGGGGACCCCCTGTAAATGCTGACACTCTCCCCGGTCCCCCTGTAAATACTGACACATTCCCCTTGGGACCCCCTGTAAATACTGACACACTCCCCGGGGAGCCCTTGTAAATACTGACACACTCCCCGGGGAGTCCCTGTAAATACTGACACACTCCCCGGGGAGCCCTTGTAAATACTGACACAATCCCCGGGAACCCCCTGTAAATACTGACACACTCCCCAGGGACCCCCTGTAAATACTGGCACACTCCCCAGGGACGCCATGTAAATACTGACACACGCCCCGTGAAACCCCTGTAAATACTGTCACACTCCCCGGGGACCCCCTGTAAATACTGACACACTCCCCAGAGACACCCTGTAAATACTGACACACTCCCCGGAGACACCCTGTAAATACTGACACACTCCCTGGGGAACCCCTGTAAATACTGACACACACCCCAGAGATAACCTGTAAATACTGACACGCTCCCCGGGGACACCTTGTAAATACTGACACACTCCCCGGGTACCCCCTGTAAATACTGATACACTCCCGCAAGATCCCCTGTAAATACTGACACACTCCCCAGGACCCCCTGTAAATACTGACACACTCCCCGGGGACCCCCTGTAAATACTGACACGCTCCCCGGGGACACCCTGTAAATACTGACACACTCCCCGGGTACCCCCTGTAAATACTGACACACTCCTTGGGGACCCCCTGTAAATACTGACACACTCCCCGGGGACACCCTGTAAATACTGACACTCTCCCTGGGGACCCCTTGTAAATACTGACACACTCCCCGGGGATCTCCTGTAAATAATGACAAACTCCCTAGGGAGACACTGTAAATACTAACATTGCCCGGGGACCCCCTGTAAATACTGACACACTCCCCAGAGACCCCCTGTAAATATTGACACACTCCCCAGAGACCCCCTGTAAATATTGACACACTCCCCAGAGACACCCTGTAAATATTGACACACTCCCCGGGGATCCCCTGTAAATCTTGACAGACTCCCTGCGAATCCCCCTGTAAATACTGACACACTACCCGGGGACCCACTGTAAATACTGACACATTCCCTGGGGACCCCCTGTAAATACTGACACACTCCCCAGGGACACCCTGTAAATACTGACACACTCTCTGGGGAACCCCTGTAAATACTGACACACTCCACAGGGAGACACTGTAAATACTAACACTACCGGGGACCCCCTCTAAATACTGACAGACTAGCTGGGGAACCCCGGTAAATACTGACACACTCCGCAGGGAGGCACTGTAAATACTAACACGCCCCAGAGACCCCCTGTAAATAATGACACAATCCCCAGAGACCCCCTGTACATACCGACACACTCCCCAGGGACACCCTGTGAATGCTGACACACACCATGGCGACCCCCTGTAAATATTAATACACTCCCCGGGGAGACACTGTAAATACTGACACACTCCCTGGGGACCCCCTGTAAATAATGACACCCTCCCCGGGGACCCCCTGTAAATACTGACACACTCCCCGGGGACCCCCTGTAAATACTGACACACACCCCAGAGACACCCTGTAAATACTGACACACTCCCCGGGAACCCCCTGTAAATACTGACACACTCCCCGGGGACTCCCCTGTAAATACTGACACACTCCCCGGGGAGCCCTTGTAAATACTGACACACTCCCCGGGAACCCTATGTAAATACTGACACACTCCCCAGGGACCCCTGTAAATACTGTCACACTCCCGGTGACCCCCTGTAAATAATGACAAACTCCCTGGTGAGCCCTTTTAAATACTGACACTCCCCATGACCCCATGTAAATACTGACACACTCACCGTGAAACCCCTGTAAATACTGACACACTCCCCAGAGACACCCTGTAAATACTGACACACTCCCCGGAGACACCCTGTAAATATTGACACACACCCCAGGGACCCCCTGTAAATACTGACATACTCCCCGGGGACCCCCTGTAAATACTGACACACTCGCTGGGGACACCCTGTAAATACTGACACTCTCCCCAGGGACTTCCTGTAAATAATGACACACTACCTGGGGACCCCCTGTAAATACTGACACACTCCCTGGGGACCCCCTGTAAATACTGACACACTCGCCAGGGACTTCCTGTAAATAATGACACACTACCTGGGGACCCCCTGTAAATACTGACACACACGCCAGGGACTTCCTGTAAATACTGACACACTCCCCAGGTACCCCCTGTAAATACTGACACACTCCCCAGGGACTTCCTGTAAATACTCTCACACACTCCCTGGGGAGCCCATGTAAATACTGACACACTCCCCGGGACACCTTGTAAATACTGACACACTCCCCGGGGACCCACGGTAAATACTGACACACTCCCTGGGGACCCCCTGTAAATACTGACACAATCCCCAGGGACCCCCTGTAAATACTGACACACTCCCTGGGAACACCCTGTAAATACCGACACACTCCCCGGGGACTTCCTGTAAATACTGACACACTCCCCATGTACCCCCTGTAAATACTGACACACTCCCCAGGTACCCCCTGTAAATACTGACACTCCCCAGGGACTTGCTGTAAATACTGACACACTCCCCAGGTACCCCCTGTAAATACTGACACTCCCCAGGGACTTCCTGTAAATACTGACACACTCCCCAGGGACTTGCTGTAAATACTCTCACACACTCCCCGGCGACCCCATGTAAAAACTGACACACTCCCCGGGGACCCCCTGTAAATACTGACACACTCCCCGGGGACACCTTGTAAATACTGACACACTCCCCGGGGAGCCCTTGTAAATACTGACACACTCCCCGGGGACCCCCTGTAAATACTGACACACTCCCCAGGGACCCCCTGTAAATACTGGCACATTCCCCAGGGAACCCTGTAAATACTGACACACTCCCGGTGACCCCCTGTAAATAATGACAAACTCCCTAGTGACCCCTTTTAAATACTGACACACTCCCCATGACCCCATGTAAATACTGACACACTCACCGTGAAACCCCTGTAAATACTGACACACTCCCCAGAGACACCCTGTAAATACTGACACACTCCCCGGAGACACCCTGTAAATACTGACACACTCCCCAGGGACCCCCTGTAAATACTGACACACTCCCCGGGGACCCCCTGTAAATACTGACACACTCCCTGGGGACACCATGTAAATACTGACACACTCCCCAGGGACTTCCTGTAAATAATGACACACTACCTGGGGACCCCCTGTAAATACTGACATACTCCCTGGGGACCCCCTGTAAATACTGACACACTCCCTGGTGACACCCTGTAAATACTGACACACTCCCCAGGGACTTCCTGTAAATAATGACACACTACCTGAGGAACCCCTGCAAATACTGACACACTCCCTGGGGACACCCTGTAAATACTGACACACTCCCCAGGGACTTCCTGTAAATAATGACACACTACCTGGGGACCCCCTGTAAATACTGACACACACGCCAGGGACCTCCTGTAAATACTGACACACTCCCCAGGGACTTCCTGTAAATACTCTCACACACTCCCCGGGGACCCCATGTAAATACTGACATACTCCCCGGGGACACATTGTAAATACTGACACACTCCCCGGGGACCCACGGTAAATACTGACACACTCCCTGGGGACCCCCTGTAAATACTGACACAATCCCCGGGGACCCCCTTAAATACTGACACACTCCCTGGGAAAACCCTGTAAATACCGACACACTCCCCGGGTACTTCCTGTAAATACTGACACACTCCCCATGTACCCCCTGTAAATACTGACACACTCCCCAGGTACCCCCTGTAAATACTGACACACTCCCCAGGGACTTCCTGTAAATACTCACACACTCCCCGGGGACTCCCTGTAAATACTGACATACTCCCCGTGGACACCTTGTAAATACTGACACACTCCCTGGGGACCCCCTGTAAATACTGACACACTCCCCGGGGACCCCCTGTAAATACTGACACACTCCCCGGGAACCCCCTGTAAATACTGACACATTCCCCGGGATCCCCCTGTAAATACTGACACACTCCCCAGGGACTTCCTGTAAATACTCTCACACACTCCCCGGGGACTCCCTGTAAATACTGACATACTCCCCGTGGACACCTTGTAAATACTGACACACTCCCTGGGGACCCCCTGTAAATACTGACACACTCCCCGGGGACCCCCTGTAAATGCTGACACACTCCCCGGGGAGCCCCTGTAAATACTGACACACTCCCCAGGGACCCCCTGTAAATACTGGCACATTCCCCAGGGACCCCCTGTAAATACTGGCACATTCCCCAGGGACCCCCTGTAAATACTGTCACACTCCCTGGTGACCCCTTTTAAATACTGACACACTCCCCATGACCCCATGTAAATACTGACATACGCCGCGTGAAACCCCTGTAAATACTGTCACACTCCCAGGGGACCCCCTGTAAATACTGACACACTCCCCAGAGACACCCTGTAAATACTGACACACTCCCCGGAGACACCCTGTAAATACTGACACACACCCTGGGGAATCCCTGTAAATACTGACACACTCCCCAGGTACCCCCTGTAAATACTGACACACTCCCTGGGGACACCCTGTATATACTGACACACTCCCCAGGGACTTCCTGTAAATAATGACACACTACCTGGGGACCCCCTGTAAATACTGACACACTCCCTGGGGACACCCTGTAAATAGTGACACACTACCTGGGTACCCCCTGTAAATACTGACACACACGCCAGGGACTTCCTGTAAATACTGACACACTCCCCAGGTACCCCCTGTAAATACTGACACACTCCCCAGGTACCCCCTGTAAATACTGACACACTCCCCAGGTACCCCCTGTAAATACTAACACTCCCCAGGGACTTCCTGTAAATACTGACACAATCCCCAGAGACCCCCTGTACATACCGACACACTCCCCAGGGTCACCCTGTAAATACTGACACACTCCATGGCGACCCCCTGTAAATATTGATACACGCCCCAGAGACCCCCTGTAAATACTGACACACTCCCCGGGGACCCCCTGTAAATACTGACACACTCCCCAGGAACCCCCTGTAAATACTGACACACTCCCTGGGGAGCCCTTGTAAATACTGACACACTCCCCAGGGACCCCCTGTAAATACTGACACACTCCCCGGGGACCCCCTGTAAATACTGACACACTCCCCGGGGACCCCTGTAAATTCTGTCACACTCCCGGTGACCCCCTGTAAATAATGACAAACTCCCTGGTGACCCCTTTTAAATACTGACACACTCCCCATGACCCCATGTAAATACTGACACACTCACCGTGAAACCCCTGTAAATACTGACACACTCCCCAGAGACACCCTGTAAATACTGACACACTCCCCGGAGACACCCTGTAAATACTGACACACTCCCCAGGGACCCCCTGTAAATACTGACATACTCCCCGGGGACCCCCTGTAAATACTGACACACTCCCTGGGGACACCCTGTAACTACTGACACACTACTCAGGGACTTCCTGTAAATAATGACACACTACCTGGGGACCCCCTGTAAATAATGACACACTACCTGGGGACCCCCTGTAAATACTGACACACTCCCCAGGGACTTCCTGTAAATACTGACACACTCCCCAGGTACCCCCTGTAAATACTGACACACACCCCAGGTACCCCCTGTAAATACTGACACACTCCCCAGGGACTTCCTGTAAATACTCTCACACACTCCCCGGGGACCCCATGTAAATACTGACATACTCCCCGGGGACACCTTGTAAATACTGACACACTCCCCGGGGACCCCCGGTAAATATTGACACACTCCCCGGGGAGACACTGTAAATACTGACACACTCCCTGGGGACCCCCTGTAAATACTAACACAATTCCTGGGGACCCCCTGTAAATACTGACACACTCCCTGGGAACACCCTGTAAATACCGACACACTCCCCGGGGACTTCCTGTAAATACTGACACACTCGCCAGGTACCCCCTGTAAATACTGACACACTCCCCAGGGACTTGCTGTAAATACTCTCACACACTCCCCGGGGACCCCCTGTAAATACTGACATACTCCCCGTGGACACCTTGTAAATACTGACACACTCACTGGGGAGCCCCTGTAAATACTGACACACTCCCCAGGGACCCCCTGTAAATACTGACACACTCCCCGGGGACCCCCTGTAAATACTGACACACTCCCGGTGACCCCCTGTAAATAATGACAAACTCCCTGGTGACCCCTTTTAAATACTGACACACTCCCCATGACCCCATGTAAATACTGACACACTCCCCAGAGACACCCTGTAAATACTGACACACTCCCCGGAAACACCCTGTAAATACTGACACACTCCCTGGGGAACCCCTGTAAATACTGACACACTCCCCGGGGACCCCCTGTAAATACTAACACACTCCCCAGGGACTTCCTGTGAATACTGACACACTCCCCAGGGACTTCCTGTAAATACTGACACACTCCCCGGGGACCCCCTGAAAATATTGACACACTCCCCAGGGACCCCCTGTAAGTACTGACATACTCCACGGTGACACCCTGTAAATACTGACACACTCCACGGTGACACCCTGTAAATACTGACACACTCTCTGGGGAACCCCTGTAAATACTGACACACTCCCCAGGGACACCCTGTAAATACTGACACACTCTCTGGGGAACCCCTGTAAATACTGACACACTCCCCAGGGACCCCCTGTAAATACTGACACACTCCCCGGGGACACCCTGTAAATACTGACACACTCCACGGTGACACCCTGTAAATACTGACACACTCTCTGGGGAACCCCTGTAAATACTGACACACTCCCCAGGGACACCCTGTAAATACTGACACACTCTCTGGGGAACCCCTGTAAATACTGACACACTCCACAGGGAGACTCTGTAAATACTAACACTACCCGGGGACCCCCGTAAATACCGACACGCTCCCCAGGGACACCCTGTAAATACTGACACACTCCCTGTGGACCCGAATTAAATACTGACACACTCCCCGGGCCTTCCCTGTAAATACTGACACACTCCGTGTGGACCCCCTGTAAATCCTGACAGACTCCCTGTGGACCCCCTGTAGATACTGACACATTCCCCAGCGACCCCCTCTAAATACTGACACATACCCCGGGCACCCCTGTAAATAGTGACACACTCCCCGGGAATTCCCGGTAAATACTGACACACCCACTGTGGACCCCCTGTAAATACTGACACACTCCCCGAAGATCCACTGTAAATACTGACATACTCCCCAGTCCCCCTGTAAATACTGACACACTCCCGGGGACTCCCTGTAAATACTGACATACTCCCCAGTCCCCCTGTAAATACTGACACGCTCCCCAGAGATCCCCTGTAAATAATGACACACTGCCCAGGGATCCCCTGTAAATATTGACATACTCCCCGGGGACACACTGTAAATACTGACACACTACCCGATGTCCCCCTGTAAATACTGACACATTCCCCAGGGATTCCCTGTAAATACTGACACACTCCCTTGAGACCCCCTGTAAATATTTACTCCCTCCCTGCGGAGACACTGTATATACTAACACACTCCCTGGGGACCCCCTGTTAATATTGACACACTCCCCGGGGAGACACTGTAAATACTGACACACTCCCTGGGGACCCCCTGTAAATACTGACACTCTCCCTGGGGACCCCTTGTAAATACTGACACACTCCCTGTGGACCCCCTGTAAATACTGACACACTCCCCGGGGATCCCCTGTAAATACTGACACACTCTCTGGGGAACCCCTGTAAATACTGACACACTCCCCAGGGATTCCCTATAAATACTGACACACGCCCCGAGGATCGCTTGTAAATAATGACAAACTCCCTAGGGAGACACTGTAAATACTAACACTGCCCGGGGACCCCCTGCAAATACTGACACACTCCCTGGGGACCCCCCTGCAAATACTGACACACTCCCTGGGGACCCCCCTGTAAATACTGACACACTCCCTGGGGACCCCCTGTAAATACTGACACACTCCCCAGGGACTCCCTGTAAATACTGACACACTCCCCGGGAACCCCCTGTAAATACTGACACACTCCCCGGGGATCCCCTGTAAATACTGACACACTCTCTGGGGAACCCCTGTAAATACTGACACACTCCCCGGGGACCCCCTGTAAATACTGACACACTCCCCAGGGATTCCCTATAAATACTGACACACTCCCCGAGGATCTCCTGTAAATAATGACAAACTCCCTAGGGAGACACTGTAAATACTAACACTGCCCGGGGACCCCCTGTAAATACTGACACACTCCCCAGAGACCCCCTGTAAATATTGACACACTCCCCAGAGACCCCCTGTAAATATTGACACACACCCCAGAGAGCCCCTGTTAATATTGTCACGCTCCCCGGGGAACGCCTGTAAATATTGACACACTCCCCAGGGATCCCCTGTAAATATTGACACACTCCCTGCGGATCCCCCTGTAAATACTGACACACTACCCGGGGACCCACTGTAAATGCTGACACACTCCCCGGGGACCCCCTGTAAATACTGACACACTCCCAGGGGACACCCTGTAAATAATGACACACTTCCCGGGGGCACCCTGTAAATACTGACACACACTCTGGGGAACCCCTGTAAATACTGACACACTCCACTGGGAGACACTGTAAATACTAACACTACCGGGGACCCCCTCTAAATACTGACACACTATCTGGGGAACCCCGGTAAATACTGACACACTCCGCAGGGAGGCAATGTAAATACTAACACTCCCCAGAGACCCCCTGTAAATACTGACACAATCCCCAGAGACCCCCTGTACATACCGACACAATCCCCAGGGACACCCTGTAAATACTGACAGACTCCCTGGGGATCCCCTGCAAATAATGACACACGCCCCAGAGACCCCCTGTAAATACTGACACACTCCCCGGGGACCCCCTGTAAATAATGACACACTCCCCAGGGACACCCTGTAAATACTGACACACTCCCCGGGGAGACACTGTAAATACTGACACACTCCCTGGGGATCCTCTGCAAATATTGACACACGCCCCAGAGACCCCCTGTAAATACTGACACACTCCCCGGGGACCCCCTGTAAATAAGACACACTCCCCGGGGACCCCCTGTAAATACTGACACACTCCCCAGAGACCCCCTGTAAATACGGACACACTCCCCGGGGACCCACTGTAAATACTGACACACTCCCCGGGGACCCCCTGTAAATACTGACACATTCCCCGGGACCCCCTGTAAATAGTGACACACTCCCCGGGGACCCCCTGTAAATACTGACACACTCCCCGGGGACAACCTGTAAATACTGACACACTCCCTGGGGACCCCCTGTAAATAATGACACTCTCTGGGGAACCCCTGTAAATACTGACACACTCCCCAGGGACACCCTGTAAATACTGACACACTCCCTGGGGACCCCCTGTAAATACTGACACACTCTCTGGGGAAGCCCTGTAAATACTGACACACTCCACAGAGGCACACTGTAAATACTAACACTACCCTGGGAGCCCGTGTAAATACTGACACACTCCCTGTGGACCCCCTGTAAATACTGACACACTCCTCGGGCACGCCCTGTAAATCGTGACACACTCCCCGGGAATTCCCAGTAAATACTGACACAACCACTGTGGACCCCTGTAAATACTGACACACTCCCCGAAGATCCCCTGTAAATACTGACATACTCCCCGGGGACCCCCTGTAAATGCTGACACTCTCCCCGGTCCCCCTGTAAATACTGACACATTCCCCTTGGGACCCCCTGTAAATACTGACACACTCCCCGGGGAGCCCTTGTAAATACTGACAGACTCCCCGGGGAGTCCCTGTAAATACTGACACACTCCCCGGGGAGCCCTTGTAAATACTGACACAATCCCCGGGAACCCCCTGTAAATACTGACACACTCCCCAGGGACCCCCTGTAAATACTGGCACACTCCCCAGGGACGCCATGTAAATACTGACACACGCCCCGTGAATCCCCTGTAAATACTGTCACACTCCCCGGGGACCCCCTGTAAATACTGACACACTCCCCAGAGACACCCTGTAAATACTGACACACTCCCCGGAGACACCCTGTAAATACTGACACACTCCCTGGGGAACCCCTGTAAATACTGACACACACCCCAGAGATACCCTGTAAATACTGACACGCTCCCCGGGGACACCTTGTAAATACTGACACACTCCCCGGGTACCCCCTGTAAATACTGATACACTCCCCCAAGATCCCCTGTAAATACTGACACACTCCCCAGGACCCCCTGTAAATACTGACACACTCCCCGGGGACCCCCTGTAAATACTGACACGCTCCCCGGGGACACCCTGTAAATACTGACACACTCCCCGGGTACCCCCTGTAAATACTGACACACTCCCCGGGGACCCCCTGTAAATACTGACACACTCCCCGGGGACACCCTGTAAATACTGACACTCTCCCTGGGGACCCCTTGTAAATACTGACACACTCCCCGGGGATCTCCTGTAAATAATGACAAACTCCCTAGGGAGACACTGTAAATACTAACATTGCCCGGGGACCCCCTGTAAATACTGACACACTCCCCAGAGACCCCCTGTAAATATTGACACACTCCCCAGAGACCCCCTGTAAATATTGACACACTCCCCAGAGACACCCTGTAAATATTGACACACTCCCCGGGGATCCCCTGTAAATCTTGACACACTCCCTGCGAATCCCCCTGTAAATACTGACACACTACCCGGGGACCCACTGTAAATACTGACACATTCCCTGGGGACCCCCTGTAAATACTGACACACTCCCCAGGGACACCCTGTAAATACTGACACACTCTCTGGGGAACCCCTGTAAATACTGACACACTCCACAGGGAGACACTGTAAATACTAACACTACCGGGGACCCACTCTAAATACTGACAGACTATCTGGGGAACCCCGGTAAATACTGACACACTCCGCAGGGAGGCACTGTAAATACTAACACGCCCCAGAGACCCCCTGTAAATAATGACACAATCCCCAGAGACCCCCTGTAGATACCGACACACTCCCCAGGGACACCCTGTAAATACTGACACACACCATGGCGACCCCCTGTAAATATTAATACACTCCCCGGGGAGACACTGTAAATACTGACACACTCCCTGGGGACCCCCTGTAAATAATGACACCCTCCCCGGGGACCCCCTGTAAATACTGACACACTCCCCGGGGACCCCCTGTAAATACTGACACACACCCCAGAGACACCCTGTAAATACTGACACACTCCCCAGGAACCCCCTGTAAATACTGACACACTCCCCGGGGACTCCCCTGTAAATACTGACACACTCCCCGGGGAGCCCTTGTAAATACTGACACACTCCCCGGGAACCCTATGTAAATACTGACACACTCCCCAGGGACCCCTGTAAATACTGTCACACTCCCGGTGACCCCCTGTAAATAATGACAAACTCCCTGGTGAGCCCTTTTAAATACTGACACTCCCCATGACCCCATGTAAATACTGACACACTCACCGTGAAACCCCTGTAAATACTGACACACTCCCCAGAGACACCCTGTAAATACTGACACACTCCCCGGAGACACCCTGTAAATATTGACACACACCCCAGGGACCCCCTGTAAATACTGACATACTCCCCGGGGACCCCCTGTAAATACTGACACACTCGCTGGGGACACCCTGTAAATACTGACACTCTCCCCAGGGACTTCCTGTAAATAATGACACACTACCTGGGGACCCCCTGTAAATACTGACACACTCCCTGGGGACACCCTGTAAATACTGACACACTCCCCAGGGACTTCCTGTAAATAATGACACACTACCTGGGGACCCCCTGTAAATACTGACACACTCGCCAGGGACTTCCTGTAAATAATGACACACTACCTGGGGACCCCCTGTAAATACTGACACACACGCCAGGGACTTCCTGTAAATACTGACACACTCCCCAGGTACCCCCTGTAAATACTGACACACTCCCCAGGGACTTCCTGTAAATACTCTCACACACTCCCCGGGGAGCCCATGTAAATACTGACACACTCCCCGGGACACCTTGTAAATACTGACACACTCCCCGGGGACCCACGGTAAATACTGACACACTCCCTGGGGACCCCCTGTAAATACTGACACAATCCCCGGGGACCCCCTGTAAATACTGACACACTCCCTGGGAACACCCTGTAAATACCGACACACTCCCCGGGGACTTCCTGTAAATACTGACACACTCCCCATGTACCCCCTGTAAATACTGACACACTCCCCAGGTACCCCCTGTAAATAGTGACACTCCCCAGGGACTTGCTGTAAATACTGACACACTCCCCAGGTACCCCCTGTAAATACTGACACTCCCCAGGGACTTCCTGTAAATACTGACACACTCCCCAGGGACTTGCTGTAAATACTCTCACACACTCCCCGGGGACACCTTGTAAATACTGACACACTCCCCGGGGAGCCCTTGTAAATACTGACACACTCCCCGGGGACCCCCTGTAAATACTGACACACTCCTCAGGGACCCCCTGTAAATACTGGCACATTCCCCAGGGAACCCTGTAAATACTGACACACTCCCGGTGACCCCCTGTAAATAATGACAAACTCCCTAGTGACCCCTTTTAAATACTGACACACTCCCCATGACCCCATGTAAATACTGACACACTCACCGTGAAACCCCTGTAAATACTGACACACTCCCCAGAGACACCCTGTAAATACTGACACACTCCCCGGAGACACCCTGTAAATACTGACACACTCCCCGGAGACACCCTGTAAATACTGACACACTCCCCAGGGACCCCCTGTAAATACTGACACACTCCCCGGGGACCCCCTGTAAATACTGACACACTCCCTGGGGACACCATGTAAATACTGACACACTCCCCAGGGACTTCCTGTAAATAATGACACACTACCTGGGGACCCCCTGTAAATACTGACACACTCCCCAGGGACTTCCTGTAAATAATGACACACTACCTGGGGACCCCCTGTAAATACTGACACACACGCCAGGGACTTCCTGTAAATACTGACACACTCCCCAGGTACCCCCTGTAAATACTGACACACTCCCCAGGGACTTCCTGTAAATACTCTCACACACTCCCCGGGGAGCCCATGTAAATACTGACACACTCCCCGGGACACCTTGTAAATACTGACACACTCCCCGGGGACCCACGGTAAATACTGACACACTCCCTGGGGACCCCCTGTAAATACTGACACAATCCCCGGGGACCCCCTGTAAATACTGACACACTCCCTGGGAACACCCTGTAAATACCGACACACTCCCCGGGGACTTCCTGTAAATACTGACACACTCCCCATGTACCCCCTGTAAATACTGACACACTCCCCAGGTACCCCCTGTAAATACTGACACTCCCCAGGGACTTGCTGTAAATACTGACACACTCCCCAGGTACCCCCTGTAAATACTGACACTCCCCAGGGACTTCCTGTAAATACTGACACACTCCCCAGGGACTTGCTGTAAATACTCTCACACACTCCCCGGGGACACCTTGTAAATACTGACACACTCCCCGGGGAGCCCTTGTAAATACTGACACACTCCCCGGGGACCCCCTGTAAATACTGACACACTCCTCAGGGACCCCCTGTAAATACTGGCACATTCCCCAGGGAACCCTGTAAATACTGACACACTCCTGGTGACCCCCTGTAAATAATGACAAACTCCCTAGTGACCCCTTTTAAATACTGACACACTCCCCATGACCCCATGTAAATACTGACACACTCACAGTGAAACCCCTGTAAA
This sequence comes from Isurus oxyrinchus, assembly GCA_026770705.1. Classification (NCBI taxonomy): domain Eukaryota; kingdom Metazoa; phylum Chordata; class Chondrichthyes; order Lamniformes; family Lamnidae; genus Isurus; species Isurus oxyrinchus. Next base: position 6,292,591 of record JANJGN010000011.1, read on the forward strand.
TACTGACACACTCCCCAGAGACACCCTGTAAATACTGACACACTCCCCGGAGACACCCTGTAAATACTGACACACTCCCCGGAGACACCCTGTAAATACTGACACACTCCCCAGGGACCCCCTGTAAATACTGACACACTCCCCGGGGACCCCCTGTAAATACTGACACACTCCCTGGGGACACCATGTAAATACTGACACACTCCCCAGGGACTTCCTGTAAATAATGACACACTACCTGGGGACCCCCTGTAAATACTGACATACTCCCTGGGGACCCCCTGTAAATACTGACACACTCCCTGGGGACACCCTGTAAATACTGACACACTCCCCAGGGACTTCCTGTAAATAATGACACACTACCTGGGGAACCCCTGCAAATACTGACACACTCCCTGGGGGACACCCTGTAAATACTGACACACACGCCAGGGACCTCCTGTAAATACTGACACACTCCCCAGGGACTTCCTGTAAATACTCTCACACACTCCCCGGGGACCCCATGTAAATACTGACATACTCCCCGGGGACACATTGTAAATACTGACACACTCCCCGGGGACCCACGGTAAATACTGACACACTCCCTGGGGACCCCCTGTAAATACTGACACAATCCCCGGGGACCCCCTTAAATACTGACACACTCCCTGGGAAAACCCTATAAATACCGACACACTCCCCGGGTACTTCCTGTAAATACTGACACACTCCCCATGTACCCCCTGTAAATACTGACACACTCCCCAGGTACCCCCTGTAAATACTGACACACTCCCCAGGGACTTCCTGTAAATACTCACACACTCCCCGGGGACTCCCTGTAAATACTAACATACTCCCCGTGGACACCTTGTAAATACTGACACACTCCCTGGGGACCCCCTGTAAATACTGACACACTCCCCGGGGACCCCCTGTAAATACTGACACACTCCCCGGGAACCCCCTGTAAATGCTGACACACTCCCCGGGGAGCCCCTGTAAATACTGACACACTCCCCAGGGACCCCCTGTAAATACTGACACATTCCCCGGGATCCCCCTGTAAATACTGACACACTCCCCAGGGACTTCCTGTAAATACTCTCACACACTCCCCGGGGGCTCCCTGTAAATACTGACATACTCCCCGTGGACACCTTGTAAATACTGACACACTCCCTGGGGACCCCCTGTAAATACTGACACACTCCCCGGGGACCCCCTGTAAATGCTGACACACTCCCCGGGGAGCCCCTGTAAATACTGACACACTCCCCAGGGACCCCCTGTAAATACTGGCACATTCCCCAGGGACCCCCTGTAAATACTGGCACATTCCCCAGGGACCCCCTGTAAATACTGTCACACTCCCTGGTGACCCCTTTTAAATACTGACACACTCCCCATGACCCCATGTAAATACTGACATACGCCGCGTGAAACCCCTGTAAATACTGTCACACTCCCCGGGGACCCCCTGTAAATACTGACACACTCCCCAGAGACACCCTGTAAATACTGACACACTCCCCGGAGACACCCTGTAAATACTGACACACTCCCTGGGGAATCCCTGTAAATACTGACACACTCCCCAGGTACCCCCTGTAAATACTGACACACTCCCTGGGGACACCCTGTATATACTGACACACTCCCCAGGGACTTCCTGTAAATAATGACACACTTCCTGGGGACCCCCTGTAAATACTGACACACTCCCTGGGGACACCCTGTAAATAGTGACACACTACCTGGGTACCCCCTGTAAATACTGACACACACGCCAGGGACTTTCTGTAAATACTGACACACTCCCCAGGTGCCCCCTGTAAATACTGACACACTCCCCAGGTACCCCCTGTAAATACTGACACACTCCCCAGGTACCCCCTGTAAACACTAACACTCCCCAGGGACTTCCTGTAAATACTGACACAATCCCCAGAGACCCCCTGTACATACCGACACACTCCCCAGGGTCACCCTGTAAATACTGACACACTCCATGGCGACCCCCTGTAAATATTGATACACGCCCCAGAGACCCCCTGTAAATACTGACACACTCCCCGGGGACCCCCTGTAAATAATGACACACTCCCCAGGAACCCCCTGTAAATACTGACACACTCCCCGGGGACCCCCTGTAAATACTGACACACTCCCCAGGAACCCCCTGTAAATACTGACACACTCCCCGTGGACACCTTGTAAATACTGACACACTCCCTGGGGACCCCCTGTAAATACTGACACACTCCCCGGGGACCCCCTGTAAATGCTGACACACTCCCCGGGGAGCCCCTGTAAATACTGACACACTCCCCAGGGACCCCCTGTAAATACTGGCACATTCCCCAGGGACCCCCTGTAAATACTGGCACATTCCCCAGGGACCCCCTGTAAATACTGTCACACTCCCTGGTGACCCCTTTTAAATACTGACACACTCCCCATGACCCCATGTAAATACTGACATACGCCGCGTGAAACCCCTGTAAATACTGTCACACTCCCCGGGGACCCCCTGTAAATACTGACACACTCCCCAGAGACACCCTGTAAATACTGACACACTCCCCGGAGACACCCTGTAAATACTGACACACTCCCTGGGGAATCCCTGTAAATACTGACACACTCCCCAGGTACCCCCTATAAATACTGACACACTCCCTGGGGACACCCTGTATATACTGACACACTCCCCAGGGACTTCCTGTAAATAATGACACACTTCCTGGGGACCCCCTGTAAATACTGACACACTCCCTGGGGACACCCTGTAAATAGTGACACACTACCTGGGTACCCCCTGTAAATACTGACACACACGCCAGGGACTTCCTGTAAATACTGACACACTCCCCAGGTACCCCCTGTAAATACTGACACACTCCCCAGGTACCCCCTGTAAATACTAACACTCCCCAGGGACTTCCTGTAAATACTGACACAATCCCCAGAGACCCCCTGTACATACCGACACACTCCCCAGGGTCACCCTGTAAATACTGACACAGTCCATGGCGACCCCCTGTAAATATTGATACACGCCCCAGAGACCCCCTGTAAATACTGACACACTCCCCGGGGACCCCCTGTAAATAATGACACACTCCCCAGGAACCCCCTGTAAATACTGACACACTCCCCGGGGACCCCCTGTAAATACTGACACACTCCCCAGGAACCCCCTGTAAATACTGACACACTCCCTGGGGAGCCCTTGTAAATACTGACACACTCCCCGGGGACCCCCTGTAAATACTGACACACTCCCCGGGGACTCCCTGTAAATACTGACACACTCCCCGGGGACCCCTGTAAATTCTGTCACACTCCCGGTGACCCCCTGTAAATAATGACAAACTCCCTGGTGACCCCTTTTAAATACTGACACACTCCCCATGACCCCATGTAAATACTGACACACTCACCGTGAAACCCCTGTAAATACTGACACACTCCCCAGAGACACCCTGTAAATACTGACACACTCCCCGGAGACACCCTGTAAATACTGACACACTCCCCAGGGACCCCCTGTAAATACTGACATACTCCCCGGGGACCCCCTGTAAATACTGACACACTCCCTGGGGACACCCTGTAAATACTGACACACTACCCAGGGACTTCCTGTAAATAATGACACACTACCTGGGGACCCCCTGTAAATAATGACACACTACCTGGGGACCCCCTGTAAATACTGACACACACGCCAGGGACTTCCTGTAAATACTGACACACTCCCCAGGTACCCCCTGTAAATACTGACACACACCCCAGGTACCCCCTGTAAATACTGACACACTCCCCAGGGACTTCCTGTAAATACTCTCACACACTCCCCGGGGACCCCATGTAAATACTGACATACTCCCCGGGGACACCTTGTAAATACTGACACACTCCCCGGGGACCCCCGGTAAATATTGACACACTCCCCGGGGAGACACTGTAAATACTGACACACTCCCTGGGGACCCCCTGTAAATACTAACACAATTCCTGGGGACCCCCTGTAAATACTGACACACTCCCTGGGAACACCCTGTAAATACCGACACACTCCCCGGGGACTTCCTGTAAATACTGACACACTCGCCAGGTACCCCCTGTAAATACTGACACACTCCCCAGGGACTTGCTGTAAATACTCTCACACACTCCCCGGGGACCACCTGTAAATACTGACATACTCCCCGTGGACACCTTGTAAATACTGACACACTCACTGGGGAGCCCTTGTAAATACTGACACACTCCCCAGGGACCCCCTGTAAATACTGACACACTCCCCGGGGACCCCCTGTAAATACTGACACACTCCCGGTGACCCCCTGTAAATAATGACACACTCCCCAGAGACACCCTGTAAATACTGACACACTCCCCGGAAACACCCTGTAAATACTGACACACTCCCTGGGGAACCCCTGTAAATACTGACACACTCCCCGGGGACCCCCTGTAAATACTGACACACTCCCCAGGGACTTCCTGTGAATACTGACACACTCCCCAGGGACTTCCTGTAAATACTGACACACTCCCCGGGGACCCCCTGAAAATATTGACACACTCCCCAGGGACCCCCTGTAAGTACTGACATACTCCACGGTGACACCCTGAAAATACTGACACACTCCACGGTGACACCCTGTAAATACTGACACACTCTCTGGGGAACCCCTGTAAATACTGACACACTCCCCAGGGACACCCTGTAAATACTGACACACTCTCTGGGGAACCCCTGTAAATACTGACACACTCCCCAGGGACCCCCTGTAAATACTGACACACTCCCCGGGGACACCCTGTAAATACTGACACACTCCACGGTGACACCCTGTAAATACTGACACACTCCACGGTGACACCCTGTAAATACTGACACACTCTCTGGGGAACCCCTGTAAATACTGACACACTCCCCAGGGACACCCTGTAAATACTGACACACTCTCTGGGGAACCCCTGTAAATACTGACACACTCCACAGGGAGACTCTGTAAATACTAACACTACCCGGGGACCCCCTGTAAATACCGACACGCTCCCCAGGGACACCCTGTAAATACTGACACACTCCCTGTGGACCCGAATTAAATACTGTCACACTCCCCGGGGCTTCCCTGTAAATACTGACACACTCCGTGTGGACCCCCTGTAAATCCTGACAGACTCCCTGTGGACCCCCTGTAGATACTGACACATTCCCCAGCGACCCCCTCTAAATATTGACACATACCCCGGGCACCCCTGTAAATAGTGACACACTCCCCGGGAATTCCCGGTAAATACTGACACACTCACTGTGGACCCCCTGTAAATACTGACACACTCCCCGAAGATCCACTGTAAATACTGACATACTCCCCAGTCGCCCTGTAAATACTGACACACTCCCGGGGACTCCCTGTAAATACTGACATACTCCCCAGTCCCCCTGTAAATACTGACACGCTCCCCAGAGATCCCCTGTAAATAATGACACACTGCCCAGGGATCCCCTGTAAATATTGACATACTCCCCGGGGACACACTGTAAATACTGACACACTACCCGATGTCCCCCTGTAAATACTGACACATTCCCCAGGGATTCCCTGTAAATACTGACACACTCCCTTGAGACCCCCTGTAAATATTTACTCCCTCCCTGCGGAGACACTGTATATACTAACACACTCCCTGGGGACCCCCTGTTAATATTGACACACTCCCCGGGGAGACACTGTAAATACTGACACACTCCCTGGGGACCCCCTGTAAATACTGACACTCTCCCTGGGGACCCCTTGTAAATACTGACACACTCCCTGTGGACCCCCTGTAAATACTGACACACTCCCCGGGGATCCCCTGTAAATACTGACACACTCTCTGGGGAACCCCTGTAAATACTGACACACTCCCCAGGGATTCCCTATAAATACTGACACACGCCCCGAGGATCGCTTGTAAATAATGACAAACTCCCTAGGGAGACACTGTAAATACTAACACTGCCCGGGGACCCCCTGCAAATACTGACACACTCCCTGGGGACCCCCCTGCAAATACTGACACACTGCCTGGGGACCCCCCTGTAAATACTGACACACTCCCTGGGGACCCCCTGTAAATACTGACACGCTCCCCAGGGACTCCCTGTAAATACTGACACACTCCCCGGGAACCCCCTGTAAATACTGACACACTCCCCGGGGATCCCCTGTAAATACTGACACACTCTCTGGGGAACCCCTGTAAATACTGACACACTCCCCGGGGACCCCCTGTAAATACTGACACACTCCCCAGGGATTCCCTATAAATACTGACACACTCCCCGAGGATCTCCTGTAAATAATGACAAACTCCCTAGGGAGACACTGTAAATACTAACACTGCCCGGGGACCCCCTGTAAATACTGACACACTCCCCAGAGACCCCCTGTAAATATTGACACACTCCCCAGAGACCCCCTGTAAATATTGACACACACCCCAGAGAGCCCCTGTTAATATTGTCACGCTCCCCGGGGAACGCCTGTAAATATTGACACACTCCCCAGGGATCCCCTGTAAATATTGACACACTCCCTGCGGATCCCCCTGTAAATACTGACACACTACCCGGGGACCCACTGTAAATACTGACACACTCCCCGGGGACCCCCTGTAAATACTGACACACTCCCAGGGGACACCCTGTAAATAATGACACACTTCCCGGGGGCACCCTGTAAATACTGACACACACTCTGGGGAACCCCTGTAAATACTGACACACTCCACTGGGAGACACTGTAAATACTAACACTACCGGAGACCCCCTCTAAATACTGACACACTATCTGGGGAACCCCGGTAAATACTGACACACTCCGCAGGGAGGCAATGTAAATACTAACACTCCCCAGAGACCCCCTGTAAATACTGACACAATCCCCAGAGACCCCCTGTACATACCGACACAATCCCCAGGGACACCCTGTAAATACTGACAGACTCCCTGGGGATCCCCTGCAAATAATGACACACGCCCCAGAGACCCCCTGTAAATACTGACACACTCCCCGGGGACCCCCTGTAAATAATGACACACTCCCCAGGGACACCCTGTAAATACTGACACACTCCCCGGGGAGACACTGTAAATACTGACACACTCCCTGGGGATCCTCTGCAAATATTGACACACGCCCCAGAGACCCCCTGTAAATACTGACACGCTCCCCGGGGACCCCCTGTAAATAATGACACACTCCCCGGGGACCCCCTGTAAATACTGACACGCTCCCCGGGAACCCCCTGTAAATACTGACACACTCCCCGGGGAGCCCTTGTAAATACTGACACACTCCCCGGGGACCCCCTGTAAATACTGACACATTCCCCGGGACCCCCTGTAAATACTGGCACATTCCCCAGGGACCCCAGTAAATACTGTCACACTCCCGGTGACCCCCTGTAAATAATGACAAACTCCCTGGTGACCCCTTTTAAATACTGACACACTCCCCATGACCCCATGTAAATACTGACACACTCACCGTGAAACCCCTGTAAATACTGACACACTCTCCAGAGACACCCTTTAAATACTGACACACTCCCCGGAGACACCCTGTAAATACTGACACACTCCCCAGGGTCCCCTTGTAAATACTGACACACTCCCCGGGGACCCCCTGTAAATACTGACACACTCCCCAGGTACCCCCTGTAAATACAGACACACTCTCCAGAGACACCCTGTAAATACTGACACACTCCCTGGGGACACCCTGTAAATACTGACACACTCCCCAGGGACTTCCTGTAAATAATGACACACTGCCTGGGGACCCCCTGTAAATACTGACACATTCCCTGGGGACACCCTGTAAATACTGACACACTCGCCAGGGACTTCCTGTAAATACTGACACACTCCCCAGGTACCCCCTGTAAATACTGACACACTCCCCAGGTACCCCCTGTAAATACTGACACACTCCCCAGGGACTTCCTGTAAATACTCTCACACACTCCCCGGGGACCCCATGTAAATACTGACATACTCCCCGGGGACACCTTGTAAATACTGACACACTCCCCGGGGACCCACGGTAAATCATAACACACTCCCTGGGGACCCCTGTAAATACTGACACAATCCCCGGGGACCCCCTGTAAATACTGACACACTCCCTGGGAACACCCTGTAAATACCGACACACTCCCCGGGGACCCCCTGTAAATACTGACACACTCCCCAGGTACCCCTTGTAAATACTGACACACTCCCCAGGGACTTCCTGTAAATACTCTCACACACTCCCCGGGGACCCCCTGTAAATACTGACATACTCCCCGTGGACACCTTGTAAATACTGACACACTCCATGGGGACACCCTGTAAATACTGACACACTCCCCGGGGACCCCCTGTAAATACTGACACACTCCCCGGGGAGCCCCTGTAAATGCTGACACATTCCCCGGGGAGCCCCTGTAAATAATGACACACTCCCCAGGGACCCCTGTAAATACTGACACACTCCCGGTGACCCCCTGTAAATAATGACAAACTCCCTGGTGACCCCTTTTAAATACTGACACACTCCCCATGACCCCATGTAAATACTGACACACTCACCGTGAAACCCCTGTAAATACTGACACACTCCCCAGAGACACCCTGTAAATACTGACACACTCCCCGGAGACACCCTGTAAATACTGACACACTCCCCAGGGACCCCCTGTAAATACTGACACACTCCCCGGGGACCCCCTGTAAATACTGACACACTCCCTGGGGACACCATGTAAATACTGACACACTCCCCAGGGACTTCCTGTAAATAATGACACACTACCTGGGGACACCCAGTAAATACTGACACACTCCCTGGGGACACCCTGTAAATACTGACACACTCCCCAGGTACCCCCTGTAAATACTGACACACTCCCCAGGGACTTCCTGTAAATACTCTCACACACTCCCCGGGGACCCCATGTAAATACTGACATACTCTCCGGGGACCCCCTGTAAATACTGACACACTCCCCGGGGACCCACGGTAAATACTGACACACTCCCTGGGAACACCCTGTAAATACTGACACACTCCCCAGGGACCCCCTATAAATACTGACACACTCCCCGGGGACCCCCTGTAAATACTGACACACTCCCCAGGGACCCCTGTAAATACTGTCACACTCCCGGTGACCCCCTGTAAATAATGACAAACTCCCTGGTGACCCCTTTTAAATACTGACACACTCCCCATGACCCCATGTAAATACTGACACACTCACCGTGAAACCCCTGTAAATACTGACACACTCCCCAGGGACCCCCTGTAGATACTGGCACATTCCCCAGGGACCCCCTGTAAATACTGTCACACTCCCTGGTGACCCCTTTTAAATACTGACACACTCCCCATGACCCCCTGTAAATACTGACACACGCCCCGTGAAACCCCTGTAAATACTGTCACACTCCCCGGGGACCCCTGTAAATACTGACACACTCCCTGGGGACACCCTGTAAATACTCACACACTCCCCAGGGACTTCCTGTAAATACTGACACACTCCCCAGGTACCCCCTGTAAATACTGACACACTCCTTGGGGACCCCCTGTAAATACTGACACACTCCCCAGAGACCCCCTGTGAATACTGACACACACCCCAGGGACCCACTGTAAATACTGACATACTCCCCGGGGACACCCTGTAAATACGAACACACTCCACGGTGTCACCCTGTAAATACTGACACACTCCCCAGGGAGCCCCTGTAAATACTGACACACTCTCTGGGGAACCCCTGGAAATACTGACACACTCCACAGGGAGACACTGTAAATACTAACACTACCCGGGGACCCCCTGTAAATACTAACACACTCTCTGGGGAACCCCTGTAAATACTGACACACTCCATAGAGAGACACTGTAAATACAACACTACCCGGGGCCACCCTGTAAATACCGACACGCTCCCGAGGGACACCCTGTAAATACTGACACACTCCCTGTGGACCCCAATTAAATACTGACACACTCCCCGGGGCTTCCCTGTAAATACTGACACACTCCCTGTGGACCCCAATTAAATACTGACACACTCCCTGTGGACCCCCTGTAAATACTGACAGACTCCCTGTGGACCCCCTGTAGATACTGACACATTCCCCAGCGACCCCCTGTAAATACTGATACACACCCCGGAGACCCCCTCTAAATACTGACACACACCCCGGGCACCCCCTGTAAATAGTGACACACTCCCCGGAAATTCCCGGTAAATACTGTCACACCCACTGTGGACACCCTGTAAATACTGACACACTCCCGGGGACCCCCTGTAAATACCGACACGCTCCCCAGGGACTCCCTGTAAATACTGACACACTCCCCGGGGACCCCCTCTAAATATTGACACACTCCCTGGGGACACACTGTAAATACTGACACACTCCCCGATGACCCCCTGTAAATACTGACACATTCCCCAGGGATTCCCTGTAAATACTGACAAACCCCCTTGGGACCCCCTGTAAATATTTACTCCCTCCCCGCGGAGACACTGTATATACTAACACACTCCCTGGGGACCCCCTGTTATTATTGACACACTCCCCGGGGAGACACTGTAAATACTAACTCACTCCCCGGGGCCCCCCTGTAAATATTAACACACTCCCCGGGGAGACACTGTAAATACTGACACACCCCCTGGGGACCCCCTGTACATACTGACACACTGCCCGGGGCCACCTTGTAAATACTGACACACTCCCCGGGGACCCCCTGTAAATACTGACACTCTCCCTGGGGACCCCTTGTAAATACTGACACACTCCCCGGGGACCCCCCTGTCAATACTGACACACTCCCCGGGAACCCCCTGTAAATACTGACACACTCCCCGGGGACCCCCTGTAAATATTGACACACTCCCTGCGGATCCCCATGTAAATTCTGACACACTTCCCGGGGGCACCCTGTAAATACTGACACACTCCCCGAGGATCGCCTGTAAATAATGACAAACTCCCTAGGGAGACACTGTAAATGCTAACATTACCCGGGGACCCACTGTAAATACGGACACAGTCCCCGGGGACCCCCTGTAAATACTGACACACTCCCTGTGGACACCCTGTAAATACTGACACACTTCCCGGGGGCACCCTGTAAATACTGACACACTCCACAGGGAGACACTGTAAATACTAACACTACCGGGGACCCCCTGTAAATACTGACACACTCCGCAGGGAGGCACTGTAAATACTAACACTCCGCAGAGACCCCCTGTAAATACTGACACACTCCCCAGGATCACCCTGTAAATACTGACACACTCCCTGGGGACCCCCTGTAAATATTGATACACTCCCCGGGGAGACACTGTAAATACTGACACACTCCCTGGGGATCCCCTGCAAATAATGACACACGCCCCAGAGACCCCCTGTAAATACTGACACACTCGCCGGGAACCCCCTGTAAATACTGACACACTCCCCGGGGAGCCCTTGTAAATACTGACACACTCACAGGGAACTCCCTGTAAATACTGACACACTCCCCAGGAACCCCCTGTAAATACTGACACACTCCCCAGGGATTGCCCCTGTAAATACTGACACACTCCCCAGGGACCCCCTGTAAATACTGGCACATTCCCCAGGGACCCCTGTAAATACTGTCACACTCCCGGTGACCCCCTGTAAATAATGACAAACTCCCTGGTGACCCCTTTTAAATACTGACACACTCCCCATGACCCCATGTAAATACTGACACACTGCACGGAGACACCCTGTAAATACTGACACACTCCCCAGGGACCACCTGTAAATACTGACACACTCCCCCGGGATCCCCTGTAAATACTGACACACTCCCTGGGGACACCCTGTAAATACTGACAGACTCCCCAGGGACTTCCTGTAAATAATGACACACTACCTGGGGACCCCCTGTAAATACTGACACACTACCTGGGGACCCCCTGTAAATACTGACACACTCGCCAGGGACTTCCTGTAAATACTGACACACTCCCCAGGTACCCCCTGTAAATACTGACACACTCCCCAGGGACTTCCTGTAAATACTGACACACTCCCTGGGGACCCCCTGTAAATACTGACACACTCCCCAGGTAACCCCTGTAAATACTGAATCACTCCCCAGGTACCCCCTGTAAATACTGACACACTCCCCAGGGACTTCCTGTAAATACTCTCACACACTCCCCGGGGACCCCCTGTAAATACTGACATACTCCCCGTGGACACCTTGTAAATACTGACACACTCCCCGGGGAGCCCCTGTAAATACTGACACACTCCCCAGGGACCCACTGTAAATACTGACACACTCCCCGGGTACCCCCTGTAAATACTGACACACTCCCCAGGGATTGCCCCTGTAAATACTGACACACTCCCCAGGGACCCCCTGTAAATACTGGCACATTCCCCAGGGATGCCCTGTAAATACTGTCACACTCCCGGTGACCCCCTGTAAATAGACACACTCCCTGGTGAACCCTTTTAAATACTGACACACTCCCCATGACCCCATGTAAATACTGACACACGCTCCGTGAAACCCCTGTAAATACTGATACACTTCCCGGGGACCCCCTGTAAATACTGACACACTCCCCGGAGACACCCTGTAAATACTGACACACTCCCTGGGGAACCCCTGTAAATACTGACACACTCCCTGGGGAACCCCTGTAAATACTGACACACTCCCCGGGGACACCCTGTAAATACTGACACACTCCTTGGGGACACCCTGTAAATACTCACACACTCCCCAGGGACTTCCTGTAAATACTGACACACTCCCCAGGAACCCTCTGTAAATTCCGACACACTCCTTGCGGACCCCCTGTAAATACTGACACACTCCCCAGGGACTTCCTGTAAATACTGACACACTCCCCAGGGACTTCCTCTAAATACTGACACACTCCCCAGGTACCCCCTGTAAATACTTACACACTCCGCAGGGACTTCCTGTAAATACTGAGACACTCCCTGGGGACCCCCTGTAAATACTGACACACTCCCCAGGGACCCCCTGTAAATACTGACATACTCCCTGTGAAACCCCTGTAAATACTGACACACTCCCCGGAGACCCCCTGTAAATACTGACACACTCCCCGGGGACCCCCTGTAAATACTGACACACTTCCCGGTGACCCCCTGTAAATACTGACACTCTCCCCAGGGACTTCCTGTAAATACTGACACACTCCCTGGGGACCCCCTGTAAATACTGACACACTCCCTGGGGACCCCCTGTAAATACTGACACACTCCCTGGGGACTCCCTGTAAATACTGACACACTCCCTGGGGACACCCTGTAAATACTGACACACTCCCTGGGGACACCCTGTAAATACTGACACACTCCCCAGGGACTTCCTGCATTTACTGACACACACTCCCCGGGGACCCCCTGTAAATACTGACACACTCCCCGGGGATCCCCTGTAAATACTGACACACTCCCCGGGGATCCCCTGTAAATACTGACACACTCTCCGGGGATCCCCTGTAAATACTGACACACTCCCCGGGGACACTTTGTAAATACTGACACACTCCCCGTGTGGGGCCTCTTTGCTGTTTGATATTGTTGGTGGCATTGCCCAGGTTCTCGCCATCACAGATGGATTCCTATTCAGATCCGCCTCCCACTCTTCATTCTTGGTCTCTCGTTGCCTCGGAACGTTTCCTTGGCTTGGTTGCTGTGACCTGTTATCTCGGCCATTCCTTCATCGTTCTGACTGGATTCCCCTTCACCCTCCTCCGCTTCAGACGTACCCCTCTCCCATTCCGAAGTCCCCTCCGCAGCCTCTCATTCCCTCTGCGGAGCTGGCGCTGGGCAGAATGGATCATTGAAAAGAGTCTCGGCTGAGAGCCTCACCAGCCTTGCCCGTGTCCAGGGCAGGGGGCTGTGGGGTCCACCGCGTGGTCTTGACTATTGTTTTCTTTGGTGGTGGCGCCTACCACAAACCTGTTGGGGAGGCCAGTCACCGCCGGGTTGCTCAATGGGCCACCAGTGCCAAGGCCAGTGCTGCTGCCCACCTCCGCCAACCCCCCCAACCCCGCCCCCCCCCCCCCCCCCCCCCCCCCCCACCCCCCAACCCCGGGCCCAGCCCCCAACATGGCTGTCAGGCAGGCAGCTCTCGGCTCCCGGAGGTGCTCATGCCTTTGATTGGGTGCCGCGATTTTGGGCCAGTGTTTGTTGCCCCTCCCTAGTTGCCCCTTGAGAAGGTTGGTGCTGGTGAGCCGCCTTCTTGAGCTGCCGCAGTCCCTATGGGGTAGGTACACCCACAGTGCAGTTAGGGAGGGAGTTCCTGGATATTGTCCATGTGGTGTAGGTACACCCACAGCACTGTTACGGAGGGAGGTCCAGGATATTGTCCATGTGGTGTAGGTACACCCATGGCGCTGTTAGGGAGGGAGGTCCAGGATTTTGTCCATGTGGTGTAGGTACACCCACAGCGCTGTTACGGAGGGAGGTCCAGGATATTGTCCATGTGGTGTAGGTACACCCACGGCGCTGTTAGGGAGGGAGGTCCAGGATTTTGTCCCTGTGGTGTAGGTACACCCATGGCGCTGTTAGGGAGGGAGGTCCAGGATTTTGTCCCTGTGGTGTAGGTACACCCACCGTGCTGTTAGGGAGGGAGGTCCAGGATTTTGTCCCTGTGGTGTAGGTACACCCACAGTGCTGTTGGGGAGGGAGGTCCAGGATTTGGACCCAGGCTGATGAGAGGGGGTAGATGATGGGCCCACTGGTTTCGAGGTGCCTCAGTGCTGCCTTGTTTTGAGTCAGAAGGTTTACATTCGACTACATGTGGGCTGGCACTCCCAGTGCCGTCCTGAGGGAGTGCTGCACTGTCAGGGGTGCCGTATTACAGATGAGAAGTTAAACCTGTCTGTCCCCTCAGAAGATCCCACAGCTCTGTTTAGAAAAAGAGCAGGCGAGTTCCATCTGATGCTCTGGCCAATATTTATCCCTCATTCAACATCACAGGAAACAGATGACCTGATCATGATCACATTGCTGTTTGTGGGGTCTTGCTGTGCGCAAATTGGCTTCTGTATTTTCTGCTTTACCACACTGAATACACTTTAATTGATTTAATTCATTGGCTGTAAAGTGCTTTGAGAGGACTGTCGGTTCTGAAAGGCGCTATATCAATGCAAGTCTGTCTTTTTTTTTCCCCTTTCACTACAACAGTGACTGCACTTCCAAAAAACAGCACGTTGTTGGTTGTGGGATTTCCCGAGATGGTGTTCGGCACTGCGGGAATGTCAGTCCATTTCTTGTCCGGAAGGCTTCCTTCACGAGAGCTGCGACAGGTCAATCGGAAATAAGTAAATTGGGAAAAATGCCGGAGGGAGAGCAACTATTTTCCCTCGCCAATTAGACACGAGAAAACCTGGCTTCGCCACGCAAATTAGGCTCAAGCCTGTTAACAAGCTCAGAACCTGTTCTCGTCCCTGTTGCACCATAGTGACAGCTCTCACCTCTCGCCGCATCCCCGTGCCTAACGTGTTTTGACGTGGTTTAATTTGATGCCACATTCCGATGTCCCCACGAGCCGCAGGCCCAGGCAACAGCTCAGAAACAATCTGCCTGCCCTGGTTGAATCTCCACCTTTAACTCCGTGGTGCCAGGGACGCAAACTTTCCGCTACAGCAACGGGGCGACCCTGAGGTTTGAGGCCTCGGTGAGCTGTTGGGAGGGAAAACCCAGCCAGTGATGACTGGAACGCTGTAGGTGGAATCCGTCGGCTCCCATGACCCGCCTGAACAAGCCTGGTGCAGAGAATTGCTTGGTTGCAGCTTAGCAGTTATGTTAGGGGGGCTAGTACTTCCAGCTGGGGTGGGGGACGGGGGGGGTGGTGGCGGGGGTAACATTGGTATAGTGGGGATACTACTGGATTTATAATCTAGAGGCTCTAAGCTAATGTCCGAAGACCTGGCTTCAAATCCCATCCTGCCGGAATTTTGAAATCAATTCATCAAACCCGGAGTTGACCGTGAAATTTTCATTCGTCGTTGTAAAATCTCATCTGGCGCCCTTAACATTTATTGAGGGAAGCGGGCCCCAAAAGTGTTTCAGAATATTTTTCAAAACGTCAGCACTGTGCCGTCTGCCAATGTGTGCATAGCAAACTCGCACAAACAGGCCCTGATTATTTAATATTCATTCACAGGATGTGGGTGTCACTGGCTGCGCCCAGCATTTATTGCCCATCCCCAATTCTCCTTAAGAAGGTGGCGGTGAGCTGCCTTCTTGAACTGCATGTGGTGTAGGTACACCCCACAGCGCTGTTAGGGTGGGAGTTCCAGGGTTTGGACCCAGCGATGATCTGTTAGTTGGGCATAAATATTGGTCAGGGCACTGGGGAGAACTCCCTTTCTCTTGCATACAAACATATGGATGAGGAGCAGGAGTGGGCCATTTGGCCCCTCAAGCCTGCTCCACCATAAGATTATTACTGACAAGTTTAAGATTATTAAGAATAAGATTATCATAAGTTTATTATAGACCCCCAGATAGTCAGCGGGAAATTGAGGAGCAAATATGTGCGCAATTTGTGGAGGTGTGTAAAAACAATAACAATAGGGTAATTACATTAGGTGATTTGAACTTACCCAACATTAATTGGGATAGACATCGTGTTAAGGGCTTGCATGGAGTGGATTTCTTCAAATGTGTACAGGAGAACTTTTTAGGTCAATATGTAAAGGGTCCAACAAGGGATGGCGCAGTGCTGGACCTAATTCTGGGGAATGAAGCTGGACAGGTGGCTGAGGTGGTGGTGGGGGAGCATTTTAGTGATAGCGACCACAACATGGTACCGTTTAAGCTTGTTATGGGTGAAGAAATCGACAAGTTGCAAAAAAATGTTTTGGATTGGGGGAGAGTGGATTTTAGTAAAATAAGGCAGGATCTGGCCAACGTAGACTGGGAACAGTTACTTGTGGGGAAATCTACAGAAGAACAGTAGGGGGGGTGTTCAAAAAGGAAATGGGGATTAAATGGGTGGGTAGAGTCAGTGATAGGGGGAGAGTGTACATGGGGATGTGGGAGGGGATTAAATGGGTGGGGTAGAGTCAGTGATAGGGGGAGAGTGTACATGGGGCTGTGGGAGGGGGATTAAATGGGTGGGAAGAGTCAGTGATAGGGGAGAGTGTACATGGGGATGTGGGAGGGGATTAAATGGGTGGGTAGAGTCAGTGATAGGGGAGAGTGTACATGGGGGTGTGGGAGGGGATTAAATGGGTGGGTAGAGTCAGTGATAGGGGAGAGTGTACATGGGGGTGTGGGAGGGGATTAAATGGGTGGGTAGAGTCAGTGATAGGGGAGAGTATACATGGGGCTGTGGGAGGGGATTAAATGGGTGGGAAGAGTCAGTGATGGGGGAGAGTGTACATGGGGATGTGGGAGGGGATTAAATGGGTGGGTAGAGTCAGTGATAGGGGAGAGTGTACATGGGGCTGTGGGAGGGGATTAAATGGGTGGTAGAGTCAGTGATAGGGGAGAGTGTACATGGGGATGTGGGAGGGGATTAAATGGGTGGGTAGAGTCAGTGATAGGGGGAGTGTACCTGGGGATGTGAGAGGGGATTAAATGGGTGGGAAGAGTCAGTGATGGGGGAGAGTGTACATGGGAATGTGGTGGGGGGGTGGTGTATTAAATGGACAGGTAGACGATCTTTCTAGCTGTTGAGCTTCCATTGCCCCAGTGTTGCCATGTCTCCATTGTGGCTGCCTTTCTAAGTTTTCACCCCTCTCCTTGACCCTCTCCACTATCACCTCCTCTTTCACCATTACGTTCGGAGGGTGTCTTGTAAACCAGACCCTCAGCTCTCTCCATGTCGCAATGGTACTAAGTGAGAATCTCAACGTGTCTCTGGAGTGTTGGGCAAAGATGCCAGGAAATGGAATAGGGCAGGGGGAGAGGTGTCATCAGTGTCTGATTCATTGTGGAGTTAAACAGAGCAGTGGCCTGATTAATAGTAGGCCTGTTGCCATGGATACCCATCAACCAGCATTGAATGCCACAAATAAATATCTTATTTCAATTTTCTGCAATCCATAATAACAAATCGAAGGTGAAATAATTCTTCCACAGCCCTCAGATTGAAATTTAATGCAGAAGGTATTCATCAAGCAGGGCGACCAAACTCGATGTTAGGGAGAAAACAGAATAGTTTCGTGTTTGTCAAGGGAGAGTGAGAATGAGGGGGAAGTGGGAGGGTATGGTTTGTGTTGGAGATGGGGGGTATGTTGTGGGGAGTGGGGTTTGTTGTGGGGAGTGGGGTTTGTTGTGGGGTGTGGGGTTTGTTGTGGGGAGTGGGGTATGTTGGGGGGAGTGGGGTTTGTTGTGGGGAGTGGGGTTTGTTGTGGGGAGTGGGGTTTGTTGTGGGGTGTGGGGTTTGTTGTGGGGAGTGGGGTTTGTTGTGGGGAGTGGGTATGTTGGGGGAGTGGGGTATGTTGGGGGGAGTGGAGTTTGTTGGGGGGACCGGGGTTTGTTGGGGATGTGGGGTATGTTGTGGGGAGTGGGGTTTGTTGTGGGGAGTGGGGTTTGTTGTGGGGAGTGGGGTTTGTTGTGGGGAGTGGGTTTGTTGTGGGGAGTGGGGTATGTTGGGGGAGTGGGGTTTGTTGTGGGGAGTGGGGTTTTGTTGTGGGGAGTGGGGTTTGTTGTGGGGAGTGGGGTTTGTTGTGGGGTTTGTTGTGGGGAGTGGGTTTTGTTGTGGGGTTTGTTGTGGGGAGTGGGTTTTGTTGTGGGGTGTGGGGTTTGTTGTGGGGAGTGGGGTTTTGTTGGGGGGAGTGGGGTTTGTTGTGGGGAGTGGGTTTGTTGTGGGGAGTGGGGTATGTTGGGGGGAGTGGGGTTTGTTGTGGGGAGTGGGGTTTGTTGTGGGGAGTGGGGTTTGTTGTGGGGTTTGTTGTGGGGAGTGGGTTTTATTGGGGGGAGTGGGGTTTGTTGTGGGGAGTGGGGTTTGTTGTGGGGAGTGGGGTTTGTTGTGGGGAGTGGGGTATGTTGGGGGGAGTGGGGTTTGTTGTGGGGAGTGGGGTTTGTTGGGGGAGTGGGGTTTGTTGTGGGGAGTGGGGTTTGTTGTGGGGAGTGGGGTTTGTTGTGGGGAGTGGGGTATGTTGGGGGGAGTGGGGTTTGTTGGGGGGAGTGGGGTTTGTTGTGGGGCGTGGGGTTTGTTGTGGGGAGTGGGGTTTGTTGTGGGGAGTGGGACTTGTTGGGAGGAGTGGGGTTTGTTGGGGGAGTGGGGTTTGTTGTGGGGAGTGGGACTTGTTGGGAGGAGTGGGGTTTGTTGGGGGAGTGGGGTTTGTTGTGGGGAGTGGGGTTTGTTGTGGGGGAGTGGGGTATGTTGGGGGAGTGGGGTTTGTTGTGGGGAGTGGGGTTTGTTGGGGGGAGTGGGGTTTGTTGGGGGGAGTGGGGTTTGTTGTGGGGAGTGGGGTTTGTTTTGGGGAGTGGGGTTTGTTGTGGGGAGTGGGGTTTGTTGTGGGGAGTGGGGTTTGTTGGGGGAGTGGGGTTTGTTGTGGGGAGTGGGGTTTGTTGTGGGGAGTGGGGTTTGTTGGGAGCTGTGGGGGTTTGTTGTGGGGAGTGGGGTTTGTTGTGGGGAGTGGGGTTTGTGGGGAGTGGGTATGTTGTGGGGAGTGGGGTATGTTGGGGGAGTGGGGTTTGTTGTGGGGAGTGGGGTTTGTTGTGGGGAGTGGGGTTTGTTGTGGGGAGTGGGGTTTGTTGTGGGGAGTGGGGTTTGTTGGGGGGAGAGGGGTTTGTTGGGGGGAGTGGGGTTTGTTGTGGGGAGTGGGGTTTGTTGTGGGGAGTGGGTTTTGTTGTGGGGAGTGGGGTTTGTTGTGGGGAGAGGGGGTTTTGTTGGGAGCTGTGGGGTTTGTTGTGGGGGAGTGGGGTTTGTTGTGGGGAGTGGGGTATGTTGGGGGAGTGGGGTTTGTTGTGGGGAGTGGGGTTTGTTGTGGGGAGTGGGGTTTGTTGTGGGGAGAGGGGTTTTGTTGTGGGGGAGTGGGGTATGTTGGGGGAGTGGGGTTTGTTGTGGGGAGTGGGGTTTGTTGTGGGGAGAGGGGTTTGTTGGGGGGAGTGGGGTTTGTTGTGGGGAGTGGGGTTTGTTGTGGGGAGTGGGGTTTGTTGTGGGGAGTGGGGTTTGTTGTGGGGAGTGGGGTTTGTTGTGGGGAGTGGGGTTTGTTGGGGGAGTGGGGTATGTTGGGGGAGTGGGGTTTGTTGTGGGGAGAGGGGTTTGTTGGGGGGAGTGGGTTTGTTGTGGGGAGTGGGGTTTGTTGTGGGGTTTGTTGTGGGGAGTGGGGTTTGTTGTGGGGAGTGGGGTTTGTTGTGGGGAGTGGGGTTTGTTGTGGGGTTTGTTGTGGGGAGTGGGGTTTGTTGTGGGGAGTGGGGTTTGTTGGGGGGAGTGGGTTTGTTGTGGGGAGTGGGGTTTGTTGTGGGGAGTGGGGTTTGTTGGGGGGAGTGGGGTTTTGTTGTGGGGAGTGGGGTTTGTTGGGGGAGTGGGGTATGTTGGGGGGAGTGGGTTTGTTGTGGGGAGTGGGGTTTGTTGGGGGAGTGGGTATGTTGGGGGAGTGGGGTTTGTTGTGGGGAGTGGGGTTTGTTGTGGGGAGTGGGGTTTGTTGTGGGGAGTGGGTTTGTTGGGGGGAGTGGGGTTTGTTGTGGGGAGTGGGGTATGTTGGGGGAGTGGGGTTTGTTGTGGGGAGTGGGGTTTGTTGTGGGGAGTGGGGTTTGTTGTGGGGAGAGGGGTTTGTTGGGGGGAGTGGGTATGTTGGGGGAGTGGGGTTTGTTGTGGGGAGTGGGGTTTGTTGTGGGGAGTGGGGTTTGTTGTGGGGAGAGGGGTTTGTTGTGGGGAGTGGGGTTTGTTGTGGGGAGTGGGGTTTGTTGGGAGCTGTGGGGTTTGTTGTGGGGAGTGGGGTTTGTTGGGGGGAGTGGGTTTTGTTGTGGGGAGAGGGGGTTTGTTGGGGGGAGTGGGGTTTGTTGTGGGGAGTGGGGTTTGTTGTGGGGAGTGGGGTTTGTTGTGGGGAGTGGGGTTTGTTGTGGGGAGAGGGGTTTGTTGGGGGGAGTGGGTTTGTTTTGGGGAGTGGGGTTTGTTGGGGGGAGTGGGGTTTGTTGTGGGGAGAGGGGTTTGTTGTGGGGAGTGGGGTTTGTTGGGGGGAGTGGGGTTTGTTGTGGGGAGTGGGGTTTGTTGTGGGGAGTGGGGTTTGTTGGGGGGAGTGGGGTTTGTTGTGGGGAGTGGGGTTTGTTGTGGGGAGTGGGGTTTGTTGTGGGGAGAGGGGTTTGTTGGGGGGAGTGGGTTTGTTGTGGGGAGTGGGGTTTGTTGTGGGGAGTGGGGTTTGTTGTGGGGAGTGGGGTTTGTTGTGGGGTTTGTTGGGGGGAGTGGGGTTTGTTGTGGGGGGGGTGGATCCTTTGGGATTAGCGAGGCACCTCCCCCAACCCCCTGCCCTGCCTGTAGCGCCTCAGCATCAGCCCTTTCCCTCTTGTTGCTGGTTATATGATTTCTGATGATGTCTCTTAATATTCTAGAGCAGCAAACAGCCAGGCGCAAGTGTAGAGAATGAGAAGAAGCCCTCTGCAGGGAGGAGTAGGAAGATTTGCTTCACTTCCTGCAAGTCCAGACTGAGGAAGATTGCTCAGGAAAATAGGAATGACGGGAACGCTTCCGTATGTGCCAAATGTAACTGTAATTTTCCAGAGGCAGTGCTGAGAGAGCAAGAGAAACTAAACAGGCCAATAGAGAGGAGGCGAGGCAGCAAGAAGAGGAGCAGTCAGAGCAATGCAGCTTTCTTGAGCTCTCTCGTAGCTCATGAGGTGAGGTTTATCGATGGGGATGGGGAGTGCGTGGCTGGTGCGTTGGGTGAGAGGAAGGTAAGATCGGATGGGCTTCCCTGAACCGTGCAGGTGCCGTTAAGATTAAGCCGATCGAGATATGAGAGTGGAAGTTGGGCCAAACAGTCAGGTGGCCCTCAAGCAGACAAGACACCCCATGAACCGCAGCCCATCCTCAGGGTTGGTGGAATATTGGTTATGTTACTGGACTAGGAACCCCGAAGCCCTGGCCTTAAAAACTTCGAGCCGGTGAGTTCAAATCCCACCATGGCAGCTGAATCGGTTATAAATCTGGAATAAAATGCTGGTCTCGTTAATAATGGTCACCAAACGAGTGGATCTCCTGATCTGGGTTGGGGGGGAGGGAGGGAGGGGGGACCTCCTCGTGACCTTGCTCCTGGGGTTGGCCATTAACAGGCCCAGGCAGTGGGGGGGTTGTCTGGCCCAACCTTCTTCCACGGCTACATCCATGGCCGGACGTCCCTGGGGAGGGAGCACGCGGTGTCTGCTGGCAAGATCGAGGCCTCCTGTGCTCAGTGGGGACTGGGGTCCTTTATTGACCTCTTTAATCACATTTTGATTTGATGTTTGTAAGTTTCCTTAAGGACTGGTTTTCCTTTTTGCAGTCCCTCTCCAAGAGGCTGCTCTTTTAATTGCCTTAATTTAGTTTATTTAGTTGCTCAAAAGAATAAAAACCCACTCATGCCCTTTCGGGAAGGAAATCTGCCATCCTTACCCAGTCTGGCTTACCAGTGACTCCAGACCCACAGCCACGTGGTTGACTCTTAACTGTCCCTCTGAAACGGCCCAGCAAGCTGCTCAGTTGTACCAAACCTCTACAGAAAAGTGAAGTATTATGGGCATACCTTCACCTGGTGGTTTATGATGATTCAAGAAGGCCTTGCCTCACCATCAAAATCTTCTCGAGGGCAATTTCGGATGGGCAACAACTGTTGACCTTGCCAGTGATGCCTGCATCCCAAGGAAAAAAAATAATTAAACCCCCCACCCCCCCCCCCACCCCACACCCCCCACACCCCCCCCAACCAACCAACAAAATCAAGATCTTCCCACATTTGCACCGGCTGTTGATCCTGTATTTTAAGAAGCAACCGTCTCCTACTTGACAACAACGGATTGCATTTATATAGTGCTTTTAACATCCCAAGGTGCTCCACAGCTTTGTAATCAGACAACATTTGACACTGAGACACATATTAGGACCGGTGACCAAATGCTTGGTCAAAGAGGTTGGTTTTAAGGAGCATCTTAAAGGAGACAGAGAGGTGGAGAGGTTTGCGGGGGGGGGTAGGGTGGGGGGGGTGGGTAATTCCATAGCTTAGGGCCCCAGCAGCTGAAGGCATGGCCGCCAGTGATGAAGAGATTAGAACAGGGGATACGGGAATGGCTGGGATCGGGGTGGTGTAGTTGACTCAGAGGATGGGAGAGCTGGAGGAGATTTACAGAAATAGGGAGCGAGTGAGGCCACTGGGAAGGATTTGAAATCGAGAATGAGACAAATCGGAAAAGCTGTTTCAGATTTCCAACATCTGCAGTACTTTGCTTTTATCTTCCATGAGGAAAAAAATGGAGATGTTGCTGGGCTGAGAGCCAGTGTAGGTCAGCGAGCACAGGAAGGATGGATAACAGGGACAGGGTGTGAGTTAGCCTCCGTTCCTCAGAGTTTGAGATGAGCTGCTGCTTACGGGGTGGGGGGGGGGGGGGGGGGGGGGGGGAGGCGGGGCGGGGTGGGTGGTGGATGGTGGGGGGTGGGGGTGGGGGGTTGGGGGGGTGGGGGGAGGCAGCAGAATATCAGAGGCCAGCCAGGAGCGTTTTGGAATACTCAAGTCTAAAAGCAAGAACTGAGGCAGGATGGGGTCGGCCGATGTAAGAGAAGTGGAAATAACCAGCGTTATCGACGCTGTGTGGTTCGGAAGCTCATCGCGGGGTCGAAGAGGACACCAATTTCGCAAGCAGTCTGTTTCAGCCTCAGCTAGTTGCTAGGGAGAGGAATGGAGGCCGTGGCCAGGGAACAGAGTTTGCAGTGAGGACTGACACACAATGGCCTTGTCTTTCACAATTTTTAATTGGGAGGACATTTCTGCCCAGATGGGACTGGAGGATGTACAGGCAGCGTCATAATCGCAGACAAACAGTCGTTTGGTAGTTCGGAGTTGAGTATCGCTGAAAGAGGAGACGTGACATAGAAACTTTTTTGTCCTGCGCTCATCAGGACAGATGCACGAATTCCAAATCTCAAAGGGAACCACCAATTTATACTGCATGAGAAGAGGGTGCTGATTGGTTGATAAGTGCACCCTGACTGGTGGAAGCGTTGCCATGGAGAATGCACCAGGGAACAGTTAACTTCCAAGCCTTTTGTTTAAATTCAAATCAGGCAGGTTGACTCTGATTAGTCAAGGCTTTGCCATGGGGAATTAAATGGGGAATGGTTGCAAACAGAATGAGCGTGTCTACGCATAGGGCCTTTTTCAGCTGAACAAAAGCTTTTGAGACAGCCATTCCCTGTTTCATTCCCCATGGCAATGCCTTGACCAATCACCAATCAGCACTCTCTTCTCGTGCAGTACAAATTGTTGTTCCCTTTGAGATTTAGTACTGACTCTCTTTTTAAAGGAATACATCAGAGAGTGCTGGAAATGCTCAGCAGATCAGGCAACATCTGTGGAGGGAGAAACAGAGTTAACGTTTCAGGGTGAAAGGCACAAGAACATAAGAAATAGAAGTAGGAGAAGACCATTTGGCCCATCAAACCTCCTCTGCCATTCAATAAGATCACAGCTGATCTTCTAACTCAACCCCCCCTTCCCACCTCATCCCCATATTCCTTGATTGCCCCAGAGACTAAAAATCTATTGATCTCTCTATTGAACATATTGAATGACTGAGCAACTACAGCCCTCTGGGGTAGAGAATTCCAAAGATTCGCAGCCCTCTGAGTGAAGAAATTCCTCCTTATTTCATTTCTAATGGCTCTAGTTTTATACCCCTACCCCCACCACTTCACACCCCCCCCCACCACCCCCCCCCCCATCACCCCTCAGCAAGCCAGGGGAAACACCCTTCCTGCATTTACCCTGTCACGCCCTGTAAGTATTTTGTAAGTTTCAATGAGATCACCTCTCATTCTTCTAAACTCTAGAGAATACAGGCCCAGTTTCCTCAATCTCTCCTGTTATGACAATCCTGCCATCCCAGGAATCAGTCTGGTGCAGCCTCCTCTGCACTCCCTCTATGGCAAGGTATATCCTTCCTGAGATTAGGAGACCAAAACAGTGCACAATACTCCAGGGTGCGGTCTCACCAAAGCTCTACACAATTGCAGCAAGACCTCATCACTCCTGTACTCAGATCCCCACACGATGAAGGCCAACATACCATTCACCTTCCTAATTGTTTGCTGTACCTGCACGTGACTCGTGAACAAGGGCACCCAGGTCCCTTTGGACATCATCACTTCCCAACCTCTCACCCATTTAAAAAAAAATACTCTGCCTTTCTGTTTTTTTTTCTACCTTAGTGGATAACTTCACATATTTTGACGCTATATTTAATCTGCCTTGTTCTTGCCCATTCACTTTGTCTGTCCAAGTCCCCTTGAAGCCTCCTTGAATCCTCCTCACCAACTCACATTCCCGCCTCGCTTTGTGTCATCAGCAAATTTGGCAATATCACGTACGTCCAAACCGATGATACAGATTGTGAGTGCAGGGATGTCGACTTCCCTGAATGGCTTGGACAATTTGCTTTGCGTGACTTTTTTATGTCGAACGGGTGGATCCAGCCAGCGCCGGCACGAGTGCTACCGGTTGCACCCATTGGCCGGTTGCAACTGTGATCTACCTCGAGGAGCTGCCGGCTCTAACCGACAGGGCCGCGGAGACCCCTCCCCCCCTCCCGACATGGCTGCGGGCAAAAGGCGGGCAGACCCCTCCTCCTGGAGGCTCTCGGTGGGTGTCCTGATTGGGCGTCCTTCCCCGGCCAAGTAGGCCATTTGCATTTCGGAGGTTGCATCGGGAGCTCGGCTGCGGGGGTCAGGATGAGGACCCATCCAGGTGTTGAGTTCCGTATTGATAAGCCCGGCCCTGTCTGTGCCGCCCTTGGCCCTGTCCTGACTCTTTAACTCCGCTTCAGTTCTGACCCCACCCCCCCCCCCCCGCATGGCCCCTTTAAATGCCCGGCGACGAAACAGAACTGTGCAGCCTGACCGTCAGGCCCGCCTGCTCCAATCGGTCAAGAGTCCCAGAGGTCAGACGCGAATATGTGGCTGGGCTAAAAGGCCATTGGCAAGAGCACTGCTGAGGTTTCTGGGATCCCAACAGAGTGCCAGCCTCACCCAGTTCCCAGTGGATGCGACCCTGTGTGTCCTCCTCCCAGCTTTCTCCCTCCCCGGCTTTATATCGTCCGCACGGTACTCTCAGTCTCTTCAAGTGTGTCGTTAATAAATATTGTAAATAACTGAGGCCCCTGCCACTGATCCTTGTGGCACTCCACTAGTCACAGTCTGCAGCCTGAAAATGCCCCGTTAAACCTACTCCCGGCTCGCTGTTCTGTAACCACACTCAAACCCCTTATCTTGTGTAACAACCTTTACTGTGACACCTTATCAAATGCCTTTTGGAAATCCAAACATGCCACATCCAATCTTCACCTTTATCCACCTGGCTAATTACAATCTCAAAAACTTCAAGCAAATTTGACAAACAAACAATTTCGCTTTCATAAAGCCGTCATGTTTACTCTGTTTAATCATCTGATTTCCTGTGCCTGGTTGCCACCTCTGTAATAATAGGATTGCAGCATTTTCTTAACAAATGTCAGGCGAGCTGGTGTATCGTTCCCTCTTTGTCTTTCACTTCTTTCTTGCAAAGCAGTTTTACATTGGCTAACCTCCCATCCATCGGCACCGTTCTGAAATGTAGACAGGTTTGGAAGATCCCTGCAGCTATTTCTTTCAGAAAACCTCGGGTAGACCATCAGGCCCAGGGGCCTTGTTGGCACCTAGTCTGGGCGGGGGGGGGGAGGCGATGGCGTGGCGGTATTGTCACTGGGCTAGCTAATTCCAGAGACCCAGGGTAATGCTCCGAGGACCCAGATTTGCACCCCGCCGTGGCAGACAGTGGGATTTGAATTTAGCAAAACAATCTGGAATTAAAAGCCTAATGATGGCCGTGAACCGATTGTTGTAAAAACCCATCTGGTTCATTAATTGAGGGAAATCTGCTGGCCTACACGTGACTCCAGACCCACAGCAATGTGGTTGACTCTTAAATGCCCTCAGAGCTAGGGGGCAACTAGGGATGGGTCATGAATGCTGACCTGGCCAGTGAAGCCCACATCCAATGAACGAGTTAAAAAAAAAGTCATTTCTCCATTGTGTTTCTTGACTGAAGTGACTGAGCTGCTGAGCAGAGAGCCAGCGTAGAATAGATGGGCTGAATAGCCTCAGCTTGTTCTGTAAATGACTTGTATGGTTGGAATTTTCTGCTCCTGTTGGTGTTGGGAGTCACGGCGAAAGTGAGCGGACGATAGGGAGGGAAAGCCAAAAATCGATTGTTACGAAGTCATGAAACCAGTTTTATGATTGTCCGCTCCATTTGTCAATGGCTGGACATGTTTCCCACTGTCCAACATCGGGGGCTTCATTTTAATGTATTTGTGCCTCATCCTCGTGGCTGCACGATGGGCGGAATCATCCCCACCCCCCCCACGTCAAATTTACCGAACTTTTCACCCCTCGGGCCCAGGCTGTAAATTAATGTGCGCTTTAGGGGGCAGCAGAACAATTGGCCAACAATCCCCTTGTGAAAGGAGGCCATGGCGCAGTCACTGGTGGAGGTGCTCACAGACCCTGCAATGTCTTTATTCAGGTTCGGACCAGTCTCCCCCATGGTTCAAGCTAACAGTGCAGCCTTGCAGTGTGGGTTAGGAGAATGTCTGTGCCTGAGCTGAGGGCACAGCCTGCAGTCCAATGGGCAAAGCTGCTGCCGATCGGTCAGATAGAGTGGGACGGAGGTGGGTGGGGTTTCAGACAGCCAACGTGTACACTACACACTGGCCAGACAAGTGGGAGCCAGCACTCTCCTGCATGTGTGAAGGGGCCTTCAGGCTTAACCAGGAGATGTTCTTAGGACACCTAAGTTAATCCAGGCGTCTCTCTCTTTGATGCTGCTGGAGGAGAACATCAGGATCATGGAGTCTGGTGATTTATGATCTGCCTCATGACTGACAGGGAGCAGAGAAGAAGAGGAAGAGGCTCCTGGCTTGGCAAAGGGAGGAGAATCTCCCTCAAGATGAAGGGGCAGCAGGATCTGCTGCACACACAGCTGGAGATCCACAGAGAACCGTTACCCATAGACACTTCGCTAGACCCGGGTCTATAGACGGCGTCTGTCATTCCTGCAGATGACTGAGAACCAGTGTCACTGAAGACTGCACATGTCTAGGGAACTGGCCAGTCAGATCTGCCACCTGCTGCAGGATTGGCACCACAGGGACATGGAGGGCATCCACTGCCAGTGGCTGTGAAAGTGACCGTGGTGCTCAATTTTTACGCCAGTGGCTCCTTCCAGGGGTCCACAGGTGGCCTGTGCAGGATCTCACAAACCTCCACACACAAGTGTATCCAGGAGGTCATGGACACCATCTTCATGAAGACACAGAACTTCGTGTATTCCAACCGGGATCAGGAAAGCCAGGAAGCAAGAGCGCTGGGATTTACCCAGAACACGGGTTTGCCACAGGTGCAGGGTGCCAGCGACTGCACTCGCAGGACACTGAGATCTCCGTGGCAACAAGCAGTCAACAAGGGCTTCCACTCACTGAATGTTCAGCTGATGTGCGACCACCACAAACACATCCTACCGGCCTGTGCACAATTCCCAGGGAGCGTCCATGACTCCTACATCCTTAGCAGGTCTCAGATCCCTGACATCTTCCAGGGTCCAGAGAGGCTGCAGGGTTGGCTCCTGGGGGACAAGGGCCACCCACAGAGGACGTGTCTGATGACACCCGTGCGGAGGCCTCAGACTGCAGCAGAGAGACGGTACAACGAGGCTCATGGTGCAACCTGGACTTTGGTGGAGCAAACGATAGGCATTTTGAAAATGAGGTTCTGGTGCCTCGACAGGTCCGGTGGAGATCGCAATACAGACCCCAGGGGGTGTCGCACATCATCATTGCTTGCTGCATGGTACACAACCTGGCGCTGCAATGGGGGGAGGACCTGGCTGAGGAGGAGATGGAGGAGCTGCACGTCTCCTCTGATGAGGAGGATGTCGAAGGAATGAGGCTCTCAAAGGTGAAGATGCTGGGGATGAGGCCATTGCGCTGGCGGGTCAAGGCAGGAGCGTTCGGGCGGTGTGGAGGATGATGACAAGATGCAGTGAGAACAGCCTTACATCTGTGAATGTTTGACTCCTGTGTGGCTGATGGCAGCACACATACCCTCAGTGCTCAGGCTCATGTCATAGAGACGCTGCAGAGGGCCTAATAGTTACTCGGTGCAGGAGGATGATGACGCAATGCAGTGAGGACACTCCATGGATCTTCACAAGGCCTCTGTGAATGTCTGACCTGTACGCCTGAGGGCAGCTCGCTTGCACTCTGTGATTTGAGTCACATCATAGAGACGCTGCTGTTAAACTTGAAATGCACCTGATCCTTTGTTAGCCTATAACACCTGCCCCCTTCAGCAGGTGACAGACAGAGCTAAGTGATCGCACAACCAACGGATCAGATCTAAGCTCTACAGTCCTGCCGCATCCAGTCATGAATAGCAGTGGACAATTAAAAAACTCGGAGGAGGGGGACGCTCCACAAATACCCCCACCCTCAAAGATGGAGGAGCCCAGCACATCAGTGCAACAGATAAGGCTGAAGCATTTGCTACAATCTTCAGCTAGAAACGCCAAGTGGATGATCCATCTCCACCTCCTCCGGAGGTCCCCAGCATCACAGATGCCAGTCTTCAGCCAATTCAATTCATTCCATGTGATATCAAAAATGCCTGAAGGCACTGGATACTGCAAAGGCTGTGGGCCCTGACAATATTCCAGCAATAATACTGAAGACTTGTGCTCCAGAACTTGCCGTGCTTCTAACCAAGCTGTTCCAGTACAGCTACAACACTGGCATCTACCCAGCTATGTGGAAAATTGCCCAGGTATGTCCAGTACACAACAAGCAGGACAAATCCAACCCGTTCAATTACTGCCCCATCAGTCTACTCTCCATCATCAGTAAAGTAATGGAAAGGATCATCAACAGTGCTATCAAGCGGCACTTGCTTAGCAATAACCTGCTCATTGATGCTCAGATTGGGTTCCACCAGGGCCACTCAGCTCCTGACCTCATTACAGCCTTGGTTCAAACATGGACAAAAGAGCTGAACTCCCGAGGTGAGGTGAGAGTGACTGCCCTTGACATCAAGGCAGCATTTGACCGAGTGTGGCATCAAGGAGCCCTAGCAAAACTGGAGACAATGAGAATCAGGGGGAAAACTCTCCGCTGGTTGGAGTCATACCTAGCACAAAGGAAGATGGTTGTGGTTGTTGGAGGTCAGTCATCTCAGTTCCAGGACATCACTGCAGGAGTTCCTCAGGGTAGTGTCCTCAGCCCAACCATCTTCAGCTGCTTCATCAATGACCTTCCTTCCATCATAAGGTCAGAAGTGGGGATGATCGCTGATGATTGCACAATGTTCAGCACCACTTGCGACTCCTCAGATACTGAAACAGCCCATGTCCAAATGCAGCAAGACCTGGACAATGTCCAGGTTTGGGCTGACAAGCGGCAAGTAACATTCGCACCACACAAGTGCCAGGCAATGACCATCTCCAACAAGAGAGAATCTAACCATCGCCCCTTGATGTCCAATTGGCATTACTGAATCCCCCAGTATCAACATCCTGGGAGTCACCATTGACCAGAAACTGAACTGGACCAACCATATAAATACTGTGGCTACAAGAGCAGATCAGAGGTTAGGAATCCGGCAATGAGTAACCCACCTCCTGACTCCTCAAAGCCTGTCCACCATCTACAAGGCACAAGTCAGGAGTGTGATGGAATACTCTCCACTTGCCTGGATGAGCTCAGCTCCCACAACACTCAAGAAGCTCAACACCATCCAGGACAAAGCAGCCGCTTGATTGGCACCCCATCCACAAACATTCACTCCCTCCACCACCGACGCACAGTAGCAGCAGTGTGTACCATCTACAAGATGCACTGCAGGAATTAGCCAAGGCTTCTTTGAGCAGCACCTTCCAAACCCATGACCACTACCGACTAGAAGGACAAGGGCAGCAGACACATGGGAACACCACCACCTGGAAGTTCCCCTCCAAGTCACTCACCATCCTGACTTGGAAATATATCACCGTTCCTTCACTGTCGCTGGGTCAAAATCCTGGAACTCCCTCCCTAACAGCACTGTGGGTGTACCTACACCACATGGACTGCAGCGGTTCAAGAAGGCAGCTCACCACCACCTTCTCAAGGGGCAATTAGGGATGGGCAATAAATGCTGGCCTAGCCAGCGAAGCCCACATCCTGTGAATGAATAAAAAAAGTACAGTGTCACTGGTCACTGATTCTGAAGAGATGGGGGCCAGCCCCACCTCAAAGATGCTGAGAGCCCACAGAGAAAATGATGGAACTCTGATACCTGTCCACTACATCCTGGCAGCAATGACCAGCACCATCGAGGTGCAGGCATCAATGTATCCAGGGAATGTGAGGCTGGGCCATCACTTTGGTCTGAAGGTTACAGACTGCACAGGGAAGAGGCCCTGGACTGAGACACCTGCCTTTATCTTGTGCAGGAACCAAGGTTTCACATCTGAGTGACACAAACACTGCTCATCAGAACAAGGAACCACAGGCAGGGAGACATCCTTGGGAGTTTATTGACAATAGTGAACATTATGTACAAGTGATTAACACCCATGCCCAGGCTGCGCATCTACAGCATCCTAACATTCCTAACCCTGCTGCTACATCCCAGTGCTCCCCAGACATCCACAGTGGAGGTGGAGGCAGCCTGCTGACTGCGACGCCCTGTCTGTGATGACCTTGGCGGGCGTCCTCTGGAGGGCCGAGACCTGGTGGTCCCCGGCCTGCTTTCGGGATCCTGCTGTGTGGCAGTGGCTCCCTCCTTGGCCTGTGGAGCTGGAAATGATGGGGTCACAGGAAGAGGGGATTTGGATTGACGGACGTTCCCAGAGTCACCTGGATGGATGGGCCCGGAGTGCGCACCTGCTGATCCTCCTCCCTATGGGTGCCCGAGGGCCCCAGGCTGACTCCTTGAGGGGAAGGGGAAGCTGGAGTGAGATCGAGCTGCCCCGCATGCCTCTCTCACTGACACTGTTGAAGGCCAACTATGGTGTCAGGGATGATGTCCTGGATCAAGGTCTCCATGGCAGCTGCCATCCTACCCGTGTTGACCTCAGTGCATTGACATGCCGGCGCTATCACCTCAGAGTGAAGGCAGACGGACTCCTCCATTGTGCCTTGCAACCTGAGGAGTGCAGCGGACATCCCTTCCTGATGTTCCCGAGCTTGCTTTTGCAGCTGCCCCAACTGATTGATGATCCAGTCCAGAGGTTCACCATCTGACTTGGACTCAGCAGACTCTTTGCCTCCAGCAGTCCCCTGATGCCGGCGAGTTCCCTGCTTTCACCTGCGGTGGAACAGACTGTGTGCAGTACTCACCCGATTGTGACCCCGAGGATACTCTACATCTAGGCCCCATCGAGCCTCGCTGGTGAAGGGTGTGGGTGAGCGCTGTGATGGGCCTTCAATGGTGATGCCCTCAGGTTCCTCATCCAAGGTGCCCTAGGTGTTGGGTCAGGGTCAAAGTTGCCTGAGGGTGATGTGTCAGATGTGCCCCGGAGAGAGAGAGAGTGGAGATTAGTCACATTACACACACATCAGTGGCCTCCAGAGTAGTGTTGAGAGAGGGATGATAGGGTGCAGGATCCTCATGTGGATGCTTGCCGATTACCTCATTGTCGCTGCAGGAATGGTTCACACTCTCCCCGGCCAGCTCTTGAATGGATTGAGGACCTTGGTGTCCTGCACTCCAACCCCGGTCTGGGACCTCTCCCGGTGACTATGCACGATCTTGTTCTGGATAAGGATAGATAGAGAGAGTGTGAGTAAGGTGCATGCCAGGCCAGATGAGAAGGATACTAGGACAGTCTCCAGAGGAGATGAGGCCAGATGGAGATGTGAGGGTGTGTGTGAGAGAGTGAGTGAGTGGTGATGTCCCTTGAGCTGGCAGTGGGTGAGATGCCAGTGAATGTGTGATGGGCTTGTGAGTGTGAGTCAAGAGAGATGAGATGGTTGCCTTACCTTGGCGGCATGGATGAAATAATTAATCCTTTTTATGCACTGGATGGCAGGCTTCTTGTGTGCAGCATTGGCTCTGACCACCACTGTGGCAGTCTCTGTGTGGTAAGACTGATGTGGCCACAGCAGTGGTGTGGTGGGGGGGGGTGGTGGTAGAGGATATGGCGGCAGCCTCCACACCATCCAGAAGGTGTCCCAGGGATTCTTCACTGAATCGGGGGGGAGGGGGCTGCACTCTCCTTGGCTTCTGGGACCATGTCTTCACTGGAGCAGCCCCGGTCTGCAAGCATTGAGAAGTCGGTGCGCGGCTGCAGTTTAGATACGGTGCCTGGAGTGAGGAAGCAGTGAGGTAACGGTGTGGCAGCCCAATCGGGGGTTGTCTGCCGGCGTTCCTTCATGTTTCCCGTGACTGCATAATTTCACTTTTCCTGTGGAGCTTTTATTTCTTGAGGGGACCTTTGTTCATCGAGAATTATGAATTAAATGTTTGATATTGATCTTGTACTGTCATACCTTTTAACCTGATTTCCCATGTACCTTACCCAGCCCTCATATCTAGATAATTAGCCTTATTTAAGTTTAATACTCTACTTTTATTGTCATTCTCAAGCTCAGTGTGAAATTGTAGCATGTTATGATCACTCTTTCCCAGAGAATCCCTTACTGTGAGATTCTCTTTACACGAGACAAGATCGACAATAACCTCTTCCCCACTTGGTTCCATGTTGTACTGTTCAAAGAAAAACTATCACAAATGTATTCAATGAACTCATCCTCAAGGCTACTGCTGTTCTATTTGATTTGTGTTGTCTACATGAAGATTTGAGCCCCCATGCTTATTGCATTGTTACCTTGATTAATGCTCTGTCAAACAGCATAGCTACACTTAAGTGGCCTATAAATTACTCCCACCAGTGCTTTTGGCTCCCTTGTTATTCCTAATCTCCACATATACTGATTCATCTTTCTGATCTTCTGCCAAGATCTTTTCTCTCCATTGTCCTCGCATCATCCTTTATTAAGAGTGCAATTCCTCACCCTTTTCCATTTTGCCTGTCTTTTCAAAATGTCAAGTACTCTGAAATATTTACTTTCCAACCTTGACCTCCATACGACCACATCTCTGAGGATTAGCTCAAACCCATTTATCTCTATTTGTGCCATTAATTTATCTAGATTGTTACAAATGCTTTGTGCATTCAGATAAAGCACATTTAATTCTAACATTTTACCACTTTTCCCTGGCTTGACCTTATTCTCTGATTCATTTGTTACCATAAACTTTTCCCACCCTTCCTGCCTGTTGTGCCTGTCGGTAAAGTGGAGTCATTTAAAAACCCCGGAGGGAAACTTTAAACAACTGTCATAACATATAATTTTAAGTAACAAAAACAAAAATTGCTGGAAAAACTCAGCAGGTCTGACAGCATCTGTGGAGAGAAAGACAGAGTTAACGTTTCAAGTCCGTATGATTCTTCTTCAGATGGACTCGAAACGTTAACTCTGTCTTCCTCTCCACAGATGCTGTCAGACCTGCTGAGTTTTTCCAGCAATTTTTGTGTTTGTTTCAGATTTCCAGCATCTGCAGTATTTTGCTTTTATCTATAATTTTAAGTATGTTTGAGATGTGACTCTAAACTCAGGAATCAGACCATTGGTTCTCGAAGTTTTACATTAAACTAATTGAAACATTTCAATAATTTACACGGGATAAAAATATATATGCACATGGCAACAAATTACCACTATCATAACTTTTAACAAATTCCCAAACTAATCTTAAGACAACAGCAACCCATAGACTTAAACAAACACCAGGCAAAGCATTTCGCCTTACAAATTCAAAATGAGGTTCCTTTCACTGTGGAGTCAGTTGAAGCTGCCTTTTGATCTCACATTGCCTCTGCTCTGCACACCCGAAAACTACTGAAGTTATACCGACCAGCCCCATTGAGTGTTAATTCTCATCGTATCAACAACCTCTTTGAACTTCACCTTGTAACAATGAAACCCCTTTCATTGTACCAATTGTATTAGTAATATAAACATATGGCTTGGTATCTGCTAGGTAGGTATCATTTTTCACCCCACTTGTTGAATGCTGTATTCAAAAAAATAAAAATGCACGCTACCTCTCTTACATATCAAAACTAGTACACATCAAAGCACCCAGAACTAGCTGGCTTTAATCCAATTAAGACACACCCGCAGACTAAACCTCTGTTTTAAAAGAAAAATATTTTCCAAAATATTGTATACATTAATAGCTTCATGTCACTGCCACACTCTGCGTATCCATGTTCAGATCTTCACTTTTCTTTTTAGGTTCCTGAATTGTCCGCCTTGTCCTGACTTATCTCATGCTTTTTTAATTTAAAGTCCGTCCACACCCTAGTTTTTTGATGCACCAGGAAACTGGTCCCAGCCCAGTTTAAATGGAGTCATTCCAATGGTCCCAGCTGCCTCTTATGGTTCCATGGAGCCAGTGTCTCATGAGTTGAAGCCCTTGTCCCACCTCGCTCTTTGGGTCAAGCATTCAACTCTTTGATCTGTCAAAGCTAATTTGCGATTGGCTCAGGTTGTAATCAATCAGTTAGTAACCTTTGAGGTTCTGCTCATTAATTTGGACCCTAGCTTCTCAAACTCCCTCAACAAGTTTTTAATAAGCCAGGAGAGATTTAATGACAGATGTGATGATGGTGCAAAGCAAGAGGAGATGGGATTGGGAAAACAGAGAAGCAAAATGTGGCTCTAGAGGAGGTGTAAATGGCAACGGCGAATCACCATTGACAGCTGCCGCCCAAAAATACGGGAGGAGTGGTTATGATCTGAGACTGTTGGACTCCGCGTTGAGTCTGGAAGGCTGTAAAGTGCCTGGTTAAAAAATGAGGTGCTGTTCCTCCAGTTTAGGTTGAGCTTTGTTGGGACAGTGCAGGAAGTCGAGGACAGAGAGACAGAGAGAGAGAGGGCAGAGTGGGTGCAAGTCGGAGAATTAAAATGACCTGCGACTTGAAGCTCGAGGTCACCCTTGTGGACTGGATGGAGATTATGCAAAGCAGTTACCCAATCTGCATTTGGTCTCCCCAGTGTAGAGCAGGCATGCATTGTGAACAGTGAATACAGTGTATGCAATTGAGAGAGGTGCATGTAAATTGATGGTCACCTGGAAAGAATGTTTAGGGCCTTCTACAGTGTGAAAGGAAGAGGTAAGAGAGCAGGGGTAGCATCTTTTGAAGGCGTCGCTTGATCCCATATCAACTCCCCCTTCTGGATGCCTGTCATAGGTGGTCAGCATATTTCCAAGCACAGAGAGTTCTCTCTGGTGTGCTGGGTTCAATACTTATCCCTCAATCAGTGCCCCTGAGACAGGTTATTTGGTCATTATCACATTGCCGCGTGTGGGGTCTTGCTGTGTGAAAATTGGCCGCCGTGTTTCCTACACAGCAACAGTGACTACACCTCGAGAAGCACTTGCGTTGGCGGCAAAATGCTTTGCGACATTCTGAGGTTGCGAAAGGTGCTATATAAATGCAAGCCTTGCTTTTGCTTTGTCAGTTTGCCCTTCCCTCTACCCGGCCTTTTTGAGCACCTCACTCACCCTCCATCAATGCCCCATCGCCCCACACATGTGTTGCTTTTAGCATTGTGTAAGTAGCTATTGAAGAGCAAACGTCTTTCAGTGTTGGAATTTTGTGCCTGGGGGGGGGAGGTAATGGTTGAAAGGAAGGAACCGTGCTGTGACAAGAGTAGCCAGCAATACATCAATACCAGATCGACTTTCTTTGGGCAAAGCAGGACCTGACTAGTAGAAGATAAGAAGGGTCATGAGGACTCGAAACGTCAACTCTTTTCTTCTCCGCCGATGCTGCCAGACCTGCTGAGTTTTTCCAGGTCATTCTGTTTTTGTTTTATGACAAAATACTTGTCGGAAGAGAGCAGGAGGATCGGGCGTGAATCATTTCCATCAGAAAAACGGCCAATGGACGACAGCTGAGGCAGTAAAATCATACCACAGGAGAGATGAGCGTTGCCAGGCAACAGTGAGGCCTGAACAGCACCAGCCTGAGGCCAAAACCTCCATAGAGCGTGACAAAGAACACAGGATTGGAACAGGCCTGGGAGAAGATTAAACGCAAGTCTTCTCACAACTGGGGAGGGGTGCGGGGAGATTATTGGAAACAGCTCTCCTTCGAGAAAACAGCAGGGTTAAAACAGCTCAAACTTACTTTCGCGGCCTTGGCTGAGGGATAAATACCGGGCCTGAAGAGCGGGGAGACCTGGCCCTGCTCCTGTTTGGAGTAGTGCCTCTGCCATGCTCTCAGTACCTGAGCAGGCAGACAACTGGGGACTTGGGGGGGGCGGGGCGGGGGGGGGGAGAGGCAGATTGGATTGGCATCTCGGCCCAAAGACGCCACGTGCGGCAGTGTGGCACTGCCCCAGCGCTGCGCGGGGAGCGGCAACTTGGATGACACGTTCAGGAGGCCGGAATTTTCCAGTTGGCGGGTGGGTGGGCTTGGCCGGTGTTGGGGGGTGGGGGGGGGGGGGGGGGGGGGTGGGGGCGGGGGGTGCAGCCGGCAAGCCGATGGCCGCCCACACTTGGCTCTGCGCCGCCATTTTACGTGGGCGGCGCCATTTAAGGCCCGCCCAGCAGAAGACGCGAGCTGTGTGGGTGGGGGGGGGGATGCGGAGGAGAGAGAGAGTTGGACGGGTAACGGGTAACGTTAACAATCACATGAATCACTTCCTTAATGGCCTTAATAGGCCGTTTACATATCAGCGGGTGCGCAGCCACCGAATGAGACATCGCAATACAGTGCGATGATGTCAGGACGCACACACCAACTGAAAAGTCCTGCCCCAAGTCCTTGGTGGTGGGGGGGCAGGGGGAGGGAGGGGGGGGGACTTGAACCCACATCTTTGGATCCTAAGGCAAGAGTGCAGCCTCACTGAGTATACCTGACCTCCAAGGTCTACCCCAGGGGGTGTCCCTCTGTTCTCAACGGGGGGGCGCCCCTCCACCCCACACACCCCCCACGGGAAGCTAAGGCTGCTGCACCTCAGCCATGACCCACTGATCCAGGCCCCTCCCTGGGACCCCTCGGGGGAGGAGGGGAATCATTGATTTGCCCTCGTGGGGGTTTACATCCGACAGTATCTTCAAACCGACGCAGAACTACAGCTTTAGGTTACAAGGGCAGAATGTTGTCTTGGGCGAATGGGGGATGGAGCGTAAAATGGCGGACGGTGATGTCCCAACGTCACTGCGCACTATTCTGACCTCTCGCTCGGTGGGTGCACACCGGAGTCGGCTGTCAAAGGACAGTTAAGGTCGTTAATAAACTAATGAACCAAACTGACAGGGGCTGCTCATCCAAACAAACACAGAATTAGCTGGAAAAACTCAGCAGGTCTGACAGCATCTGCGGAGAGGGACACAGTTAACGTTTCGAGTCCGTACGACTCTTCATCAGAACTAAGGAAAAATAGAAGAGAGGTGAAATATAAGCTGGTTTAAGGGGGGTGGGACAGGTAGAGCTGGATAGAGGGCCAGTGATAGGTGGAGATAACCAAAAGATGTCACAGACAAAAGGACAAAGAGGTGTTGAAGGTGGTGATATTATCTAAGGGATGTGCTAATTAAGGGTAGAAAGCAGGATGAGCAAGGTACAGATAGACCCAGTGGGGGTGGGGTGGGGGGAAGGAATCAAAATAGGCTAAAAGGTAGAGATAAAACAATGGATAAATACATTTAAAAATAATGGAAACAGGTGGGAAAAGAAAAATCTATATAGATTATTGGAGAAAAAGGGGGATCGGAAAGGGGGTGGGGATGGAGGAGAGAGTTCATGATCTACCCGCCGGAATCGGGGGGGGCCACTCCCGGTCTCGCAGGAGGCCTGACAGCAGCAGGGGCCGCGGACACCAACCCCCGCACCCCCCCCCCCCCCCCCCCCCACCCCCACACACACCCCCCCCCCCCCCCCCCACCGAACACAACCGAGCCCAGATCTCACCAGGGCCGAGGTGGCTGCCCTGGCCAGGGGAGCTGGGGGAGGGATGTTGGACAGGGCAGAGGGAGAGGAAGGGTGCAGGAAGGTGAAGCTGTGGGCTGCAGGCCTCTGATTGGCGCAGGAGGCCTGAAAAGGAGGCCCCTACCACCCCCACCCCCCCAACCCCCTACACGCCTTCCCTCCTGGGCTACATGTTGGGTTCAGGGTTAAACTTTGCCGAGATATGTGTTGGGCGTAGGCCTCTCCTGCCGCCCATTATATCGGAGCAGTGACAGGCTGAGACCCTTGACTGGACATTACTTGCCCAATTAGGGGGCACCGTTGGACCATGGGCAGTTGGCTGACCCGATACCTCCCTGGCCGCTGTAATATCATGGCCAGGCGAGGGGCTGGCTGGTGGCGATGGCCTGTTACCCTGGTTCACCGGACCCACCTGCCTGTCATCCTAGCCACGGACGGCTTGTAAAATTCAGCCCCGAGTTTTGGGAACAGCTGGGGTTTAGCTGTAGAATATCAATGGGATGAGTCGGGCTGGACTGCTTCTACATTTTTCCAACAAGAACCACAATTAAAT
The DNA here is from genome assembly GCA_026770705.1 of Isurus oxyrinchus. Taxonomy (NCBI): domain Eukaryota; kingdom Metazoa; phylum Chordata; class Chondrichthyes; order Lamniformes; family Lamnidae; genus Isurus; species Isurus oxyrinchus. The sequence continues at coordinate 6,332,469 of JANJGN010000011.1, forward strand.
CAAGGTTTGTCAACCCACAATTTTAATCGCTGCACTATTGGCGGCCGTGCCTTCAGTTACCTGGGACCTAAGCTCTGGAATTCCCTCCCTAACCCTCTCCGCCCCTCTCTCCTCCTTTAAGAGGCTCCTTAAAAGCTCTTTGGTCATCTGACCACCTCCTTTCACATAGCTCAGTGATTACAGGTCTGGGACGTTTTACTAGCTAAAGGCGCTACATAAATGCAGGCTACTGCTGGTGTCGGTACTCAAGATCGGCCTCTCTCTCTCTCTTTCTCTGGTATCGCCCCATCAAGGGGGATGATGGACTGCACCCAGCGTGTGTGTGTGTGTGTGTGTGTGTGTGTGTGTGTCACGCCTGGACTGGCCGCCTGTTGTGGCTGTGGAGCCTGGTGGTTCGTGAGTGCCGGCCCCTTCCACAGCTGGGCACAGGGGAACAGTGCTGGCCCGAGGTCGATTTGACAGGTTTCCCCCCCCCCTCCCCCACGCCCCCCCCCACCCGCCTTCCGGTGGGTTCTCTTTCCTGCCACCTGGCGCATTGGCGTCTCGTCATCTGCCGACGCCAGCGACCTCGTGCCGACAGCTCGTGCCCGCCGTAGGGCATGTCTTTGGGGGGGGGGGGTGCGGCTGTCCACGATTCAGCTCTCCTGGCCCAGCCAACTCAAGAGGGCGAGTGTGCCCCCCCCCCACCCCGCACAGTATTCAGCACTCTGGCCTGCCAGGAGCTCCCCAATATTACACCTTGGAGGTACTCGCAATCCCTGCCTTCTTCAGAAATGATGAACGTGACCTACTGATGTGACGAGGTATATCCGCAGACCGTGGGAGCGCGTTGCCCCGTGCTGAACTGATTGACTTCACTCCGTGCGATGGAAGTCAATGGATTTACGTCGTCGTGACTAACTGTGATCGTTAGAGTAGAAGCCCATTGCTCTGCACTAAGGTCAGCGGCTGCATCCTGCCTGTTTCCTGCTGGCCCCCTCTCCCCCCCACCTCCCCGGTGCTTCGGGAATCAAATGATTACAAGATCCTGAAGGGGTTTGATAGAGGAGACGCTGAGAGATTGTTTCCCATGGTCGGGGAATCTAAAACACGGAGGGGGGGCACAGCCTCAGGATGATAAAGTGGGGGGGGGGGGGGGTTGCTGATCATTTAGGACTGAGATGAGGAGATATTTCCACACTCAAAGGGCTGTCGATCCCTGGAATTCTCCACCCCAGAGGGGTGGTGGATGCTCCATCGCTGAATACCTTTAAGGCCGGGGCAGGGGGGGCGGGGGAAACGAGCAGATTTTTGGTGTGTCGGGGAATCGAGGGATGTGGGGGAGTGGGCGTGAAAATGGAGCTGAACCCCAAGATCAGCTGTGATGGTATCAAATGGCAGAGTAAGTGTGACTCCTGCCCCCGTTCCTGGTGTTCTTAATTAACTGCGCTTGAGTGTTTTCTGACACTTGGGGGAAGTGCTCTGAGTGGCTTGGCTGTATTCTACAGTGCATGTGTCTCCAGTGTTAACACAGGAAGCTGGGGATACAGCCCTGTTGGGATAACAACCAGGACCAAAGACAACAGCCAACTGTCCTCTTGGATTCTCTTCAACACCCGCAGCCAACAAGGGACTCGCCGCAGGTGGAATGGAAAGACCGGAAGAAATTGTCTTTGCGTTAATGCAGCATCTTCTGTGACCTCATGATGTCCGAAAGTACTTTGTTTTTTTTTTGAGAAGCGGAATCGCTGCACCCCACACATTTTGAGGGTGGTGGGGTGGGGTGGGGTGGGGAGGGGGGTGGGGGGGTGGGGATCTTTTGGCCGCCCATCCTGAAGATGTCAAGTGGGGAAATGAGGGTCCTCCTCCAAGGAGGATCTTAGCAGGGGGAGGGGGCGGGGGCTGACGTCACGGGGCCCAATCACAGCCGCAATCGTGCTCCGTGTCGTCCCTCAGGTGGGACAGGCCCTCCGCCGCCCTGAGCGGATTCACTTGAGCGCCGCCCATTGTCTCCGAGAGAGGTCGGAGCTAGTCAGCCTCTGCTGTTGGATCGGCGGAATCAAGTGTGGTCCATTAGGCTGCCCACGCGCCCATTGTAATGTAGGAAACACTGGTGCACAGCAAGCTCTCACGTAACAGCCGCCAAATCTAATCTCCTTTTGCAATGTTGGTCGAGGGATAAATATTTGCCACTTCACTGAGGAGATCTCCCTCGGCCTCTCTGAAATATTGGCCGTCTGATCTTTTACACCCGCTTGAGAGGGGGGAGCAGGGGGTCGTTAACCCAGAAACAGTAAAAGCTGGGAATTAAGAATACTGGCCCGAACTGTTTTACCCCTCTGGGAGGGGGGTGGGGGGTGGTGGGGAGGGGAGAGAGGGGTTGGGGGGGTGTTGGTGGAGGGTGCGTGGACACAGCTCCATTTAACGTTTCACTGATAAATGTGCCTCTGACCGTGCAGCACTCCCCCGGGGAACTGGCAGCATCAGCTTTGACCACGGCGCTGAAACCTCTGGTATTGGGGTCTTGAAGTGATGATTTCCTGAGTCAGAAAATGCACCGATCTGCAGCTGCTTCTCTGGGCAAAAGCGCAAGAGAAAGAGAGAGAGAGAGAGGGAGAGGGAGAGCGAGAGAGGGAGAGAGAAAGAGATGAGGTGACTTTATCGTTTCCTGCTGTGCCCCCTTGCCCTGGTTTCACCGAACAGGGAGAGTGGGCGATGTGAATTGCTCTGCACTGCTTCAAAGCTGTTATGCCTAATGAAACTTGCTAAACGTAAGCAAATAGCTTTACACATCATCGCACTGCCAAATTCCAAGGTAGGCAGCCAGGGTATCAATGATTGCAAAAGGTCAACGAGTGCCTGAAAATGCTGCAATCTATCATTTTTCAGTGTAAAACATCCATTTATTCGAGTACTTGAAAGCGTTAGCGGGGCGGCGGGGGTGGGGAGGGGGTTGGGGGGGGGGGTTTAAGCATGTGGTAGCTATGGTAACCAACAGTTAATTACCTCAAAGGGAAAATATGTTCCAGAGACAGACGAAAAAATTGAAGCCTTGTTATTTCTCTCACACCTTAGCGTGGAATCATAAAACCTTTCAGCCCAGAGGGAGGCCATTCGGCCCGTCATGGCTGTACCACCTTTTTGAAAGATCTATCCCATTGGTCCCACTAGCCCCTGCTCTTTCCCCTTGACCCTGTATATATTTCCCCTTCAATTGTTTATCCAATTCTCATTTGGAAGTTGCTGTGGAGCTAAAACCTTTCAGGCAGCTCATTCCCCATCATTTCAACTCTCTGTGGAAAAATATTAATCCTCATGTCATCTCTGGTTCTTTTGCCAGTTATCCTCAACCCGTGTCCCTCTGGTTACCGACTGGAAACAGCTTCTCCCTATTTTCTCTATCAAAGCCCCTCATAATTTTGAATCTCCCCTTAAATCCGTTAAAACTCCCCTTAAACCTTCTCTGCTCCAAGGAGTCTCTCCACATTAACCCAAGTCTCTCATCTCTGGTGCCATCCTGGTCAATCTCCTCCGCACCCTCTCCAAGGCCTTGACCTCGTTCCTAAAAGCTTGGTGCCCAGAATTGGGGGCAATGCTCTTGCTTTTGTACTCTGCGCCTCTACGTATAAAGTCAAAGATTGTATTCATTTTACCAACAGCTTGAACTGCCGTTTCCAATGATTCATGCACACGCACCCTTTAAAATTGTATCATTTAGACCATGTCACTTTTCATCATTTCACCTGCCAGAATTCATCAGTTCACATTTCTCTGTGTTGGATTGAATCTGTCACTGGTTTTCCCCTTTCACCAGTCTGTCCGAGTCCTCCTGAAGTCTGTTACTATCCTGTCCACTGCTTGCTACTTTTCCGAGTTTCAGGTCAATCGCCAACTCTGAGGCGAAGCCCCCTTTGCCCCTAGAAGATCCATCGGAGTCATTCCGAAGAGCTTCCACAAGCAGGGGTGTATTTCGGTGGCAGCGTCATTTCTGGCGTGGGGAACCTTCAAAAGAAAGACGCCCGTAAAGGGTCACGAGGCTGATTCCGATTCACGGGGCACTGGCCATGGTGCTGGGGAAAGAGAGAGCTGTACTCCTGGGGCGGGCTTCATCTGGACCAGTGTTCTGTGAACCAGATAATTAGGGCTGTTGAGGGGGCTTTTAACTACATAGTTGAGGGGGTCCACGTGAGGGGGAAACTTGGAGAGTTAAAGAGAAGGGACCAGTCAGTAGTGCCGGGTTAGCAATATGGGTAATGATAACCAAAGTGTGGCAGGAAGGGACAGAACGAACAAACATAAGAGTGCACCAGCAAATAAGGTCAGATTAAAGAAAAATGGTGAAATGACAGAATTAAAGGCTCTTTCTCTGAATGCACACGGCATTCATAGCAACATGATTGGATTGATAGCACAAATAGAAATAAATGAGTATGATATGATTACCGTTAAAGAGGCATGGTTGCAAAGTGCTCACAGCTGGGACCAAATATTCAAGGGTATTTGACATTTTGGAAGGACAGGAAGAAAGGAAAATGAGGTGGGGTAGCTCTGTTAATAAAGGATGAGCTCAGTACAGTCGTGAGAAATGATCTTGGTTCAGGGGATCAAGATATAGAATCAGTTTGGGTGGAGATAAGGAATGACAAAAGAAAGAAGTCACTGGTAGCCCCAAGACAATAGGTTAGAACATAAATCAAGAAATAATGAAGACTTGTAAGAAGGGTACTGCAATAATCAAGGGAGAATTTAATCTTCATATAGAAATCAAATTGAAAACGTAGCCTGGAGGGTGAGTTCATAGCGTCTATAGAAAGATAGAAAATAGAAGCAGGAGTAGGTCGTTTGACCCTTCGAGCCTGCTCTGCCATTCAATATGATCATGGCTGATCCTCTATCTTGATGCTGTACTCCCACTCTCTCCCCATACCCCTTGATGCCTTTAGAGTCTAGAAATCTATCTATTTCCCTCTTAAATATATTCAGTGACTTGGCCTCCGTGGTAGAGAATTCCACCCTCTGAGTGAAGAAGTTTCTCCTCATCTCTGTCCTAAATGGTCTACCCCATATCCTGAGACTGTGACCCCTTGTTCTAGACACCCCCCAGCCAGAGGAAACATCATCCCTGCATCCAGTCTGTCCATCTCTGTCAGAATTTTATACATTTCAATGAAATCCCCTCTCATTCTTCTAAACTCCAGTGAATACAGGCCTAGTCAACTCAATCTCTCCTCATACGACAATCCTGCCATCTCAGGAATCAGTCCAATGAACCTTCGCTGCACTCCCTCTATGACAAGTATATCCTTTCTTAGATAAGGAGACCAAAACTGCACACACTACTCCAGGTGTGGTCTCACCAGGGACCTGTACAGCTGCAGTAAGACATCCCTGCTCCTGTATTCAAGTCCTCTCTCAATGAAGGCCAACATACCATTTGCCTTCTTAACTGCTTGCTGGTACCTGCATGCTTGCTTTCAGTGTTCAGGATAGTTTCTTAGAACAATATGTCCTGGAACCAACCAGGGAACAGGCTATTTTAGACAAGACATGCAATGAAACATAATTAATTAATGACCTCATTGTAAAGGACTCTCTAGGTAAGAGTGATCACAAGATACAATTTCACATTCATTTTGAGGGTGAGAAATTTGTATCTGAAACTAGAGTCTTAAATCTAAATAAAGGCAATTAGAAAGGTATGAAGACAGAGTTGGCTAAAGTGGACTGGGAAAATAGTTGACAAGGTAAGACAATAGAGGAGCAGTGTCAGATATTTAAGGAGATATTTCATAACTCTCAACAAAGATATATTCCATTGAGAAGGACTCTACGAGGAGGATGCACCATCGGTGGCTAACGAAGGAAGTTAAGGATGGTATCAAATTGAAAGAAGGAATGTCTAATATTTGTATTAACCCAGAGGATTGCGAAAATTTTAGAAACCATCAAAGATAGTCAGAAGCTTTTTCCCAGGGTGGAAGAGTCAATTACTAGGGGGACATAGATTTAAGGTGAGAAGAGAAAACTATAGAGGAGATGTGCGGGGCAAGTTTTTTACGCAGAGGGTAGTGAGTGTCTGGAATTCGCTGCCAGAGGAGGTGGTGGAAGCAGGTACGATAGTGGTGTTTAAGAGGCAGCTTGACAAATACATGAATAGGATGGGAATAGAGGGATACGGACCCCGGAAATGCAAACTGTTTTAGTTGGCGGGCAATATGATCGGCGCAGGGTCGAAGGGCCGAAGGGCCTGTTCCTGTGTTGTACTTTTCTTTGTTCTTTGTTCTAGCAAGAAATATGAAAACAGATAGTAAAAGCTTCTATAAGTTTATAAAAAGGAAAAGAATAGCAACAATGAGTGTTGATCACTTAGTGGGTGAGACTGAGGAATTAATAACAGGAAACAAAGAAATGCCAGAGATTTTGAACAAGTATTTTCTATCTGCCTTCACAGTGAAAGAGGCAAAAGGGAGGGAAGAACTTAAAACAGTCACGATCACTAGAGAAAAATCCCTGGGAAAACTGACAGGACTAAAGGCTGACAAATCCCCTGGACCTGATGATCTGCGCCCCAGAGTCTTAATAGAAGTGGCTGTAGTGATATGGATGCATTTGGTTGTAATCTTCCAAAATTCCCTAGATTCTGGAAAGGTCCAATGGATTGGAAAACTGCAAATATAACATTGCTAATCAAGAAGCAGAGGGACGTAAAGCAGGAAGTTATTCTAACATCGGGAAAATGAGAGAATCCATTATTAATGAGGCAGTAGCAGGATATTTAGAAACTCATAATGCAATCAGACAGGATCAACATGGTTTTGTGAAAGGGAAATCATGTTTGGCAAATTTATCTGAGTTCTTTGAGGCTGTAACAAGCTGGGTGAATAAAGGGGAACCAGTAGATGTGGTGTATTTTGATTTCTGAAACACATTCGTTAAGGTGCTACATAAAAGGTTACTGAACAAGCTAAGAGCTCATGGTGTTAGAGGTGATATATCAGCATGGATGGAGGATTAGCTAACTAACAGGAAACTGAGAGTCAGGGTAAATGGATCATTTTCAGGTTGGCGAATTGTAAGGAGTGAAATACCGCAGAGATCATTGCTGGGGCCTCAATTATTTACAATCTATATTAATGACTTGGATAAAAGGACTTTTTTAAATTCATTGATGGGATTTGGGTGTCACTGGCTAGGCCAGCATTTATTGCCCATCCCTAATTGCCCTTGAGAAGGTGGTGAGCTGTCTCCTTGAATGACTGCAGTCCATGTGGTGTAGGTACACCCACAGCGCTGTTAGGGAGGGAGTTCCAGGATTTTGGCCCAGTGACTGTGAAGGTAAAGCCATGATATTTCCAAGTCAGGATGGTGTGTGGCTTGGAGGGAATTTCCAGGTAGTGGTCCCCCATGTGTCTACTGCCCTTGTCCTTCTAGCTAGTGGTGGTCATGGGTTTGGAAGGTGCTGTCAAAGGAGCCTTAGTGAATTCCTGCTGTGCACCTTGTACATGATACACACACTGCTGCTACTGTGCGTCGGTGGTGGAGGGAGTGATGGATGGGGTGCCAATCAAATGGGCTGCTTTGTCCCACATGGTGTCAGACTTCTTGAGTGTTGTTGGAGCTGCACTCATCCAGGCAAGTGGGGAGTATTCCATTATACTCCTGACTTGTGCCTTGTAGATGGTGGACAGGCTTTGGGGAGTCAGGAGATGAGTTAATCGCCGCAGGATTCCTAGCCTCTGATCAGCTCTTGTAGCCACAGTATTTATATGGCTAGTCCAGTTCAGTTTCCGGTCAATAGTAATCCCCAAGATGTTGATAGTGGGGGATTCAGTGATGGTGATGCCATTGAATGTCAAGGGACGATGGTTAGATTCTCTCTTATGGAGATGGTCATTGCCTGGCACTTGTGTGGCGCAAGTATTACTTGCCACTTATCAGCCCAAGCCTGGATATTGCCCAGGTCTTGCTGCATTTGGACATGGACTGCTTCAGTATCTGAGGAGTTGCGAATGTGCAATCATCAGCGAACATCCCCACTTCTGACCTTATGATGGAAGGAGAAGGAAGTTCGTTGATGAAGCAGCTGAAGATGGTTGGGCCTGGGACTGTCTTTATTGTAGACAAAGCTGCTGATGAATCAAAGATAGGTAGGAAACCAAGCTTTGGGGAGGATACAAAGAGTCTGCAAAGGAATATGGATGGGTTAAGCGAGTGGGCAAAAACTTGGCAGATGGAGTGTAATGTGAGAAAATGTGAGGTCCACTTTGGCAGGAAGAATGGAAAAACAGAATATTATTTAAACGGAGGGAGATTGCTTAATGCCGCAGTGCAGAGGGATCTGGGTGTCATTGTACATGAATCACAAAATGAAAACAGCAACGAACTTGGAAGGCAAATGGAATGTTGTAAGGAGATGGATTATAAAAGGAGGGAAGTCTTGCTACAACTGTACAAGACATTGGTGAAACCATGCCTAGAGCACTGTGTAAATGTTTGGTCTCCTTATTCAAGGAGGGATATACTTGCATGGGAGGCAGTTTAGAGAAAATTCCTGGAATGCAGGGGTTATCTTAGAGGAAAGGGTGAGCAGGTTGGGCCTATGTTCATTGGAGTTTAGAAGAATGAGAGGTGATCTTACTAGAAACATTTAAGATTCTGAGGGGGCTTGACAGGGTGGATACTGAGAGGATGTTTCCCCTCATGGGGGAGTCTAGAACTAGAGGGCACAGTTTAAAAATAAGGGGTCTCCCATTTCAGACAGGGATGAGGAGGAATTTATTTTCTCAGAGGGTTGTTAGCCTTTAGAAGTCTCTCTCCCAGAGGACAGTGGAGGCTGGGTCATAAATAGGAATATATTCAGGGCTGAATTGGACAGATATTTGATCGATAGGGGAGCCAGAGGTTATGGGGGACAGACAGGAAAGCGGAGTTGAGTTCACAACCAGATTAGCCGTGATCTTACTGAATGGTGGAGCAACTCGAGGGGCCAAGTGGCCTCTTCCTGCTCCTATTCCTTATGATTGCATGAGGCAATTGAGCAGTTCATTTGATTAGGCAGGTCTTAGCTCAGGGACAGATGTTGGCCTGGCTCCTCGGATGTCTTTGGTCAAAATAGTACCATTGGATCTTTTACCTGTGAGAGTAGGCGGGTATCTAACACCTCCCACATTGAGTGAAAGTACCACTTAGCTGTGATCTCTATGAATTGCAGAACAGGCTCGAGGGGACAAATGGCTTCCTTCTCTTCCTGTTCATCTGAACGTTGGCAGGTGGAGAGCGTAGGGTAATGGTAATGTCACTGGGCTAGCGATGCAGAGGCCCAGGCTATTGCCCCGGGTTTACATCACAAGGCAACGGCTGTATTGCGCAGTGTTAATTCAATTCAGTTAACAGCCCGGAACCAGAAGCTGACAATAACGACCATGAAACCGTCATTGATTATCGCTAAAAAACCCATCTGGCTCACTAATGTCCCTCTAGGGGAACAAAATCACCGTCCGTACCTGGCTTGGCCTATATTTCCCTCCAGACCAAGTGGCTGTTAACTACCCTCTGAATTAACCCAGCTGACCGAGCCACTCAAAATGAGAAACACCGCTAGAGGAGATTCCCCACTGGTTGGGCTGCAGTGGTTGACCACCCATCTTCTCAAGGACGCTTGGTGATGTGCCTGGCCAGCCAAGCTCACATCCCACGAAAGAATAAAAGACAACTCTTGACAGTGCAGTGCAGTGACAGGGCCGCTCACTCAGGGTTACGTGCCGCGGTCAGAACATGTCCCGCCATGCCAAGTCATGCCCGATGGGTGGGGAACCCGCAGGCCGCACATGGAGCAGACAGCAGGCGCTGGCAACCAGGCACGCTGGCCTGAATTCTTCGATCGTGGTGGGGGGGAGGGGCCTGGGGGCGGATGGTAAACGGGACCCCCGACCACGGTTTGACCCTGGCCGGCCAATCAGCGGGCAGCCAGAGTGAGACACGAGCTGAGAAAGGCTCATCACTGCTGGTTGGGGGGGGTGGGGAGAGGGTGGGCACTGACGTCACCGTGGGTGGTAGGGGGCGCTTCCACTGAGCCCTCCGCACCCCCCCCCCCCCCCCCCCGCCCACCCCCACCCCCCCTGCAGGCAGGGAGCTGCTACAGGGAGCTGCAGACCTCCACAGAATAATAAACCAAACAACAAAAACGCTGCAAAAAATGTCCGTGCTTCACCTGAAAGCAAAACCTCATAAAAGAAAAACCAGTCCCCCAGGTATTTATTTTTGTTTTAAATCCTCACGGAGATTTCACCCGGCCCTGGATCGAGGCTTCAACAAAAATGTAAAGGCCGCCCGGCCGATTGGCTCGAGCGCCGACCGTAAAAGTGGACGGGCCACAAAAAAACCGCTTTTAACTGCCCCCTTAATGGGCTTTAATTGTCCACTTGATTGTCGGCCGGGCGGGTTTCCAGCTTCCCACCCAGCGAGGTACCGGGCGAGTCAGCGATGATGTTGGGATGCTCGCCCCCCCCGCCCAAAGTCATCTCGCGCCCATCTCACAGCCGGACGGGAAGCGTCTGCGCCCGCTCGCAGGAGTTAGAACTCTTTACAGTGCCGGAATGGGAATACACTAAATGGTGGTAACGGAACAGACAAGAATTGGCACAATTAGATAGATGTGCGTCATTTGCATTGTGCCAGTAAGGTTGTTACTGACCTCAGTCTAAATTAATTGAATAACCTCCTCAAAGCAGTCAATATCTGATTTAGTAAGCACAATGTGCTGTTGAACAATAGCTTGATTTTATTGCAGAAGTGTGTTCGCAGTAATTCTGTGCTGGTGCTGGATGCCTGTTAGGCTCTGTCACATTGAGAAGCCCGCAGATATCGACAAGCCTGCTCATCCCTGCCTTCCTGTTTGGTTAAATCACGATGAGCCCACAGTTCCAGTTCTGGAGGGAGTGTGTGCGCGTTCCACTATCCGCATGATAATGGAGTGTGGTAGTACACCCATGGATCCTGCCACAGGGATCTGGGGGGGAATAGCCTGGAGAATATCAGCTGCTACCCTGGATTCACGATCGAGGAGTTGTTGGAAATGTCCTTTCCAGCATTGACGAAAGGCCTTGACATCCTCAACAAGAGAGACACCATCCTGTGAGCGAAGGGGATTTGACCTTGGGTCTGTAGATGACCCTGGTGGCTGCAAAACAGCCCTGCATGTCACGATATTGTTTGACCCCTTGAACTCTCTCGTCCCACTACCTGTCCTTTATCTCCTGGGTTTGCCTTTGGGTATCAGCCTCGCGCTGTTGGTACGCTGCCTCTCGGCTTGTGACCTGGGACAGCTTTGCCTTGCTGCCGGACAAGGAAGGCTGCTCGCTATTGTTCAGCTTGTATAAAACCTTGGTTGTACTACACGTTGAGTAGTGTGCGGAGCTCTGGCCTCCGTACCCCCAAAAAGGGCACAGAGGCACTGGAAAAGACACAAAAGAAAAAAGATTTACAGGAATGCCATCAGAACTGAGAGGTTCTAGCTATCAGGAAAGGCTGTAAAGGCTGTGACTCTTTTCTAAAGAAAGGAGAAGGCAGAGGAGGAGGTGAGCTGATGGAAGTCTTTAAGAGTATGAAAGAGTTTGATAGGGTAGATGTAGAGAAGAGGTTTTCTAAACCAAGGGGTCATAAATGTATGACGGTGTGTGTTATAGATCACTCAGGGAGTCCACACAGCTGTGGCAACATGCATGTTGTAATCTGGAGCTATGGATAGTGATGGTACAGACTCCAACATGGCTCCCACTCTTACCACCTGCCATTGGTGTGTGTTGGAAGGATTTACAGGTTGATAATTGACCGGTTTGGCTGTGTTATGAATGCACCTTCCTGGAGTGGGACTTGAACCCAGAGGTTCTGACTTGGAGGGAGGAACGTGATCCACTGCACCACAAGACCCCCTTAAACATGAGGTAGACAGTAATAAATCCAGTAGAGAATTCAGGAGAAATGTATTTACTCAGAGAGCGGTGAGAATCTGGAACTTGCTGCCACAGAGAGTGGTTGAACTGAATCGATACTTTTTAGGGGAGTTTAGATGATATCTGCGGGAGAAAGGCGATGGTTTCAGTGCGCGGGTTGTACGCGTGTTAAGATTGTACTCAGTGGGAGTGAACCACATTGACTCCCTGTCCAGCAACTTCTGGATTTTAAAATTCTCGTTCCTAAATTCAAATCCCTCCGTGGCCTTTCCCCTCCTTATCTCTGTAATCTCCTCCAGCCTTAGTGACCTCCATGAATTTTATACTCCTCTAATACTGTCCTCCTGAGCACGTCCAATTTTAATCGCTCCACCATTGGCGTCCATGCCTTCGACTGTATGGGCCCCAAACTCTGGAATCTCCTCCAAAAACCTCTCCCCCTCTCTCCCCTCCTTTCAGATGCTCCTTAAAACCTACCTCTTTGACCAAGCTTTTTTGTTCGCTGATCCCAACATCTCCTAACGTAGCTTGTGTCAAATGTTGTTTTTGAACGCTCCTGTGAGGCGCCTTAGAGTGTTATTAAAGGCGCTACATAAATGCAAGTTGGTGCGACCTGATAAACACATATCTGTATTCTGGTTCTGTGTGGAACCATTGGAGAATTTTAATAAGGTAGCATTGTCATGGCTACGACCTCAATGATGGTGACATCTTTTAATATATTTTTATCTCCACTGTCTAGGTCAATTCAATAAGCTTCTCATTCTCTTTCTCCCTCATGTGTTTATCCTGCCTCCCCTTAAATGCATCTATACTATTCACCTTCACCATACCCCGTGACAATGAGTCCCACTTTCTCACCACTCACCCTGCATTTTCAGTATGGAAATGTTATACTTAATATCAAAATTACAGGTGACTCATTATTCCCCCTCTCGCTTTCATAATCTGTTTTTTTTTTAATGCTAGTTTCCTCTTCGAGTATTTTACGCCTCCCTCCATTACCCTCTCGCCTCCCTGTCACCCCAGAGCCTCCACGGGAATGTGTTGCCTCCTTTCTGGGTTTGACTTTCCAGTTCCCTCAGTACCGGGCATTTAGCCACTGAGGAACCTTGTCCGAGTGGCCACTGTTCACGAGGTGACCCGGGCACTGAGGGCCTGCAGGTCCTTTGACTCCGGGATGCATTATAGCTTTCCTGAGGCCTCTGCACGGTCAAGGTTTTCTAGCGGAGGGGTTGAGCCATTGGATAGCGACCAGGAGCAGTGACCCCGGCTGATTTCCCCAGCCCTCTCTCCCAAACCCAGGGACGATGAGGTCGCTCACAGGAACGTGTAGGTTAACTGGCGATTTTAATGGACGAGGAAAGACAGGAGATGCTAGAGAAACTCAGCAGGTCAGGTAGCCTCTGTGGAGAGAGAGAAACAGAGTTAACGTTTCAGGTCAATGACCTTTCATTGGAACTGGGAAACGTTGGTGATGGAACAGGATTGAAGCAAGTACAGCGGCAGAGTAAGGCAGTAAGAGCAAAAGGGAAGGCGTGTGATAGGGTGAAAGGACAGAAGGGATGATGGTGCAAGGCACAACGGAGTGGTAATGAGATGGGTTGGAATTCTTAGGAGAGTAACTCACCTCCTGACTCCCCGAAGCCTGTCAACCATCTACAAGGCACAAGTCAGGAGTGTGATGGAATACTCTCCACTTGCCTGGGTGAGTGCAGCTCCCACAACACTCAAGAAGCTCGACACCATCCAGGACAAAGCAGCTCATTTGATTGGCACCCCATCCACAAAATTCACTCCCTCCACCACTGACGTACAGTAGCATCAGTGTGCACCATCTACAAGGTGCACTGCAGGAACTCACCAAGGCTCCTTTAACAGCACCTTCCAAACCCACAACCACCACCATCTAGAAGGACAAGGGCAGCAGATAGATGGGAACACCACCACCTGGAAGTTCCCCTCCAAGTCACTCACTATCCTGACTTGGAAATATATCGGCCGTTCCTTCACTGTCATTGTGTCAAAATCCTGGAACTCCCTCCCTAACAGCACTGTGGGTGTACCTACACCACATGGACTGCAGCGGTTCAAGAAGGCAGCTCACCACCACCTTCTCAAGGGTAATTAGGGATGGGCAATAAATGCTGGCCCAGCCAGCGAAGCCTACATTCAGTGAAATAATAAAATAAAGAGGTAAAGAATGGATTTAGAGGAAGTGTAAATGGGGAAAGCAGCATCAACAGCTGTGGTCCATAGATCAATGAGGGCAGAGGTTAAGATTTGAGATTGTTGAACTTAATGTTGAGTTTGGAAGGTTGTAAAGTGCTTATTTCCAAAGATGGGGCATTGTTCACTCGACTGGTTCCTGGGATGAAGGGGTCATCCTTTAAGGGAAGGTTGGACAGGCTGGGCCTGTACCCATTCGAGTTTAGAAGATTGGGAGGTGATCTTATTGAAACATGTAAGATCCTGAAGGGACTCGACAGGGTGGATACCGAGAGGATGTTTCCCTTCATGGGATAGACTAGAACTTGGGGACTTGGTGAAAAATAAAGTATCTACCGCTCAAGACCAAGATGAGAAGAAATCTTTTCTCTCGGAGGATTGTGAATCTTTGGAATCTCTTCCCCGGAAGGTGGTGGAGGCGGGGGTCAGTGAATAACTTTAAGGCAGAGGTATATTCTTGACTAACAAGGCAGCCAAAGGTTATTGTGGGGGTGGGAGGAATGTGGAGTTGAGGCCACGATCAGATCAGCCACGATTTTATTGAATGGTGGTCGATGGGCCGAATGGCCTCCTCTTGCTCCGAATTCGTACGTTTGTATGTGTGTTCCCGGAGCTTACATTGAGCTTTGTTAGTCAGTGAGGGAGGCTGAAGTCAGAGAGATCAGAGTGGGAGGGCGGGGGGGTGGGGGGTGGTGTGGGAACAGAGAATTCTGGATGGAGGGGCTTCAGAGGAATAAATAGAGATGTGATTATTCTCCTTAGAACAGAGAAGGTTTAAGAGGAGATTAAGCTGAGGTGTTCAAAATTCAGGGGGGTGGGGTGGGGGTGGGGTTTAATAGGATAAATAAGGAGAACTTGTTCCCAGTGGCTGGAAGTAACCAGAGGGACAGGGATTGTAGGTGATTAGCTAAGGAATCGGGGAAGTAATGAGCAGACATGTTGAGTTGTGATTGGGAACGCGCTGTCTAAAGGGGCAATGGAAACAGAATCAGTTGTAACTTTCGAAAGGAAATTGGATAGACACCTGAAGAGAAAAATATGGCCGGAGCAATGGGGAAAGAGCTGGGGAGTGGGATTAATTGGATACCTGTTTTATTCTGCTTTTCCTATCTGATTAACCCTTTCCTCATGCTCCAGTAATCAGTGCTATTGATGCTAATCATCATGTATTGTTTTCATTTGTTCAGGGGGTGTGGCCAGCATTTATTGCCCATCCCTCATTGCCCCTTGAGAAGGTGGTGGTGAGCTGCCTTCTTGAACCGCTGCAGTCCATGTGGTGTAGGTACACCCACAGCGCTGTTAGAGAGGGAGTTCCAGGATTTTGACCCAGCGACAGTGAAGGAACGGCCGCTATATATTTCCAAGTCAGGATGGTGAATGGCTCAGAGGGGAACTTCCAGGTAGTGGTGTTCCCATGTGTCTGCTGCCCTTGTCCTTCTGGGTGGTAGCGGTTGTGGGTTTGGAAGGTGCTGTCGAAGGAGATGGGATTAGCTTGTTCATTCCCAGATCATGAACCCTACCTGGGCACTTTTTGTTCTGCTTTCTGGGTGGGTCTGTTACCTGCCTCAGGGTGACCACAAATTGTGCCGATAGCCCCCTGTCCTTGTTTTTTTTTTTTTTGCCTTCCCACAATGTATCCCGAGGTGTACCTGGGAGACCGTCATTTGTTCAGCTGCGCTAAGCTCCTTCCATTGGCCACAAGAATCCCCAAACTAGAAGATTGTAGGTGTGCATCGAAGTTCACTCTCTTATTTAGTGGACAGTTTTAAGGACCCCCCACTCCCCCGCCCCCCCCCCCCCCCCCCCCCCCCCCCCCCCGGCCCCACAGCCTTGCTCTCACGTACACCCCACACCCCCAATCTGATGGTCAACAACAACCCCCCCCCCCTCCCCCACCACCATCTCCCACCCACCCCTCCACCCCTGTCCCAGGTCCCTCGTTTGAACTGAGCCTTGTTTTATTTCTACGAGTTGGTCACCCTGACCTGTATAACTAAGTTAATCTGCGTCAACGAGTGTACAGCGGAGTCAGACATGGGGTGAAGAAAGCCCCCCAGCGCTGGGGAGATTTGGGAACCATTGCTCCGAAGTTACCTCTTCCTCCCAAGCGAACGGGACCTTTTGCTGGATTTAGTTTGACAGATTCTGCACCCCCCCCCCCCCACCCCCACCCTCCCCCTCCCACCCCCCACACCATGCTGAATACCCCAGTGCGTTTAGTTGTTGATAAGCCTCAACGAAAGGCAGTTCGTTGTTGAAAACACCCTCAGCTTCAAGTCAGTTCATCAAGGGTTGAGCAGATAAACCAGTTATTCAAGTTCCTTTGAGCAGCCCTGTCCGGAAGGTTGAAGTGTTCACGATACTCGGTAGTTTAGCAACACCCTAATCACTTTGGCACTACATCTGTAAACATTCCCACCTATGGGGATTGCATGTGGTTTCCATAACAACCTGCATTTCTATAGCGCCTTTCACGTAATAAAACACCCACCCCCCCTCCCCCAAGGCACTTCGAAGGAGTGAATAGCAGGGAACGTTTGACACTGAGCCACACAGGGGGTGGAACTTTACTCCTGTAGGATTTTACAGTCCCACCGAGGCCAATGGACTCTTGGACGGCCCCCCTCCCCCTCCCCCACCCCCCGCCCCCACCCCCACCGTGACAGGGCGGTAAGATTCTGCCCAGGGAGACGGTAGGACAGGTGATCGACAGTCTTAAAGGGAGGAGTGAGGAGTGAGGCAAGGGGAGGGAGATTTAGGGAGGGAATTCTAGAGCTTAGGGCCTAGACATTGAGGGCAGGGCCCAATTCAATTTGGTGACGCACCAAAGAGGCCAGAATTGGAGGAGCACGGCGATCCGATTGGGGGACTGGAGGTGATTACAGAGAGAGGGAGGGGGTGAGGCTGTGGAGGGATTTAAGAACAGGGACGAGAATTTTAAAATCAAATTATTGTCAGATTGGGAGATGAAGTGGTTCAGTAAGCACGGTGGGGGTGGGGGAGGGGTGGTTGAACGGGACGTGGTGCGAGTTGAGATGAGGGCAGCAGGACTTTAGATCAGCTGAAGTTTCCAGTGGATGGAGGGTGGGAGTCTGGAGAGCAGAGGGACTATGAAAACAGCCCGAGAAGCAACAAGGGTTCCGAGAGCAGAGGGGCCAGAGAAGCTAGAGTTTGGAAACAGGAATCGAAGTGTGACATTGCAGGAAACACGGAAGTTGATTGGCTGCTGAGTGTTGATGCTTAGGGACTGAGTCTCAACAATTGGATGATTACGAGTAAGATCTATTAGTATTGGTAAGTTTTTGTTAGCATAGCAAGGTTGACTAATAAATAAAGGAATGGCAAGGCTGCTCCAACCTCGAGAATGCACATCCTGTGCAATGTGGGAACTCCAGGATGTTTCCCTTGTCCTGAATAACCATTTGTGCAGAGAGTATCATCAGTTGCAGCAGCTTGAGCTCCAGATTTCGGAACTTTGAGCAGCAGCTGATGTCACTGTGTTGCTGAGAGCTATGTGGATAGCTTGTTTATAGATGTGGCAACTTGGGGAGGGCTAACAAGGCAAGAGATTATTCTATGGATGATAGGACCCTAGAAAGTACTGGAGATCAGAGGGACATTGGTGTGCATATTCACAGACCCCTTAAGGTAGCAGGACAGGTAGATAAGGTGGTTAAGAAGGCATATGGGACACTTGCCTTTATTAGCTGAGGAACAGAATACAACAGCAGGGAGGTTATGCTGGGACTGTATAAAATGCTGGTTAGGCCACAACTGGAGTACTGTGTGCAGTTCTGGTCTCCACTTTATAGGAAGGATATGATTGCACTGGAGAGGGTGCAGAGGAGATTTACCAGGATGCTGCCTGGGCTGGAAGGTCTGAGCTATGAGGAAAGATTGGATAGGCTGGGGTTGTTTTCCTTGGAGCAGTGAAGGTTGAGAGGGGACCTGATAGAGGTGTATAAGGTTATGAGGGACATAGATAGGGTGGATAGGATGGCACTTTTTCCATTAGTAGAGAAGTCAATAACCAGGGGGTATAGCTTTAAGGTATGAGGTAGGAGGCTAAGAGGGGAGTTCAGGAGAAATTTCTTCACCCATTGGGTGGTGGGAGTCTGGAACTCACCACCTGAAAGGGTGGTTGAGTCAGAAACTCTCATAACATTTATGAAATATTTAGATATTCACTTGCATTGCCAGAGCCTCCAGGGCTTTAGGCTAAGCGCTGGAAAGTGGGATTAGTGTAGTCAGATCTTTGTTGACCAACACAGACATGGTGGGCCAAATGGCCTCATTCTGTGCTGTAAACGTCTATGAGTCCATGAGCCCCACAGCTAAAGAGTATGCATGGAGAGAGGGAATGGGTGACCACCAGGCAGAGTGTACCATCTACAAAATGCACTGCAGGAATTCACCAAGGCTCCTTAGACAGCACCTTCCAAACCCACGACCACTACCATCTAGAAGGACAAGGGCAGCAGACACATGGGAACACCACTGCCTGGAAGTTCCCCTCCAAGGCACTCAGCATCCTGACTTGGAAATATATCACCGTGAATCAAAGGTTATCAGGGGTAAATGGGAATGTGTAATTTGAAACACAAACAGATCAGCCATGATCTTGATGAATGGTGGAGCAGGCTTTAGGGGCTGAATTGCCCACTACTGCTCCTGTTTCATGTGCTTGTGCACATGTGATCTTTGTGCTCCTCCAATTCTGGCATCTTGTGTGCCTTCGATATTAATCAATGCACCATTAGTGGCCATTCTCTCAACTGCTTAGGATTTAAATTCTGGAATGTCCTTCCTACGCCTCTTTGTCTCACAATCTCCTTTAACACGCTACTGGATGGATTTATTTGAATTCCTTCAGGATATAACACACAGGATATAACAAAGGGGAACCAGTTGATGCAATGTATTTGGATTTCCAAAAGGCATTCGATAAGGTGCCACATAAAAGTTTACTACACAAGATAAGAGCTCATGGTGTTGGAGGTGATATAGCAGCATGGATAGGGGATTGGTTAGCTAACAGGAAACTTAGTCAGGATAAATGGGTCATTTTCAGGTTGGTTAACTGTAACTAGTGGGTGCTACAACGAACAACTGTTTGCAATCTATATTAATGACTTGGATGAAGGGACTGACTGTATTGTAGCCATATTTGCTGATGATACATAGCCAGGTAAGAAAGCAAGTTGTGAGGAGGATACAAAGAGTCTGCAAAGGGATGTAATTAGGTTAAGTGAGTGAGTAAAAATTTAGCAGATGGAATACAATGTGGGAAAATATGAACGTGTCCCCTTTGGCAGGAAGAATAGAAAAGCAGAATATTATTTAAATGGAGAGAGGCTGCAGGATGCTGCATTGCAGAGGGATCTGGGTGTCCTTGTCCATGTATCACAAAATGTTAGCATGCTGGCACAGCAAGTGACTAGGAAGTAAAATAGAATGTTGATCTTTATTGCAAAGGGGGATGGAGCATAAAAGTAGAGCAGTCTTGCTACAACTGTACAGGGCATTGGTGAGACCACACCTAGATACTGTGTACAGTTTTGGTCTCCTTATTTAAGGAGGGATAGACTCGCATTGGAAGCAGCACAGAGAAGGTCCACTAGGCGGATTCCTGGGATGAAGGGGTTTGACTCATGAGGAGAGGTTGAGCAGGCTGGGCCTATACACATTGGAGTTTAGAAGAATGAGAGGTGATCTTATTGAAACATACAGGGCAGAATTTTTTCCGTCGGCGAACTGGGGGGCGGGGCCTGCTCGCCAACACGAAAAAGACGGGGGATGATGTTGGGGGGAGCCCCTGATGTAATCCCCCCCATTTAAATATTGAGGAAGGCGGGCGGACAGCGAGATCAGCTGTCCGCCCGCCAACCAGTCAATGGCCAATTGAGGCCATTGACAGGGTAGTTAAACCAATTAAAGACCCTGCCCGTCCAACCTTAAGGCTGGCGGGCAGGCCAGGAGTCCCAGCGGGCTTCTGAGAAAGGATAAAACGTCATCCACTGGCGGGATGAGTTTTCCTGTCAGTTTTTAAAAATTTTAATAAAGTTTTTGTGATATTTTTTAACATGTCCCATCTCGTGTGACATTGTCACATGAGGGGGACCTGTTAATAGTTTATTTATTTTTCTATTTTTATGTCAGCGCTCTCCCTGAGGCTGCACTTAGCCTCAGGGAGATGTGGGCCCTTTCGTGCCCATGTGCGAGAGAGCGTACTCTGACAATTGGGGAAGCCCTCCCCCCGCCCCCCCACCCCCCCACACAGGAAGGGCATAGCACTTCCCATCGGGCGACACGCCGGGTGGGCCTTAATTGGCCCACCCACTCAAAATGGCGGGAGGCCCGCTTCGGCGGCAGTGATTGGCTGCCCGCCCGCTGCTGAGCCGGTGCGGCCCACCCGCCCTCCAAGGGCAAAATTCTGCCCATGGGATTCTGAGGGGGGCTTGACAGGGTGGAAGCTGAGAGGATTTTACCCTCATGGGGGTAATCTAAAACTAGAGGGCACCTCTTAACAATAAGCTTCTCCCATTTAAGATGGAGATGAGGAGGAATATCTTCTCTCCAGCGTTCAGATTGTCTCCTCCAGCGGGCAGGGGAGGCTGGGTCAATGAGTATATTGAAGCTTGAGTTAGACAGGTTTTTGATCGACAAGGGAGTCAAGGGTCATGGAGGGTGGACAGGAAAGGCCTCAATCAGATCAGCCATGATCTTATTGAACGGTGGAGCAGGTTCGATGGACCGAATGGCCTACTCCTGCTCCTATTCCTTATGACCTTATGATCAAAACATTCTTACCAAGCTTTCAGTCACCTGTCTTAATGTCTCCCTGTGTGACTCGGGACTTGGTCACAAATTCTGTTTGGTAATTGCTGCTGTGAGGCGCCTGGGGACGTTGTTACTCCGGTGAAGGGGGCTACGGGAGTGCAGTTGTTGCTGTGGTGTCTGATGTGAAATGAAGAGGAATAATATGGCGTGAGAATTTGGGCGCAAACTCTGTGTGTTTGTCCTCCACGCTTTTATCACAGAGGGCGGAATTCCGTGAGCTATCCTTCCGAAAAGACTGGGCATGCTGAGATTTTCCAAATTGGATGGATAGGTTATTCCAGAAGAATCTTGCAAGGAAACAATGTCCTTCAAGGACACAAAACACGGCCCAGCCAGTGAAGTACGTTCGAGGTGTTGTTGCTGTTGGGGTGTCAGAATAAAGGAATATGGGTTCCTGGCATTGTGACCATAACACACAGGACTGTAGGAACAGGAGCGAATCAACTCTGTTTCATTATTTAATTAGTTGGGCGAGTGTATGAAAGATTACAGAGCAGATGAAATTAAGTTACAGTTCGCCCATGATCTAATTAAATGGTGGAACAGGCTCAAGGGGCTGAATGGCCTCATCTTGTTTCTACCTTCCAATGAGGTAGAGGCTTAATCGCATGTAACCAGCCTTGTTCCCATAACCTTTTGGCTGTTCCCTCAATCGCCTCTTAAAGCTGCTGTTAAATGTTGACATGACATCTGCTTCAATCAGTAACTCTCGTGGTGAATTCCAACGTTGCATAACACTCCATGAAGAAAAGGGTTTCTTGCTCCCTGCCCAAAACCTCTTATCGTTTATCCATGTCCGCTCGTTCTAGATTTATTTATTCCGTCACGGGATGTGGGCTTCGCTGGCTGGGCCAGCATTTATTGCCCATCCCTAATTGCCCTTGAGAAGGTGGTGGTCAGCTGCCTTCTTGAGCCGCTGCAGTCCATGTGGTGTAGGTGTAACTGTTCTGTTTCTATTGACACTGCTCCATTTCTTCACAATTTTAAAAATATCTTTCAAATCACCTTCAAATCATCTGGTATCCTGAAGGGAGAAGCATCAGTTTTTCCAAGTCTTCTTTCATATTTGTGTTTCCTCATATCAGGCAGCATCTGAGTGAACCTGTAACAGGGGTCCCTGAGGGAGAGACTCCCTCTTTAACAGGGGTCCCTGAGGGAGAGACTCCCTCTTTAACAGGGGTTCCTGAGGGAGAGACTCCCTCTTTAACAGGGGTCCCTGATGGAGAGACTCTCTCTTTAACAGGGGTCTCTGATGGAGAGACTCCCTCTTTAACAGGGGTCCCTGATGGAGAGTTTCCCTCTTTAACAGGGATCCCTGATGGAGAGACTCCCCCTTTAATGGGGTCTCGGACGGAGGGACTCCCCCTTTAAGAGGGGTCCCTGATGGAGACACTCCCTCTCTGACAGGGGTCCCTGACGGAGACTCCCTCTTTAACAGGGGTCCATGACGGAGAGACTCCCTCTTTAACAGGGGTCCGTGACGGAGAGACTCCCTCTTTAACAGGGGCCTCTGATGGAGAGACTCCCTCTTTAACAGGGGTCCCTGATAGTGTGATTCCCCCTTTAATGGGGTCTCGGATGGAGAGACTGCCTCTTTAACAGGGGCCCCGATAGAGAGACTCCCCTTTAATGGGGTCTCGGATGGAGAGACTGCCTCTTTAACAGGGGCCCCTGATAGTGTGACTCCCCCTTTAATGGGGTCTCGGATGGAGAGACTGCCTCTTTAACAGGGGCCCCTGATAGTGTGATTCCCCCTTTAATGGGGTCTCGGATGGAGAGACTGCCTCTTTAACAGGGGCCCCTGATAGTGTGACTCCCCCTTTAATGGGGTCTCGGATGGAGAGACTGCCTCTTTAACAGGGGCCCCTGATAGTGTGACTCCCCCTTTAATGGGGTCTCGGATGGAGAGACTGCCTCTTTAACAGGGGCCCCTGATAGTGTGACTCCCCCTTTAATGGGGTCTCGGATGGAGAGACTGCCTCTTTAACAGGGGCCCCTGATAGTGTGATTCCCCCTTTAATGGGGTCTCGGATGGAGAGACTCCCTCTTTAACAGGGGCCCTTGATAGTGTGATTCCCCCTTTAATGGGGTCTCGGATGGAGAGACTGCCTCTCTAAAGTCCATTCACTGATGCTGAAGTCAATCTGCTGTATTTTCCTCCCTCTGTGCTGGAGCTGTTGTGAGAATTTTGTTTGTGTTCCTGAGTGCCGGCCCTGACATCTCACTAATTTAGTTTCTGAAGTGTAATTAGTTTTGTTCGATTCCTGTGACTAGTCTCAGCTGCATTCTGTTGGCACTGGCCCATGATAGCAGAGCAACTGCCTGCACCTATTGATAGTTCAGTGAAAATAACACATTGACAGCAATCAATGGAAAGGTTAAGAAAGGTCACAGATCAGCGTATGCAGGACCACATTCTGTTCAGAAGTCATGTCACAGCTACAGATTGAACCGCTGTTATTCCTGGTCCCTCACTGAGACAACAGCTTGCATTTATATAGCACCTTTAACATCCCAAGGCACGTCCACAGGTGCATTAACAGGCAAGCTTTTTTACACTGGACCGCATAAGGAGATATTAGGACAGGTCAAAGAGGCAGGTTCTAATGAATGTCTTAAAGGAGTGAGAAAGTGGTGGAGCTTTAAGGAGTGAATTGCAGATCTTCTGGCCCAGGCAGCTGAAGGCAAATTGTGGAGCGATTAAAATCAAGGAAACACGAGAGGCCGGAATTGGAGGAGTGTAGACACCTTGGAGAGTGGTGGGGCTGGAGGAGGATACAGAGATAAATAAGGAAGGAGAGAGGACAAGGAGAGACATGCACACGAGGACGAGCATTTGACAATCGAGGTGAGACTGGGCCAGGAACCAAGGTAGATCAGTGCGCACAGGGGTGATGAGTGAACGGGACTTGAAGTGGTTTAGAACACAGCCAGCAGAGCTTTGGACACCCTTAAGTTTATACACGGGTAGGAGGTGGTTTGGATTGCCAGTGCTCAATTTGTCATGTGCTGCAGGATCCGTAATGGGCTGAGAAAAGTGTCAGCCCTGTCAGCCTTTGCACCCCTTGTGCTGTGGGGCTATCAGCCTTTGTAAGCCATCAAAACCACCACCCCCACCCCCCCCCCCCCACCCTCAGGGCCAACCCATTCGCTGATGTACACATATTGCAGCTCAATGGGTAGCACTCCAGCCGTCAGGTCAGGAGGTTGTGTGTTCAAATCCCACTCCAGAAACCTAAGCACAGAACTCAGGCTGGCACTCCCAGTGTGCCACTGAGGGAGTGCTGCGCTGTTGGAGGTGCTGTTTTCAGATGAGGCGTGAATCGGAAGCTAAGCAATCCCGCAACACGATTCTGCAGGGAAGGTCTCCTGGTCTTGTACTAACCCCTTCAACCCATATCACTCAAGCTGTTCCATCTGAATTGGTTGAATTACTCTTGGGATCTTTCTGTTCACACATTGGCTGCCATGTTGCCAACAATACAACAGTGACTGCACTTAAAAAAAATACCTCATTGGCTGTGGAGGAATTTTAGTCATCCCGAGGCCATGAAAGGTGCTATACAAATGCAGTTTTGTATTTTTCTGCCTCCCCCCCGCCCCACCCCCACCCCCTCGCCTCCCCGCTGATGCGAGGGTGGTTTAGATCAGCCGGGATGCAGGTTGAAGTCATGAGCAGTGAACACAGGAAATGCTGCAAATACACAGCAGGTCCGGCAACATCTGTGGGGAGAGAAACAGAGTTAACGTTACACACCCAATGACCTTTCATCAGAACCAATACTTGGCTTTTGTGTTAATGAAGCCACGAGGAGATTCATTTTGGGAAACACTATACGATGCATTGAGCCACTGAATCATTTTGAAAGTGAAGCTAGTGGATCTCTGCTCTCCAACACTTTCTCTCTGCACACCATCCACCATCACAGAAACCTCTGCTGCCTTGAGCCCACACTCAGGAGATCACAGTACAAAGACCCCCTTGTCCTTAGCTCTACCTCCTAACCTCGTGCTGTACCTGTCCTGGGAATGTTTGATGGGGACAGTGTAGAGGGAGCTTTACTCTGTATCTAACCCCGTGCTGTACCTGTCCTGGGAGTGTTTGATGGGGACAGTGTGGAGGGAGCTTTACTCTGTATCTAACCCCGGGCTGTACCTGTGCTGGGAGTGTTTGATGGGGACAGTGTGGAGGGAGCTTTACTCTGTATCTAACCCCGGACTGTACCTGTCCTGGGAGTGTTTGATGGGGACAGTGTAGAGGGAGCTTTACTCTGTACCTAACCCCGTGCTGTACCTGTCCTGGGAGTGTTTGATGGGGACAGTGTGGAGGGAGCTTTACTCTGTATCTAAACCCATGCTGTACCTGTCCTGGGAGTGTTTGATGGGGACAGTGTGGAGGGAGCTTTACTCTGTATCTAACCCCGTGCTGTACCTGTCCTGGGAGTGTTTGATGGGGACAGTGTGGAGGGAGCTTTACTCTGTATCTAACCCCGTGCTGTACCTGTCCTGGGAGTGTTTGATGGGGACAGTGTGGAGGGAGCTTTACTCTGTATCTAACCCCGGGCTGTACCTGTGCTGGGAGTGTTTGATGGGGACAGTGTGGAGGGAGCTTTACTCTGTATCTAACCCCGGACTGTACCTGTCCTGGGAGTGTTTGATGCGGACTGTGTAGAGGGAGATTTACTTTGTATCTAACCCTGTGCTGTACCTGTCCTGGGAGTGTTTGATTGGGACAGTGTAGAGGGAGCTTTACTCTGTATCTAACCCCGTGCTGTACCTGTCCTGGGAGTGTTTGATGGGGACAGTGTAGAGGGAGCTTTACTCTGTATCTAACCCTGGGCTGTACCTGTCCTGGGAGTGTTGGATGGGGACAGTGTGGAGGGAACTTTACTCTGTATCTAACCCCGGGCTGTACCTGTCCTGGGAGTGTTTGATGGGGACAGTGTAGAGGGAGCTTTACCCTGTATCTAACCCCGTGCTGTACCTGTTCTGGGAGTGTTTGATGGGGACAGTGTAGAGGGAGATTTACTCTGTATTTAACCCCGGGCTGTACCTGTCCCGGGAGTGTTTGATGGGGACAGTGTAGAGGGAGCTTTACTCTGTATCTAACCCTGTGCCCTAGGAATGTTTGAGTGAGCTTTACTATGTTTTAATGGTACCACTGTGTGCCTGAAATGAAATTGTTATTAAATGCTTGGATGACTTGTATGCAAGTTAGATTTCCTGCTGTTGGTGGAATTTAAACACACCGGGTAATATTTATAAATTAAGAACCACAAAAGATAACAAGAAACACAGGAAGGGCTTGTTTTGCTCATAACGTGGTTAATTATGTGCAACAAATTAGTGACACTGTTAATAGATTGAAAAGCTTTAGGAAGGAACTGGATATATCTTGTCAACAACTAGGATTGTGAGTTAGTAGAAACACTGCAGAGGATTATACTGGGGGATAGGAGAACTAGACGATCAGAAAAACTACTGAGTGACGCTGTTCCCAGTTCCAAGGCTGTTCTTTTTCCAATTTCAAGTACTAACATCACAGATGCAATGGAATTGTACAGCACAGGAGGTGTCCATTCAGCCCATCGTGCATGTGATGACCCTTTGAAAGAGCTGTTGAATTAATCTGACTCTCCTGCTTCCTCCCCATAGCCCTGTAGCCTTTCATTTTGAACAGGGTAAATGCTGAGAGGGTGTGTGTGTGTGTCCCCCCCCCCCCAACAACCGCTCATGGGCGAATCCAGAACTAAGGGCACAGTTTCAAAATAAGACAGGCAGGAGGAGGAATTCCTTCTCCCAGCAGGTCGTTAGCCTGTGAATTCTCTTCCCCAGAGAGCTGTGCAGGCTGGGTCTTTGAATATATTCAAGGCTGGGTTGTGCAGATATTTCATTGACAAGGAAGTTGAGGGTTATGGGGACAGGCAGGAAAGTGGAGTTAAGGCCTCAGTCAGATCAGCCATGGCCTTATTGAATGGTGGAGCAGGATTGAGGGGCCGAGTGGTCTACTCCTTCTCCTGTTTCATAAGATGTTATGATTTATTTATCTTTGAAAAGTTACTGTTGAATCTACAGTCCTTTCAGTAAGCGCATTCCAAATTATAATACCAACATATATATATATATATATATATATAAATATCTCCTCAGCACTCCTCTAGTCCTTTTAGCAGTCATTTAAAATCGGTAGAGGTTGGTTTTCAATCCTCCTGCATTGATGAGCATAAAGCAAGCTGAAAACACTTGTATCTTCACAATTGCGTGAATATCCTGTCAGTTCGAAGGAGTGCTCCCAGCACAAACTCAACCTGTTCACTGCTGGAGTTATTCAATCCTAAAGGCAAGAGCACTTACCGCTCCCCCCTCCGCTTCCCCAGGAGTGTTTGATGTAGAGGGAGCTTTGCGCTGTATCTAACAGAGGCTCAAGTGTAGTGTGAAATGGAATTAATGGCCTTTTTCTCTGCTAGAAATTCTATGCAAAGTGTTGATTTGCTGTTTTGTGTCTTTGCAGAATGCCTTGCTGGAGCTGGCCACTGTTATTGATACACTCTCCTTACGAGCTGTCATCAGTGATGTTCTGTCTACCGTCATTCCCAATGTGGTAGGAGCCAATCGCTGGAAAATTTGCCCCATCATTCTCCCTTTGTCTCATTGCCGTTGTTTTCCTTACTTAGGCTGTCAATCAATTTACATCTCAAAAAACAGAAAACAAACTAATCTCTGACCTCCCTAGACCTCAGCTGCCATTTGACCTTCATCTACATTGACCCTGATTGATCTCGAGTCTTTGGGCAGGGTGCTGAGGATCCACTCAATGATTAGCCATGATATTTGCACAGGAACCAGTTTAACCTTTCAACCTGGAGGTTTTTGTTCAAGTACTGTCCAGAAATGACATACACTATCCCAGCAGCTTGCTCGAAGCCTTACTGAGGGTTACATTCAGTGCAAATCACTCCTTGTGCTGTCCTCCCAAACACTCCTCAGCAATGTAGAACAGTTTACTCTGTATCTAACCCCGTGCTGTACCTGCCCTGGGAATGTTTGATGGGGACGGTGTAGAGGGAGCTTTACTCTGTATCTAACACCGTGCTGTACCTGTCCTGGGAGTGTTTGATGGGGACAGTGTAGAGGGAGCTTTACTCTGTATCTAACCCCGTGCTGTACCTGTCCTGGGAGTGTTTGATGGGGACAGTGTAGAGGGAGCTTTACTCTGTATCTAACCCTGTGCTGTACCTGTCCTGGGAGTGTTTGATGGGGACAGTGTAGAGGGAGCTTTACACTGTTTCTAACCCCGTGCTGTACCTGTCCTGGGAGTGTTTGATGGAGACAGTGTAGAGTGAGCTTTACTCTGTATCTAACCCCGTGCTGTTCCTGTCCTGGGAGTGTTTGATGGGGACAGTGTAGAGGGAGCTTTACTCTGTATCTAACCCCGTGCTGTACCTGTCCTGGGAGTGTTTGATGGGGACAGTGTAGAGGGAGCTTTACTCTGTATCTAACCCCGTGCTGTACCTGTCCTGGGAGTGTTTGATGGGGACAGTGTAGAGGGAGCTTTACTCTGTATCTAACCCCGTGCTGTACCTGTCCTGGGAGTGTTTGATGGGGTCAGTGTAGAGGGAGCTTTACTCTGTATCTAACCCCGTGCTGTACCTGTCCTGGGAGTGTTTGATGGGGACAGTGTAGAGGGAGCTTTACGCTGTATCTAACCCCGT
The DNA here is from genome assembly GCA_026770705.1 of Isurus oxyrinchus. NCBI lineage: Eukaryota > Metazoa > Chordata > Chondrichthyes > Lamniformes > Lamnidae > Isurus > Isurus oxyrinchus. Next base: position 6,361,180 of record JANJGN010000011.1, read on the forward strand.
GCTGTACCTGTCCTGGGAGTGTTTGATGGGGACAGTGTAGAGGGAACTTTACTCTGTATCTAACCCCGTGCTGTACCTGTCCTGGGAGTGTTTGATGGGGACAGTGTAGAGGGAGCTTTACTCTGTATCTAACCCCGTGCTGTACCTGTCCTGGGAGTGTTTGATGGGGACAGTGTAGAGGGAGCTTTACGCTGTATCTAACCCCTTGACAAAAAAGCCAGAGAATAGTGTGAGATTTTCTTCCTGCATCATGTAATCATACTGTGTTATTCATTGTTTGAAAGGGTGGTGGAAGCAGAATTAATGCTAATTTCCAGAAAGGAACTGAATAAATAAGTGAAAAGGCAATATTTGCATGCCTCTGGGGAGAGAGAGCAGAGTGGGTCTGATTTCACTGGGCCAGCACAGGCAGAATGGGTCAAATGGCCTCCTTCAATGTTGTGTGATTCTGTAAAAGAAGCAGTTTGTCCTGATGTTGGTGTAATCTTGGTGACCTCTTCCCTGTTCCCTCTCCTACAGGAGAACATTTTTATTTACCTGCTGGACATGAGTTCAAACAAGATGCTGTGCGATAACCCTCCACATGAGATGTCCAATGAGGGGAGACTAAGGTACGTTGTAGGAACTGTTGGGCTCAGGAACGTGGCAGCGAGATGGTCACATGGATATAAATGTGGCCAATGGGATTGAATGTGGAGAAGTGTGAGGCATTGCAAGGTAAAGGAATACACAATAAACGGAAGGATACCAAGAAGGGTAGAGGATCAGAGGGACCTTGGAGCGCGCACCCTCAGACCCCTGACTGGACAGTGATATGAAGGCAGGTGCAATAGTTTCTAACATGGGCAGAGCCGTGGAGTATCAGCCAGGGAGGCTGTGCTAGAGCTTTTTTTTATTCATTCACGGGATGTGGGCTTCGCTGGCTGGGCCCAGCATTTATTGCCCCTCCATAATTGCCCCTTGAGAAGGTGGTGGTGAGCTGCCTTCTTGAAGCGCTGCTGTCCATGTGGTGTAGGTACACCCACAGTGCTGTTAGGGAGGGAGTTCCAGGATTTTGACCCAGTGACAGTGAAGAAACGGTGATATATTTCCAAGTCAGGTTGGAAAGTGACTTGGAGGGGAACTTCCAGGTGGTGACATTCCCATGTGTCTGCTGCCCTTGTCCTTCTAGATGGTAGTGGTTGAAGTTTTGGAAGGTGCTGTCTAAGGAGCCTTGGTGAGTTTCTGCAGTCCATCTTGTAGATGGTACACACACTGCTGCCACTGTGTGTCAATGGTGGAGGGAGTTTGTGGATGTGGTGTGAATCAAGTGGGGCTGCTTTGACCTGGACGGTGTCAAGCTTCTTGAGTGTTGTTGGAGCTGCACTCATCCAGGCAAGTGGGGAGTATTCCATCACACTCCTGACTTGTGCCTTGTAGATGGTGGACAGGCTTTGGCGAGTCAGGAGGTGAGTTACTCATTGCAAGGTTCCTAGCCTCTGACCTGCTCTTGTAGTCACAGTATTTATATGGCTAGTCCAGTTCAGTTTCTGGCCAATGGTAACCCCCAGGATGTTGATACTGGAGTATTCAGTGATGGTAATACTATTGAACATCAAGAGGCGATGGTTGGATTCTCTTTTGTTGGGGATGGTCATTGCCTGACACTTGTGTGGTGTGAATGTTATTTTCCACTTGTCATCCCAAGCCTGGATATTGTCCAGGTCTTGCTGCATTTGGACATGGACCGCTTCAGTATCTGAGGAGTCACGAATGGTGCTGAACATTGTGCAATCATCAGCGAACATCCCCACTTCTGACCTTATGATGGAAGGAAGGTCATTGATGGAGCAGCTGAAGGTGGTTGGGCTGAGGACACTACCCTGAGGAACTCCTGCAGTGATGTCCTGGAGCTGAGATGACTGACCTCCAACAACCACAACCATCTTCCTTTGTGCTGGGTATGACTCCAACCAGTGGAGAGTTTTCCCCCGATTCCCATTGACTCCAGTTTTGCTAGGGCTCCTTGATGCCACACTCAGTCAAATGCTGCCTTGGTGTCAAGGACAGTCACTCTCACCTCACCTTGGGAGTTCAGCTCTTTTGTCCATGTTTGAACCAAGGCTGTAATGAGGTCAGGAGCTGAGTGGCCCTGGCAGAACCCAAACTGGGTGTCAGTGAGCAGGTTATTGCTAAGTAAGTGCTGCTTGATAGCACTGTTGATGTTCTCTTTCATTACTTTACTGATGATGGAGAGTAGACTGATGGGGCAGTAATTGGCCAGGTTGGATTTGTCCTGCTTTTTGTGTACAGGACATACCTGGGCAATTTTCCACATAGCCGGGTAGATGCCAGTGTTGTAGGTGTACTGGAACAGCTTGGCTAGGGGTGCAGAAAGTTCTGGAGCACAAGTCTTCAGTACTGTTGCCGGAATGTTGTCAGGGCCCATAGCCTTTGCAGTATCCAGTGCCTTCAGTCGTTTCTTGATATCATGTGGAGTGAATCGAATTGGCTGAAGACTGGCATCTAAATGCTGGGGACCTCCGGAGGAGGCCGAGATGGATCAGCCACTCGGTACTTCTGGCTGAAGATTGTTGCAAATGCTTCAGCCTTATCTTTTGCACTGATGTGCTGGGCTCCTCCATCATTGAGGATGGGGATATTTGTGGAGCCTCCTCCTCCAGTGAGTTGTTTAATTGTCCATCACCATTCACAACTGGACGTGGCAGGACTGCAGAGATTAGATCTGATTCATTGTTTGTGGTATTGCTTAGCTCTGTCTATCACTTGCTGCTTATGCTGTTTGGCATGCAAGTAGTCCTGTGTTATAGCTTCACCAGGTTGACACCTCATTTTTAGGTATGCCTGGTGCTGTTCCTGGCATGCCCTCCTGCACTCATAATGAACCAGGATTGATTCCCTGGCTTGATGGTAATGGTAGAGTGGGGGATATGCCGGGCCATGAGGTTACAGATTGTGTTTGAGTACAATTCTGCTGCTGCTGATGGCCCACAGTGCTTCATGGATATTCAGTCTTGAGTTGCTAGATCTGTTTGAAATCTATTCCATTTAGCACGGTGGTAGTGTCACACAACATGATGGAGGGTATCCTCAATGTGAAGGCAGGACTTCATCTCCAGAATGACTGTGTGGTGGTCACTCCCACTGATACTGTCATGGACAGATGCATCTGCTGCAGGCAGGTTGGTGAGAGTGAGGTCAAGTATTTTTTCCCTCTTGTTAGTTCCCTCATCACCTGTCGCAGACCCAGTCTGGCACCTATGTCCTTTAGGACTCTGCCAGCTCAGTCAGTAGTGGTGCTACTGAGCCACATACCATGAAAGAATTTTAAAAAAGAGGATTTACCAGCATATTGCCAGGAATGGAGAATTTTAGCAATGAGGAAAGATTGGATAGGCTGGTGTTGTTTTTATTGGAACAGAAGTGGCTGAGGTGAGTCAAAACAGAAAGTGCTGGAAAAACTCAGCATGTCTGGCAGCATCTATGGAGAGAAGAACAGAGTTAATGTTTTGAGTCCAATCTGACCCCTCTTCACATTCAAAGGTTCAATAATGAGGGAGCACTGCACTGTCGGTGGGTCAGTACTGAGGGATTCACTGTCAGAGGGTCAGTACTGAGGGAGTCACTGTCAGAGGGTCAGTACTGAGGGAGTCACTGTCATAGTGTCAGTATTGAGGGAGTCACTGTCAAAGAGGCTCAGTACTAAGGGAGTCACTGACATAGTGTCAGTACTGAGGGAATCACTGTCAGAGGATCAGTATTGAGGCAGTCATTGTCAGAGGGTCAGTATTGAATGAGTCACTGTCATAGTGTCAGTACTGAGAGAGTCACTGTCAGAGGGTCAGTACTAAGGGAGTCATTGTCAGAGGGTCAGTATTGAGGGAGTCACTGTCATGGTGTCAGTACTGAGAGAGTCACTGTCAGAGGGTCAGTACTAAGGGAGTCATTGTCAGAGGGTCAGTATTGAGGGAGTCACTGTCATGGTGTCAGTATGGAGGGAGTCACTGTCAGAGGGTCAGTATTGAGGGAGTCACTGTCAGGAGGTCAGTACTGAGTGAGTGCTACACTGTTGGAGTGTCAACACTGTGGGGGACTGCCCTTTCGAAGGGTCATTACTGAGTTTGCACTGCACTGGTGGAGGCTCAGCACTGATAGTACACTGTACCTTTGGAAAGTCAGTGCCAAGGGAGTGCTGCACTGCTGGAGGGTTAGTCCTGAGGGATCGTTGTACGCCTGAAGAGTGGTATTTCAGATGAGAGGTTACACTGGCACCACCTCTACCCTCCCCGGTGAACGTAGAAGATCCCATGACGCTGTTTTGAAAAAGCAGATGAGTTTTCTATGACATTCTGTCCGATATTTATCCCTCCATGAACCCCCCGGGAGCAGGTTACCTAGTCATTATTTTGCTGCTTGTGGGAGCTTGCTGTGCACAAATTGGCTTTTTCGTTTCCCACATCGTGACAATACTTCAGAAAGTATTTCACTGTCTGCCAAATGCTTTGGGATGTCCAGTTTGAAAGGCGCTATTCGAGTGCAAGTATTTTTCTTTTCAAGTGCACACTCTCTTGCACTCACTCATTACATACCGTGACACCATTGGTTCTGGGTAAACATGAATTCCTTTCTGCATCAGCACTGAAGCAACTCTTTGCTCTTTCATGGGATGTGGGTGTCACAGGCAGGGCCAGCATTTGTTGCCCATCCCTAATTGCCCTCTGGGCCATTCCAGGGGGCAGTTAGGGAATCTGTTGTCCTTACCTGGTCTGGCCTACATGTGACTCCAGATCAGGTAAGGACAACAGATTCCCTAAAGGGCATTAGTGAATCAGATGGGTTTTTACAGCAATTGGATGATAGTTGTTATGGTCACCATTATTGAGACTAGCTTTCAATTCCAGGTTCATTAGTTGAATTTGAATTTCACCAGCTACTGTGGAGGCATTATGAACCCATGTCCTCCCCCCCGCCACCCCCTGCCGTGTATTAACCAGGGTCCCTGGTTACTAATCCAGTGATAAGACCATAAGACATAGAAGCAGAAATTAGGCCTTTTGGCCCATCCCGTCTGCTCCGCCATTCAATCATGGCTGATAAGTTTCTCAACCTCATTTTCCCACCTTCTCCCCGTAACCTTTGATCCCCTTACCAATCAAGAACCTATCCACCTCGGTCTTAAATACACTCAATGACCTGGCCTCCACAGCCTTCTGTGGCAATGAATTCCATAGATTCACCACTCTCTGGCTAAAGAAGTTTCTCTTCATCTCTGTTCTAAAAGGTCTTCCCTTTACTCTGAGGCTGTGCCCTCGGGTCCTAGTCTCTCCTACTTCCCCACCTCCATCTTCCCACCTGTAAAGCCCGTGAATGTGAGAAATGGTCGGGTGCTGGTAACAATGAAAGCCCATCCTCTGTTTCAACGCTCCGTGAGTGAACAGGTTTCAGACTGAGTGAAGGAAGCTGCTGAGGGAAGTGTTTCTCACCCAGTGCAAGCTTTGTAAACTGTCACTTACATCCGCACTGCGCTTATTGGGACCCTGAACACAGTTCAGCGCAATAAAGAATGATTTGATGACTAGAGGAGATTAAATTCTTACTTTTAATTAAACAGCGACCTGTTCTTGTGATATATATCTCCCCCCTCAGCTGTCTGAAGGACAGCGACATGTCATTAAATTAATAAAAGCTCCCGGCTTTTATGTCGGACGTCTGGAAATTGACAATATTTTAACCTTGAGCTGTCACAGCTTGCACAGCACCATCCGAGACGTGACTCAATATAATGCCACCTCCCCTGACCCACCACACCCTGGGGCCAAGGCCACTTCTAACTGCTCCAACCCTCTCCCCTTGATCCGTCTCTTCCCACCCAGGATTTCATGAACATTTGCATCACCTTGAACAGAATGCTTCTCTTTCTGTATTAAGATGCAATTAAATTGTAGCTTCAGGCTTTCAGTTCTTTCAGCTAAACAGCCAGTGATGCATTTTAAGATCTTATGAGCGCCCTTCTTGTCACCTTATCTGCACTTGGTGCAATAGATGTATATCCCTTAAATAAAATGTTATTAAGAAAAACGTCCACTCTGATGTTCCAGTGGTTTGTGAGTCGGTAGGTAGCACTCCCTTGCCTCTGGGTCCGAAGGTTGTTGGCTTAAGTCCCACTCCAGAGACTTGAGCCCATAATCCAGGCTGATACTTGCACTGCCGTACTAAGGGAGTGCTGCACTGTCAGAGGCATCTTTTGGGCGAGACTTCGGACCGAGGCCCTGTCTGTCCTGTCAGGCTGACGTAGAGGATCCCGTGGCTTTACTAACGAAGTGCAAGGGAGTTCTCCCCAGAGTCCCGGGCCACTGTTTATACCCTCAACCAACCTGGTTAGGGGAGGCGATGGCGTAGTGGTATCATCGCTGGGCTAGTCATCCAGAGAGCCAGGGTAACGCTCTGGGGACCTGAGTTCAAATCCCATCATGACAGATGGCGGAATTTAAGTTCAATCATTTTAAAAAAAGGTGGAATTAAAATTCCAGCGATGACCATGGAAACCAATATTGTAAAAACCCATCTGCGTCACTAATGTCCTTCCTGGTCTGGCCTACGCGTGACTCCAGACCCACAGCAATGTGGTTGACTCTTATAATGCCGTCTGAAAAAGGGCGATTAGGGATGGGCAATAAATGGGCGTTCCAAGTATTTGTACATCTACATACATGAGGCTCCCCTTACCAATTGGAATCTTGGCCTCCTTTCCCTTCTCACATAGTTTTTTTACTTTAAGTAACATTCCAGTTTAACCGTTCCTATGTCCTTAGGTATCGGTCGCTGTAAAATCCTATATTACTGGACTAGTAATCCACTAAGGATCAGTAGAGATGGGTTCAAATCCCACCACAGCAGCTGGGGAGTTTGAATTAATTTAGTTAATAAAATCTGGAATGTAAAAGCTAGTCACAGTAACGGTGACCGTGAAACAATCATCGATTGTTGTAAAAGCCCATCTGGTTCACTAATGCCCTTTAGGGAAGGAAATCTGCCATCCTTACCCGGTCTGGCCTACATGTGACTCCAGACCCACAGCAACATGGTTGACTCTTAAGTGTCCCTCTGAAACAGCCCACAGCAAGCCCCACAGTGCAGCGGCTCGCTACTGCCTTCTCCAGAGCACGCAGGTTTGGGGGCCCCACGTCCTGTGAATAAATAACAGGCCCCTCCATTTTGCACTATGTGCTCGGGACTCATCACGGGGCATCTTCCTGAAGCGTCGGATTGTAATTGTAACTCAGCTCCCGGCCCTGGAACATCCAAAGGAACGTACAATTGTCTTTCTCCTTACGACAAAAAATTCCCTACTGTCCTTTCCAAAGAAAAACCTATCAACTCTCTGTCAGACACAGCTGCCTGAGAAACCTGATTTGTTGCCTGCATTAGTACAATCCCGGTGGCTGTTTTCTTCATTTCTTAACATTCTTGGACAGCAGTGGACAGGTTCACAAGCTGCACAAGAACATGAGGCAAAGGAGCTGGAGTCAGCCATGTGGCCCCTCGAGTCTGTCCTACCATTCAATAAAATCATGGCCGATCTTCTACTTCAGCTCCACCTCCTGCACTACACCCATACCCCTTAATCCAATTAACACCCAAAAATCTATCAACCTCTGTCTCAAGTGACTGAGTGTATGGGCAATTTCAAAGATTCAGAAGTTTCTCCTCATCTCAGTCTTAAATCCCTTATACACAGTCCCGTGTTCTAGATACCCCAGCCTGGGGGCACATTTTCTAAGTATCTACCTTGTCGAGCCCCTTAAGGCTTTTATATGTTTCAATTAGATCACCTCTCAATCTTCTCCAGGGAATATAGGCCTAGTCGACTCAAATCTTTCCTTATAGGACAATCGCCTAATAGCATGAACCAATCTAATGAACCTCTGTTTCACTCCCTCAGGCAAGAGGACCAAAGCTGCACACAATGTTCCACGTGTGACCTCACCAATGCCCTGTAAGACTCTTCCAATCCGATCACTTTGTAGTGAAAGCAGACACACCACTTTGCTTGCTGTACCTGCCTGATCAGCTTTGTGGTTGTGTGCAATGTCAATGCTCCTCTCCTCCCGTAGAGAGTCTTGCAGTTATTACGGTACAGGAGCAAGCCATTCGACCCTCGAGCCAGCTCTCTGTGGAACATTCCAGTCAGTCCCGCTCCCCCGTTCTATCCCTGCAGGTTTAGCTCCCTCATGTGCCCGTCCAATTTCCTCCTGAAATCATCCACAGTCTCCACTGCCACCAGCCCCTTGGCAGAGGGTTCCTGGTTGTTAACATCTTCACTCCTGCTGCTGGGAGAATGAGGCGCTTGTCCTTTTGGTGGGGAGGGGGGGTAGGTTATGGGTTCCTTGGCTCAGACAATGAGGGGTGTGGCTTCACTCACATCCCTGGAAGCAACTATTCCACTGGGGTGTCACCCAGAAACTCTATCTCTGGTCTCCACTTGCTGGGACTACCTGGAGCAGGGCACAGACACAATATCAAAGGCTGACTCCAATCCAATCACTGAAGGGTTGACGCGTTGATGACATGGCCTGGTGGCATGGCTACTCTGGGCTTTCTCTCTTTGCCCATTCCCAATGCCAGTTTCAAGGGTGAAATCTTGGGTTTAACTTTGTGCCCCCGAGAGAGCGTCACACGTCACACCCAAGGACCATAGAGCTGGCAAAGAGTTTAAGACACGGGCATCTGCCTAGGCGGAGGACGGTACAGGGCTCAGAGGAGACTAAAAAAAGGAGCATGGAATACAGAATTCACTTTCTGGAATATTCTCTCAGGTTGGAGGTGTTGTCACCTCGTGTTTTGATCAGGATGGCAGGATGCAGAAAGATACGATGCCAGATGGTGTGATCTTTTATTCATTCACAGGATGTGGGCTTCACTGGCTGGGCCAGCATTTATTGCCCATCCCTAATTGCCCTTGAGAAGGTGGTGGTGAGCTGCCTTCTTGAACCGCTGCAGTCCATGTGGTGTAGGTACACCCACAGTGCTGCTAGGGAGGGAGTTCCAGGATTTTGACCCAGCGACAATGAAGGAACGGCCGATATATTTCCAAGTCAGGATAGTGAGTGACTTGGAGGGGAACTTCCAGGTGGTGGTGTTCCCATCTATCTGATGCCCTTGTCCTTCTAGATGGTAGTGGTCGTGGGTTTGGAAGGTGCTGTCTAAGGAGCCTTGGTGAGTTCCTGCAGTGCATCTTGTAGCTGGTACACAATGCTGGCACTGTACATCGGAGGCAGTAGTATAAATGATAATTTAACTCACAACTTTTGAACTATAAACTGTATGCAAATGCATGCAAATTAATCAATGCCCTTAAAGCTATAGCCGGTAAAGTGGAAGATCATTTCCACTCAAAGGCAGCTTGCTATGTAAATTGCTTTCCATTTGCAATATTAATCATACCAGTTCTTTTCCCTTAATGACTGTGATGTTCATTTTAACCCCTACTTCCCCATTACTGGTGCTGACTTGCACTAGGCTACCAGCCAACTGATGCCTGCTGCCCTCAGTTACCTTACCTATCCTTCAGGAGTCACCTGTAGCTCAGTGGGCAGGACCCTGACTGCTGGCTTCGAAGGTTGTGTGTTCAAGTCGCACTCCAGACATCATAAGCACAAACCTGAGGCTGACACTCCCAGTGTGGGCTCTGAGGGAGTGCTGCACTGCCGGAGGTGCCAACTTTCAGCTGGGACCTAAAACCGGGGATCCCACCTGCCCTCCCATTTTATTAGCTCGAAGAAGAGCAGGACAGCTCCTCCGGGTGTCCTGGCCAATGCTTGTCCCTCAATCAACGCCACACACAAAAGAAACCGATGGTCTTGTCATTACCACCATGCTGCTTGTGGGAGCTTGCTGTGCATGGACGGGCTGTTGAAGTTCCCAACATCGCACCAGCGACCGCAGTTCAGAAGCGCTCCTTTAGCTGTAAAGGGCGTTGGGATGCGCTGAAGCCAGGAAAGGCGTTACACAAATGCATTTCCTTCTTTCTTTTAACAGCCGATCCAAAGATTAGCTGCAACTATTCATTAAACTTGCAGAAAACAAGTACACCTTTGAAAAGTATTTCATTAAAAAAAATATTTTAATCATAAACGTGAATTCAGCTGATTGAAGCAAATGCCTTTGATCCTTGATGCCTGCTACCTTGAAGTTCAGTTCTGCATACCCACCATCGACTAAGGAAGACTCTCAATGTACTTGCACCTTTTGTGCAGCAGTTTCGCTGTTTAATTAGTCAAATTGCAGGGGCCAGTTCACACAATCAACTCTTCCTGTGACTGCAATTAGCCCGGCACTCCTGTCTCTCCAGTGATGCCACCGTGATTCAAATCAATCTTTTATTTTGAAATGTTAATGTTGGAGATTGAAGTGGAGACCTCACTGCCTGTTCAGTGTCATTTTTTGTGCACAGGTCGTGAATCGAATCATTTTCCACCAAAAGGGTTTTTTGAAACCGTCTTGCCGGAAGTGATTTTTTTTTTTGCTGAAATGCTTTTTCAACTGAGACTGAGTGTGTGTGTGTGTTTACATGCATGCGTGTGCATGTATGTGTATGTTTGCATGTATGTGCGTGTGTGTGTGTGCATATGCATGTGTGTTTTTGCATGCGTACATGTGTGTGTTTGCTTGCATGTGCGAGTGCACGTGTGTGTGTTTGCAAGCGTGTGTGTGTGCATGTGTGTATGTGTGTTTGCATCATGCGTATGTGTGTGCATGTTTACATGTGCTCATGTGCGCATGTCTTTGCATGTGCGTTTGCATGCATATGTGTGTGTGCAGGCAGGTGCATATGTATGTGTGTTTACAAGCATGCATGTATGTTTGCATGCATGTGTGTCTGTGTGTGCGTGAGAGGAGGTGCATGCACACGTGTGAGTGTGTATGATAGATGCAGACAGGAATCGTTAGATAAAATATCAGTGATAGGAAAGGGACAGGAGGCTAATAAAAGAAAGACTTGCATTTGTATAGAACCTTCGATGATCTGAGGAAGTCCCAAGTGCTTTACAGCCAATGAATTCCTTTTGAAGTGTAGGAAATGCATCGGCCTATTGGCACACAGCAAGCTCCCACGAACAATCATTCATTATAGTGATGTTGATTGAGGGATAAATATTAGCATAATATGTTGTGTTAAAAATAATGTGAATATGAGTGTGTGTAGATGGAACAAGCAGGAACATAAGAAATAGGGGCAGGAGTAGTTTGATGGGGACAGTGTAGAGGGAGCTTTACTCTGTATCTAACCCCGTGCTGTACCTGTCCTGGGAGTGTTTGATGGGGACAGTGCAGAGGGAGCTTTACTCTGTATCTAACCCCGTGCTGTACCTGTCCTGGGAGTGTTTGATGGGGACAGTGTAGAGGGAGCTTTACTCTGTATCTAACTCCGTGCTGTACCTGTCCTGAGAGTGTTTGATGGAGACAGTGCAGAGGGAGCTTTACTCTCTATCTAACCCTGTGCTGTACCTGTCCTGGGAGTGTTTGATGGGGACAGTGTAGAGGGAGCTTTACCCTATATCTAACCCCATGCTATAACTGCCCTGGGAATGTTTGATGGGGACAGCGTAGAGGGAGCTTTACTCTGTATCTAACTCCAGGCTGTACCTGCACTGGGAGTGTTTGATGCTGATGTGTAGTGGAATCAATAATAACTAGTTGCGTTTCACAGCTCTAACCTTGACACTGAGAGTAATTATTTCTGTCAATGTAAGAATTGTAGAGTGAGGACTCTCTGACAGAGCTGCCCTGCCCTGTCAGCACTGGGAGGTGAAAGCGAATTCCTTGTTTTTGCTATTGTACAGAATATAAAAGCTGCCACTGGTTGACATGAGGGATCTTTTTCAATAATGAACCGGTTTCATATAAAATGTAACTCTGCAACGGTGAACAGAGGAGTTTTTATTGGTATTAATGTAGCCACATGGATACTCTTGCTTTATAAGAGTTTGACCTATTGAACTCTGTTTAAAACCTCAGGATTGTTGATTCACAAGAAGGAAAGGACCAGGAGTTGGAGTTGGCCATTCGGCCCCTTGAGCTGGCCTGCCCTACAGTAAGATCCTGGCTGATCTTATACCTCAACTCAACCCTCACAATCCCCATATCCCTTAATCCCCTCAGTACCCCCAAGAACACAAGAAACAGCGGCAGGAGTGGACCATTCGGCCCCTCAAGCCTGCTCTGCTGTTCATTACGATCATGGCTGATCTTGGGTTTCAACTCCACCTTCCCGCCTGCTCCTCAATTCCCTTAATTCCCTGAGAGGCCAAAAATCTGTCAATCCCTCCCTTAAATGTCTCCAACGATGGAACTTCCACAATCTTCTGGGGTAGAGAATTCCAGGGATCCACAACCCATTGAGTCAAGAAGTTTCTCCTCCTCTCAGTCCTAAGTGATCGGCCCCTTATCCTGAGACTGTGCCCCGGTGTTTTAGATCCCAGACCATGGGAAACAATCTCTCAGAGCCCACCCTATCAAGCCCCTTCAGAATCTTGTAGGTTTCAATGCGATCGCCTCTCGTTCTTCTAAACTCCAGAGAATATAGACCCAATTTACTCAGCCTCTCAGGATAGGACAACCCCCTCATCCCAGGGGCCATTTTGGTGAACCTTTGCTGTACTGCCTCCAATGCAAGTAAATCCTTTCCTAAATATGGACACCAAAATTGTGCACAGTATTCCAGATGTGGTCTCACCAGAACCAGAGCACTTCTTTATTTGTATGCTCCAATCTCCTTGCAATAAAGGCTATTTGCCTTCCTAACATTCTGAGTTCCCTGTACAAGTGCACCCAAGTCTCTCTGAACAGCAACATTTCCAAGTTTAACACGTTCTAAGTTTCACAGCTGTCTATTTCTCTTTGCAGCCTCTTTGTATCCTCCTCACAGCTTGCTTTCCTACCCAGCTCTATATCGCCTGCAAATTTCGATAAACCAGCTGAAGCCCCAGCACTGATCTTGTGGCACTCCACTTGTCACAGCCTGGCAGCTGGAAAACACCTAATTTACCCTTACTCTCTGCTTCCTGTTCTCTATCGATGCTAATATATTGCTGCCAACTCCATGAGCTATTATTGCGTGCATTAACCTTTTGTGTGGCACCTTATCGAATGCCTTTAGGAAGTCATGGTATACTAATTCCACTGGTTCCATTTTATCCACCTTACTAGTTTTGTCTTTAATAAACTGTATTACATTTTCCAAACAGGATTTCACCTTCGTGAAGCCACATTGACTTTGTCTGACCACGCTAAGTTTTCCGAAGTCCATTGTTCAGGCTTCCTTAATAACACATTTTCCCGATGTCAGGCTAACTGTTTACTCTCTCCCTCCTTCCTTGAAGCGAAGTGCTACATTTGCTAACTTCCAATCCGCCGGGAACATTCCAGGACCTCGGGGAATTTTGGGAAAACGATAAGCCGTGTGTCCACTCCCTCTGCCGCTGTCTCTTTTAGAGCCCCAGGATGTAAACAATCAGAACCTGGGGATTTTCCAACTTTTAGTCATTTAACTTTTTCTCTGCTGATATTAATTTAGCTGAAATCTCAGCCTTGTTACCTCCTTTGCTACTTTCTATTCCTGGTGTGTAACTGGCGCTTTCTGCTCTGAAAGTAGTTACAACATCCTCTCTGCCATGTCCTTATTCCCCATGATAATTTCCCCTGTCTCTGCCTCTGAGGGACCAATGTTCACTTTAGCTACTCTCCTCCTTTTTATACACTTATAAAAAACTCTTGCAATATGTGTTTTTATATTCCAGGCTAGCTTACTCTCATCGTCATTGCTCCCCTGACATTGTTATCAACTTGCTGACGGCCCTTTGCTAGTTTCCCAAACATTCCTAATCATTAGACTTACTTTGCAACATTAAAAGCCTCTTATTTTAATCTCATACTATCATTGACTCTCAGCCAGTCTTGCTGAATTTTTGATTTTTTAATGGGACATATTTTTGTTGAACATTTTGAATTATTTCTTTAAATGTTTCCCGCTGTTTATATGTTGCCGCACCTTTTAGTCTATTTACCCAATCAACCTTCCCCAGCTCTCCCTCATCCATATATAATTAGCCTCATTTAATTTTGAGATTCTTGTTTTGAACTTGAGTATGTCACTCTCAACTTTATATGAAATTCAATTGTATTACCATTGTTTTTTCCCTGGGCATCTTTTGCAAGGAGATTACTAATTAAACCCTGCTTTGTTACCTAATGCGAGACCTAAAATAGCTTTGTCTGTAGTAGTTTCCTCAATATTATTGTTCTAGGAGGCGAGGGAGAACTCACTCGAATTCAAAATAGAGGCTGTGGGATATTCTGTCTCCACCTGAGAGAGCAGACTGGACCTAGGTGTACCATCTCATGTGGAAGACGGCACCTCTGACAGCGCAGCACACCCTCAGTGCTGCACCGGAGGTGTTGGCCCAGTTTTTCGGCTCATGTATCTTGAATGGAATCATTTTGTCTTTTTCAGGGAAGCAGTAATTAGCAAGAAGAGGATCGAATGTAACGGGCTGCACAAAACTGATGTGCAGGTGACCAGGATGAGCCATATGGTGGCCCCTTTGCCAAGCGACAAACAAGGTATGTTCAGCCCTTCGTCCAAACCTGTCACCTCCACCTCTCCTATCCCGCCATCGCCCTCCCATCCTTCTCTCACCCCCACCCTATACCCTTCCCCACGCCTTCCTCCCGCCTCCCCATCTCCCTGCCCACCCACTCCCATCTCCCCAACCCCCTACTAATGTCCTTCCTCCTCTCCGCCCCTTACCCAAAGCCTCCTACCATCCTCTCACTGCCTTTCCCTCTCACCACCATCCCACCTTTAACCCATCCTGCCCTCCCCACGCCTCCTCCCTACCTCCTCTAACCCCCCCTCTCCATCCTCAGTCCCATCCCCCCCCCACCCTCTTTGTCCCTTCCTTCCTCTTTTTCTCCCTGCCTCCCTCCATTGTCTGTTTACCCACACTCCTCTGTCTTGCTGCTGACCAGCTGCTGGGTGGATGAACTAAACCCCCTTTTGTTTGTTGGTCTTCTCTCCGACAGTGATAATTATACCGGTGGTGGACGAGGAAGTCGGGAGAGTGATAGCCGTGATTTTGGTAAGGGGATCTTTCTCCCTCTTCCCAGCGTTTCTCCTCCTGTGTGTGTGAACACCGCCGTCTCCCATTCCCTTCCCTCTCCTGAAGACTGAATTCTCAATGGAAACTCTTTGTTGTCTCAGCCCCTCCCAAATACTTCACCCACGCAATCTGGCTCACCCAGTCATCATTAGTGTGGATACTGTGCCGTAACGATAATGGAATCGCGATTTAGTAACCCAGAGGCCCAGGCTAATGTCCTGGGGACATGGGTTCAAACCCCACCACAGCAGCCGGTGGAATTTGAATCCAATTATTTAATTAATTCTGGAATATAAAGGCTAGTCTCAGTATTGGTGATCATGAAACGATCATTGATTGTTGTAAAAACCCATCCGGTTCACTAGTGTCCTTCAGGGAAGGAAATCTGCCGTCCTTACCCGGTCTGGCCTACACGTGACTCCAGACCCACAGCAACGTGGTTGACTCTGAAGTGGTCTAGTAAGCCCCTCAGTTCAGGGGCAATTAGGGATGGGCAGCAATCGCTGGCTTTGTCAGCGGCACCCACATCCCATGAAAGAATAAAGATAAAAGGTGAGTGGCTGGGACGAGGTGAGAAGGTGAGCGGGTGGTATTGAGTTATCACAAACTGGTGGCGCGGTTCTTGGTCACATCCCATGATGCCCACATCCCATGAGAAAAAAACGACCCCTTCAGTGCCACGATGAATGTCCTCAGTGTCACAGTATCTTTACAGTGCAGAAGACCATAAGACCATAAGATGTAGGATCAGAAGTAGGCCTTTCAGCCCATCGAGTCTGCTCTACCATTCAATGAGATCATGGCTGATCTGCTAATCCTCAACTCCACTTTCCTGCCTTTTCCCCATAGCCCTTGATCCCCTTACTGATTAAAAATCTGTCTATCTCAGCCTTGAATATACACAATGACCCAGCCTCTACAGCCCTCTGTGGTAATGAATTCCACAGCTTCACTACCCTCAGGAGAAATTCCTCCTCATCTCAGTTTTAAATGGGTGACCCCTTACTCTGAGATTATGGCCTCTGGTCCTAGACTCTCCCACAAGGGGAAACAACGTCTCAGCATCTACCCTGTCAAGCCCCCTAAGAATCTTAAATGTTTCAATAAATTCACCTCCCATTCTTCTAAACTCCAATGAGTACAGGCCCAAACTACTCAATCTCTCCTCATAAGAAAATCCTCCATACTCAGGACTTGGACTGCCTCCAATGCCAGTATACTTTTCCTTAGATTAGGGGACCAAAGCTGTTCACAGTATCCTGAGTATGGTCTAACTGTTGCCTTGTATTGTTTTAGCAAGACTTACCTATTTTTATATTCCATTCCCTTTGAAATAAAGGCCAACATTCCATTTGCCTTTCCTATTACTAACAGAACTTGTATGCTGGATTTTTGTGATTCATGCACGAGGACCAGTATTTATTGCCCATCCCTAATTGTCCCTTGAGAAGGTGGTGGTGAGCTGCCTCTTTGAACCGCTGCAGTCCACGTGGTGTAGGTACACCCACAGTGCTGTTAGGGAGGGAGTTCCAGGATTTTGACCCAGCGACAGTGAAGGAACAGCGATATATTTCCAAGCCAGGATGGTGAGTGACTTGGAGGGGAACTTCCAGCTGGTGGTTTTCCCATGTGTCAGCTGCCTTTGACTTTCTAGATGGTAGGGGTTGTGGGTTCAGAAGGTGCTATCTAAGGAGCCTTGGTGAATTCCTGCAGTGCATCTTGTAGATGGTGCACACTGCTGCTACTGTGCGTTGATGGCAGAGGGAGTGAATGTTTGTGGGTGTGGTGCCAATCAAGCGGGCTGCTTTGTCCAGGATAGTGTCAAGCTTCTTGAGTGTTGTGGGATCTGCACTCATCCAGGCAAGTGGGGTGTATTCCATCACACTCCTGACTTGTGCCTTGTAGATGGTGGATAGGCTTTGGGGAGTTAGGAGATGAGTTACTCACCTCAAGATTCCTAGCCTCTGACCTGCCCTTGCAGCCACAGTATTTATATGGCTAGTCCAGTTCAGTTTCTGGTCAATGGTAACCCCCAGGGTTTTGATAATGGGGATTCAATGCTGGTAATGCCATTGATGGTAGGATTCTCTCTTGTTGGAGAGGGTCATTGCCTGGCACTTGTGTGGCGTGAATGTTACTTGCCACTTGTCAGCCCAAGTCTGGATATTGTCCAGGTCTTGCTGCATTTGGACATGGACTGCTTCAGTACCTGAGGAGTCGCAAATGGTGATGAACATTGTGCAATCATCAGCGAACATCCCCACTTCTGACCTTATGATGAAAGGAAGGTCATTGATAAAGTAGCTGAAGATGGTTGGGCCAAGAACACTACCCTGAGGAACTCCTGCAGTAATGTCCTGGAGCTGAGATGACTGACCTCCAACAACCACAACCATCTTCCTTTGTGCTGGGTATGACTCCAACCAGCGGAGAGTTTTCCCCCTGATTCTCATTGACTCCAGTTTTGCTAGGGCTCCTTGATGCCACACTCGGTCAAATGCTGCCTTGATGTCAAGGGCAGTCACTCTAACCTCACCTTGGGAGTTCAGCTCTTTTGTCCATGTTTGAACCAAGGCCATAATGAGGTCAGGAGCTGAGTGGCCCTGGCAGAACCCAAACTGGGCATCAGTGAGCAGGTTACTGCAAGGAAGTGCCGTTCGATAGCATTGTTGATGACTCCTTCCATTACTTTACTGATAATCGAGAGTAGACTGATGGGACAGTAATTGGCCGGGTTGGATTTGCCCTGCTTTGTGTACAGGACATACCTGGGCAATTTTCCACATAGCCGGGTAGATGCCAGTGTTGTAGCAGTGCTCGAACAGCTTAGCTAGGGGCACGGCAAGTTCTGGAGCACATGTCTTCAGTACTATGGCCAGAATACTGTTAGGGCCCATAGCCTTTGAGGTATCCAGTGCCTTCAGCCTTTTCTTGATATCACGTGGAGTGAATCGAATTGGGTGAAGACTGGCATCTGTGCTGCTGGGAACTCTGGAGGAGGCCGAGATGGATCACCCAATCGGCACTTCTGGCTGAAGATTATAGCAAATGCTAATATTTGTGGAGCATCCTCCTCTAGTGAATTGTTTAATTGTCCACCACCATTCATGGCTGGATGTGGCAGGACTGCAGAGCTTAGATCTGATACGTTGGTTGTGGGATCGCTTAGCTCTGTCTATCACTTGCTGCTTATGCTGTTTGGCATGCAAGTAGTCCTGTGTTATAGCTTCACCAGGTTGACACCTCATTTTTAGGTATGTCTGGGGCTGCTCCTGACATGCCCTCCTGCACTCTTCATTGAACCAGGGTTGATCCCCTGGCTTGATGGTAATGCTAGAGTGGGAGGACATGCCAGGCCATGAGGTTACAGATTGTGTTCAAGTACAATTCTGCTGCTGCTGATGGCCCCCAGTGCCTCATGGATGCCCAGTCTTGAGTTGCTAGATCGTTTTGAAATCTATCCCATTTAGCACAGTGGTAGTGCCACACAACACGATGGAGGGTATCCTCAATGTGAAGGTGGGACTTTGTCTCCACAATGACTGTGTGGTGGTCACTCCTACTGATACTGTCATGGACAGATGCATCTGTGACAGGCAGGTTGGTGAGGATGAGGTCAAGTGTGTTTTTCCCTCTTGTTGGTTCCCTCATCATCTGTCGCAGACCCAGTCTAGTAGCTATGTCCTTTAGGACTCAGCCATCTTGGTCAGTAGTGTTGCTGCCGAGCTACTCTTGGTGATGGACATTGAAGTCTCCCACCCACAGTACATTCCGTCCCCTTGCCACCCTCAGCTCTTCCTCCAAGTGGTGTTCAACATGGAGGATCACTGATTCATCAGCTGAGGGAGGGCGGTATGTGGTAATCAGCAGGAGATTTCCTTGCCCATTTTTGACCTGATGCCATGAGACTTCATGGGGTCCGGAATCAATGTTGAGGACTCCTCAGGGCAACTCCCTCCTGACTGTATACCACTGTGCCCCCACCTCTGCTGGCTCTGTCCTGTCGGTGGGGCAGGACAAACCCAGGGATGGTGATGGTGGTGTCTGGGACATTATCTGTAAGGTATGATTCTGTGAGGATGACTATGTCAGGCTGTTGTTGACTAGTCTGTGAGACCACTCTCCCAATTTTGGCACAAGCCCCCAGATGTTAGTAAGGAGGACTTTGCAGGGTCAACAGGGCTGAGTTTGCCGGTGTTATTTCCGGTGCCTGGGTCGTTGCCGGGTGATTCGTCCGGTTTCATTCCTTTTTTGAGTCTATGTAGCTGTTTGTTACAACTGAGTGGCTTGCTGGGCCGTTTCAGGGGGGCAGCTAAGAGTCAACCACGTTGCTGTGGGTCTGGAGTCACATGTAGGCCAGACCAGGTAAGGATGGCAGATTTCCTTCCCTAAAGGACATTAGTGACCCAGATGGATTTTTACAAGAATCGACAATGCTTTCATGGTGATCGTTAGATTTTTAGTTCCAGATTTTTATTGAATTCAAATTTCACCATCTACACTTTCGGGATTTGAAATTGGGTCCCCAGAGCATTACTGTCGGCCTCTGGATTTCTATTCCCTCTGTGCTGCAACTTTCTGAAGGCTTTCTCCATTTAAATAATATTCAGCTCCTCTAATCTTCCTGTCAAAGTGCTTAACCTCACACTTTCCCACATTATATTCCATCTGCCAAGTTTTTGCCCACTCACTTAACCTGTCTGTATCCCTCTGTAGACTCTTTGTATCACCCTCACCACTTGTCTTCCCACCTATTTTTGTGTCATCCGCAAACCTGGCCTTTCATTCGGCCCATCGAGTCTCCACTGGCTCTCTGAAAGAGCATTCCACCTAGTCCCACTCCTCTGCCTTATCCCTGTAACCCTGCACATTCTCTCTTTTCGGGTAACAGCCCAATTCCCTTTTCAATACCTCAATAGAACCTGCCTCCACCACCTCTTCAGGAAGTTTGTTCGAGACTCCAGCCACCCTCTGGATGGCTGAGTCACAACCCTCGAATATATTCTTTCTTTGATCTTTGCCTTGACTTCCATCTTTTTTCTAGGTTTATTGTGGCCTCCTGGACAATACTGATGCACCATCCCTTAATCTGCTGGAAAAACATGTGAGTAAGGATTCTTTGATATTCCCGAATCTTGACTTCAGCCACTTGAACACCCAGTCCAATGTCGGCCGATACACCCCAATATTGGCAGCTTGGCTCAGTGAGGATCACTGTCAGAAGGTTGTAGATTCGAGCCTCATTCATGAGCACATAATCCAGGCCCATAAGCCCAGGGCATTATTTTTTAATTCATTTGTGGGATGTGGGCGTCACTGGTTAGGCCAACATTTGTTGCCCTAGTTGCCCTTGAGAAGGTGGTGGTGAGCTGCCTTCTTGAACCGCTGCTGTCCATGTGGTGTAGATACACCCACAGAGCTGTAGGGAGGGAGTTCCAGGATTTTGACCCAGCGACAGTGAAGGAACGGTGATATATTTCCAAGTCAGGATGGTGAGTGACTTGGAGAGGAACTTCCAGGTGTTGGTGTCCCCATGTGTCTGCTGCCCTTGTCCTTCTAGATGGTAGCAGCCAAGGGTTTGGAAGGTGCTGTCGAAGGAGCCTTGGTGAGTTGCTGCAGTGCATCTTGTAGATGGTACACACACTGCTGCTACTGTGCGTCAGTGGTGCAGGGACCACGTGTTTTAGGTGGTGGATGGGGTGGGGAGTATTCCATCTTCCTTTGTGCTAGGATCAAGGATGTGACACTTATAGTAAGGTTCAGACTGCCCTCCCTGGTGGGTGTAAATAATTCAGAGAATTGCAGGGGAGTTCTCAATATTTCTCCCCCAATCAACATCACTAACACAGGTCAAAAACAGAAATACCTAGAAAAACTCAGCAGGTCTGGCAGCAACAGTGGAGAAGAGCAATGATAACCTGCTGGGTTTTTCCAGGTAATTCTGTTTTTGTTTTGGATTTCCAGCATCCGCAGCTTTTTTGTTTTTATCACTAACGCGGGTTTTCTGTTCAGAATGACACTGCTGATTTTTGGTGCTTGCTGTTGGGTCCCGTGCTCCCTACATTCCAACAGCGACTATTCAAAAGTGCTTTGGGGTATCCGAGACGTAATTAGGGATTAATGATAAACCTGTCTTCCACCTGAGACTCCTCCCATCTTTGTTCAGCTAAGTCTAGCATCGTCACTCTCTATTCCCATCTCCCTCAGCTCTTTGTCCAGTTTCCCCCAAAATGCATTGATAATCTTGGTAGAGGAATAGAAATTAGCCCAGGACAGGAGGGAGTACCCACCCTGCTCATCTTGAGAATAGCTTGAGCTCCCTTACTGCTACATGAGAGAGCACACAGGGCCTCAGTTTAATGTCTCAACTGAAAGACAGCGCCTCCAACAGTGCAGCGCTCCATCAGACCTGCACAGCACCTCAGCCTGGATGATGGGTTTGCGTCTCTGGAGTGGGTCTTGAACTCACAACCTCCCAACTCAGAGGCAGAGGAAATGGTGCTGCCCACTGAGGCACGGTGGATTCAGGAGGCCCACCTGCTGGAAAGGCCGGTGTCCCCGGGGTGGTTCAGAGCTGCCGCAGCTTCAGGACAGCCCCGGGATACGTCCCCCCCTCACGTTGCTGCGAGGGTTTGAGGTTCTCAGTCGCTGATGCTCTGTTTCGTTGCCCTCTCTCCTTGGCAGATTTCTGCGACTTGCAAGCGGGTCCAGACTCTCCTTAACCCGTTGAGCTGGAGCCATATCGGGTTACATCATAACTACACAGCGGAGGTGGAGCCTGCCTGGGCCTTCGACGAACTGGACCACAAGATCCTCCAGCTGTGCGGTAGGTGTTGTGTGTGGTTCATCCTGCGGGCAGTTTCCGGTTTATTACCATCCTGGTTCCATGATCACATAGAATGGTTGTTGAGAGAGTTTTACCTTGTATCTAACCCCGTGCTGTACCTGTCCTGGGAGTGTTTGATGAGGACAGTGTAGAGGGAGCTTTAATCTGTATCTAACCCCGTGCCGTACCTGTCCTGGGAATGTTTGATGGGGACAGTGTAGAGGGAGCTTTACTCTGTATCTAACCCTGTGCTGTACCTGTCCTGGGAGTGTTTGATGGGGACAGTGTAGAGGGAGCTTTACTCTGTATCTAACCCCGTGCTGTACCTGTCCTGGGAGTGTTTGATGGGGACAGTGTAGAGGGAGCTTTACTCTGTATCTAACCCCATGCTGTACCTGTCCTGGGGGTGTTTGATGGGGACAGTGTAGAGGGAGCTTTACTCTGTATTTAACCCCGTGCTTTACCTGTCCTGGGAGTGTTTGATGGGGACAGTGTAGAGAGAGCTTTACTCTGTATCTAACCCCGTGCTGTACCTGTCCTGGGAGTGTTTGATGGAGATGGTGTAGAGGGAGCTTTACTCTGTATCTAACCCCGTGCTGTCCCTGTCCTGGGAGTGTTTGATGGGGACAGTGTAGAGGGAGCTTTACTCTGTATCTAACCCCGTGCTGTACCTGTCTTGGGAGTGTTTGATGGGGACAGTGTATACGGAGCTTTACTCTGTATCTAACCTCGTGCTGTACCTGTCCTGGGAGTGTTTGATGGGGACAGTGTAGAGGGAGCTTTACTCTGTATCTAACCATGTGCCGTACCTGTCCTGGGAGTGTTTGATGGAGATGGTGTAGAGGGAGCTTTACTCTGTATCTAACCATGTGCCGTACCTGTCCTGGGAGTGTTTGATGGTGACAGTGTAGAGGGAGCTTTACTCTGTATCTAACCCCGTGCTGTACCTGTCCTGGGAGTGTTTGATGGGGACAGTGTATACGGAGCTTTACTCTGTATCTAACCCTGTGCTGTCCCTGTCCTGGGAGTATTTGATGGGGACAGTGTAGAAGGAGCTTTACTCTGTATCTAACCCCGTGCTGTACCTGTCCTGGGAGTGTTGGATGGGGACAGTGTAGAGGGAGCTTTACTCTGTAACTAACCCTGTGCTGTACCTGTCCTGGGAGTGTTTGATGGGGACAGTGTATACGGAGCTTTACTCTGTATCTAACCCTGTGCTGTACCTGTCCTGGGAGTGTTTGATGGGGACAGTGTAGAGGGAGCTTTACTCTGTATCTAACCCCGTGCTGTACCTGTCCTGGGAGTGTTTGATGGGGACAGTGTAGAGGGAGCTTTACTCTGTATCTAACCCCGTGCTGTACCTGCCCTGGGAGTGTTTGATGGGGACAGTGTAGAGGGAGCTTTACTCTGTATCTAACCCCGTGCTGTACCTGTCCTGGGAGTGTTTGATGGGGACAGTGTAGAGGGAGCTTTACTCTGTATCTAACCCCGTGCTGTACCTGTCCTGGGAGTGTTTGATGGGGACAGTGTAGAGGGAGCTTTACTCTGTATCTAACCCCATGCTGTACCTGTCCTAGGAGTGTTTGATGGGGAGAGTGCAGAGGGAGCTTTACTTTGTATCTAACCCTGTGCTGTACCTGCCCTGGGAGTGTTTGATGGGGACAGTGTAGAGGGAGCTTTACTCTGTATCTAACCCTGTGCTGTACCTGCCCTGGGAGTGTTTGATGGGGACACTGTAGAGGGAGCTTTACTTTGTATCTAACCCTGTGCTGTACCTGTCCTGGGATTGTTTGATGGGGACAGTGTAGAGGGAGCTTTACTCTGTATCTAAGCACTAAAGGAGTGTATGCAGTGAAAACTGTATTGAGTTGTGGATCTTGCCATTTGTGTCTTAATGCTGTGAATAAGAGAGTCAACACAATTGCTGGAGAGTTGCATTGTGGATGTGAGTCGGCTGGATGTGGGTGTTTGTTTTGTGGTGGCTTGTTTGTTACGAGTTGTCCATTAATATTGATGATTACCTTTCATTGCCTTCCAGGTGAACTCTATGATCTTGATGCTGCCTCTCTTCAGCTGAAAGTTATTCAGTATGTAAGTTTTCAAACAGCCAATTTTTGCCAAAGCTCTCATGAGGTTTCCTGTAACCTGTAAACGTTCACTGTTCCTGACCACTAGCTGGAGCAGATTCCTGGGTTCACTGTGATTTCAGACTCCCGGCTCTAGTTCATGATCTCCCCTTTGTCCTGTTCACTCTAGTGTCGGCCCAGAGGATTGGGAAATTTTTATTAACGGGAAAAGAATGATTAAACTAAGAGTAAAAAGGGAGAAATTAGCCTGTGAGAGAAAACTAGCAAGAAAAATACAAACAGGCAGTAAAATCTTCTATAGATATATGAAGAGAGTAGCTGACGTGAGTATTAGTCCCTTAGAGGGTGAGACTGGGGAATTAGTAATGAGAAACAAGGAAATGGCAGAGACTTTGGACAAGTATTTTGTATCTGACTTCACTGTGCAAGAAACAAAAAGCATCTCAAGAATAATTGGAAATAAAGAAGCAAAAGGGAGAGGAATTTGAACCAGTCACGAACAGTAGAGAAACTAGACTGGGGAAACTCAAGCCCCCAGGACCTGATGGTCTGCATATTTCTAAAGGGAAAGGCTGGAAAGATAGTGGACGCATTGGTTGTAATCTTCCAAAATTGCCTAGATTCTGGAATGTTCCCAGTGGATTAGAAAACCACAAATGTAACAGCATTATTCTAGAAAATTGGAAGGGTGTGTGTGGGGGTGTGAGTCGGGTGGGTGTGAGTCGGGTGGGTGTGGGGAGTGTGAGTCGGGTGGGTGTGAGTCGGGTGGGTGTGGGGGGTGTGAGTCGGGTGGGTGTGGGGGTGTGAGTCGGGTGGGTGTGAGTCGGGTGGGTGTGGGGGGTGTGAGTCGGGTGGGTGCGGGGGTGTGAGTCGGGTGGGTGTGGGGGTGTGAGTCGGGTGGGTGTGAGTCGGGTGGGTGCGGGGGTGTGAGTCGGGTGGGTGTGAGTCGGGTGGGAGTGGGGGGAGTGAGTTGGGTGGGTGTGAGTCGGGTGGATCTGGGGGGTGTGAGTCGGGTGGATCTGGGGGGTGTGAGTCGGGTGGGTGTGGGGATGTGAGTTGGGTGGGTGCGGGGATGTGAGTCGGGTGCGTGTGGGGATGTGAGTCGGGTGGGTGTGGGGATGTGAGTCGGGTGGGTGCGGGGGTGTGAGTCGGGCGGGTGTGGGGGGTGTGAGTCGGGTGGGTGTGAGTCGGGTGGGTGTGAGTCGGGTGGGTGTGAGTCGGGTGGGTGTGAGTCGGGTGGGTGCGGGGGTGTGAGTCGCGGGGGTGTGAGTCGGGTGGGTGTGAGTCGGGTGGGTGTGGGGGGTGTGAGTCGGGTGGGTGTGAGTCGGGTGGGTGCGGGGGTGTGAGTCGCGTGGGTGTGAGTCGGGTGGGTGCGGGGGTGTGAGTCGGGTGGGTGCGGGGGTGTGAGTCGGGTGGGTGTGAATCGGGTGGGTGTGGGGGGTGTGAGTCGGGTGGGTGTGAGTCGGGTGGGTGTGAGTCGGGTGGGTGTGGGGGTGTGAGTCGGGTGGGTGTGAGTCGGGTGGGTGTGAGTCGGGTGGGTGTGAGTCGGGTGGGTGCGGGGGTGTGAGTCGGGTGGGTGTGAGTCGGGTGTGTGTGGGGTTGTGAGTCGGGTGGGTGTGGGGGGTGTGAGTCGGGTGGTTGCGGGGGTGTGAGTCGCGTGGGTGTGAGTCGGGTGGGTGTGGGGGTTGTGAGTCGGGTGGGTGTGGGGGGTGTGAGTCGGGTGGTTGCGGGGGTGTGAGTCGGGTGGGTGTGAGTCGGGTGGGTGTGGGGGGAGTGAGTTGGGTGGGTGTGAGTCGGGTGGATCTGGGGGGTGTGAGTCGGGTGGGTGTGCGGGGTGTGGGTCGGGTGGGTGCGGGGGGTGTGAGTCGGGTGGGTGCGGGGGTGTGAGTCGGGTGGGTGCGGGGGTGTGAGTCAGGTGGGTGTGAGTCGGGTGCGTGTGGGGTTGTGAGTCGGGTGGGTGTGGGGGGTGTGAGTCGGGTGGGTGCGGGGGTGTGAGTCAGGTGGGTGTGAGTCGGGTGGGAGTGGGGTTGTGAGTCGGGTGGGTGTGGGGATGTGAGTCGGGTGGGTGTGGGGGGTGTGAGTCGGGTGGGTGTGGGGGTGTGAGTCGCGTGGGTGTGAGTCGGGTGGGTGCGGGGGTGTGAGTCGGGTGGATGCGGGGGTGTGAGTTGGGTGGGTGTGAGTCGGGTGGGTGTGGGGGTGTGAGTCGCATGGGTGTGAGTTGGGTGGGTGTGGGGGTGTGAGTCGGGTGGGTGCGGGGATGTGAGTCGGGTGGGTGCGGGGGGTGTGAGTCGGGTGGGTGTGGGGGTGTGAGTCGGGTGGGTGCGGGGGTGTGAGTCCTGTGGGTGTGAGTCGGGTGGGTGTGAGTCGGGTGGGTGTGGGGGTGTGAGTCGGGTGGGTGCGGGGGTGTGAGTTGTGTGGGTGTGAGTCGGGTGGGTGTGGGGGTGTGAGTCGGGTGGGTGTGAGTCGGGTGGGTGTGGGGGGTGTGAATCGGGTGGGTGTGAGTCGGGTGGGTGCGGGGGTGTGAGTCGGGTGGGTGCGGGGGTGTGAGTCGGGTGGGTGCGGGGGTGTGAGTCGGGTGGGTGTGAGTCGGGTGGGTGTGAGTCGGGTGGGTGTGGGGGGTGTGAGTCGGGTGGGTGTGAGTCGGGTGGGTGTGGGGGTGTGAGTCGGGTGGGTGTGTCGGGTCGGTGTGGGGGATGTGAGTCGGGTGGGTGTGAGTCGGGTGGGTGTGAGTCGGGTGTGTGCGGGGGTGTAAGTTGGGCGGGTGTGGGGGGTGTGAGTCGGGTGGGTGTGGGGGTCTGAGTCGGGTGGGTGTGGGGGTGTGAGTCGGGTGGGTGTGGGGGTGAGAGTCGGGTGCGTGTGAGTCGGGTGTGTGCGGGGGTGTAAGTCGGGTGGGTGTGGGGGGTGTGAGTCGGGTGGGTGTGGGGGTGTCAGTCGGGTGGGTGTGGGGGTGTGAGTCGGGTGGATGTGGGGGTGTGAATTGGGTGGGTGTGGTGGTATGAGTCGGGTGGGTGTGAGTCGGGTGTGTGCGAGGGTGTGAGTCGGGTGGGTGTGAGTCGGGTGGGTGTGGGGGGTGTGAGTCGGGTGGTTGCGGGGGTGTGAGTCGGGTGGGTGTGAGTCGGGTGGGTGTGGGGGGAGTGAGTTGGGTGGGTGTGAGTCGGGTGGATCTGGGGGGTGTGAGTCGGGTGGGTGTGCGGGGTGTGGGTCGGGTGGGTGCGGGGGGTGTGAGTCGGGTGGGTGCGGGGGTGTGAGTCGGGTGGGTGCGGGGGTGTGAGTCAGGTGGGTGTGAGTCGGGTGCGTGTGGGGTTGTGAGTCGGGTGGGTGTGGGGGGTGTGAGTCGGGTGGGTGCGGGGGTGTGAGTCAGGTGGGTGTGAGTCGGGTGGGAGTGGGGTTGTGAGTCGGGTGGGTGTGGGGATGTGAGTCGGGTGGGTGTGGGGGGTGTGAGTCGGGTGGGTGTGGGGGTGTGAGTCGCGTGGGTGTGAGTCGGGTGGGTGCGGGGGTGTGAGTCGGGTGGATGCGGGGGGTGTGAGTTGGGTGGGTGTGAGTCGGGTGGGTGTGGGGGTGTGAGTCGCATGGGTGTGAGTTGGGTGGGTGTGGGGGTGTGAGTCGGGTGGGTGCGGGGATGTGAGTCGGGTGGGTGCGGGGGGTGTGAGTCGGGTGGGTGTGGGGGTGTGAGTCGGGTGGGTGCGGGGGTGTGAGTCCTGTGGGTGTGAGTCGGGTGGGTGTGAGTCGGGTGGGTGTGGGGGTGTGAGTCGGGTGGGTGCGGGGGGTGTGAGTTGTGTGGGTGTGAGTCGGGTGGGTGTGGGGGTGTGAGTCGGGTGGGTGTGAGTCGGGTGGGTGTGGGGGGTGTGAATCGGGTGGGTGTGAGTCGGGTGGGTGCGGGGGTGTGAGTCGGGTGGGTGCGGGGGTGTGAGTCGGGTGGGTGCGGGGGTGTGAGTCGGGTGGGTGTGAGTCGGGTGGGTGTGAGTCGGGTGGGTGTGGGGGGTGTGAGTCGGGTGGGTGTGAGTCGGGTGGGTGTGGGGGTGTGAGTCGGGTGGGTGTGTCGGGTCGGTGTGGGGGATGTGAGTCGGGTGGGGTGTGAGTCGGGTGGGTGTGAGTCGGGTGTGTGCGGGGGTGTAAGTTGGGCGGGTGTGGGGGGTGTGAGTCGGGTGGGTGTGGGGGTCTGAGTCGGGTGGGTGTGGGGGTGTGAGTCGGGTGGGTGTGGGGGTGAGAGTCGGGTGCGTGTGAGTCGGGTGTGTGCGGGGGGTGTAAGTCGGGTGGGTGTGGGGGGTGTGAGTCGGGTGGGTGTGGGGGTGTCAGTCGGGTGGGTGTGGGGGTGTGAGTCGGGTGGATGTGGGGGGTGTGAATTGGGTGGGTGTGGTGGTATGAGTCGGGTGGGTGTGAGTCGGGTGTGTGCGAGGGTGTGAGTCGGGTGGGTGTGAGTCGGGTGGGTGTGGGGGGTGTGAGTCGGGTGGTTGCGGGGGTGTGAGTCGGGTGGGTGTGAGTCGGGTGGGTGTGGGGGGAGTGAGTTGGGTGGGTGTGAGTCGGGTGGATCTGGGGGGTGTGAGTCGGGTGGGTGTGCGGGGTGTGGGTCGGGTGGGTGCGGGGGGTGTGAGTCGGGTGGGTGCGGGGGTGTGAGTCGGGTGGGTGCGGGGGTGTGAGTCAGGTGGGTGTGAGTCGGGTGCGTGTGGGGTTGTGAGTCGGGTGGGTGTGGGGGGTGTGAGTCGGGTGGGTGCGGGGGTGTGAGTCAGGTGGGTGTGAGTCGGGTGGGAGTGGGGTTGTGAGTCGGGTGGGTGTGGGGATGTGAGTCGGGTGGGTGTGGGGGGTGTGAGTCGGGTGGGTGTGGGGGTGTGAGTCGCGTGGGTGTGAGTCGGGTGGGTGCGGGGGTGTGAGTCGGGTGGATGCGGGGGTGTGAGTTGGGTGGGTGTGAGTCGGGGTGGGTGTGGGGGTGTGAGTCGCATGGGTGTGAGTTGGGTGGGTGTGGGGGTGTGAGTCGGGTGGGTGCGGGGATGTGAGTCGGGTGGGTGCGGGGGGTGTGAGTCGGGTGGGTGTGGGGGTGTGAGTCGGGTGGGTGCGGGGGGTGTGAGTCCTGTGGGTGTGAGTCGGGTGGGTGTGAGTCGGGTGGGTGTGGGGGTGTGAGTCGGGTGGGTGCGGGGGGTGTGAGTTGTGTGGGTGTGAGTCGGGTGGGTGTGGGGGTGTGAGTCGGGTGGGTGTGAGTCGGGTGGGTGTGGGGGGTGTGAATCGGGTGGGTGTGAGTCGGGTGGGTGCGGGGGTGTGAGTCGGGTGGGTGCGGGGGTGTGAGTCGGGTGGGTGCGGGGGTGTGAGTCGGGTGGGTGTGAGTCGGGTGGGTGTGAGTCGGGTGGGTGTGGGGGGTGTGAGTCGGGTGGGTGTGAGTCGGGTGGGTGTGGGGGTGTGAGTCGGGTGGGTGTGTCGGGTCGGTGTGGGGGATGTGAGTCGGGTGGGTGTGAGTCGGGTGGGTGTGAGTCGGGTGTGTGCGGGGGTGTAAGTTGGGCGGGTGTGGGGGGTGTGAGTCGGGTGGGTGTGGGGGTCTGAGTCGGGTGGGTGTGGGGGTGTGAGTCGGGTGGGTGTGGGGGTGAGAGTCGGGTGCGTGTGAGTCGGGTGTGTGCGGGGGTGTAAGTCGGGTGGGTGTGTGGGGGTGTGAGTCGGGTGGGTGTGAGTCGGGTGGGTGTGGGGAGTGTGAGTCGGGTGGGTGTGAGTCGGGTGGGTGTGGGGGGTGTGAGTCGGGTGGGTGTGGGGGTGTGAGTCGGGTGGGTGTGAGTCGGGTGGGTGTGGGGGGTGTGAGTCGGGTGGGTGCGGGGGTGTGAGTCGGGTGGGTGTGGGGGTGTGAGTCGGGTGGGTGTGAGTCGGGTGGGTGCGGGGGTGTGAGTCGGGTGGGTGTGAGTCGGGTGGGAGTGGGGGGAGTGAGTTGGGTGGGTGTGAGTCGGGTGGATCTGGGGGGTGTGAGTCGGGTGGATCTGGGGGGTGTGAGTCGGGTGGGTGTGGGGATGTGAGTCGGGTGGGTGCGGGGATGTGAGTCGGGTGCGTGTGGGGATGTGAGTCGGGTGGGTGTGGGGATGTGAGTCGGGTGGGTGCGGGGGTGTGAGTCGGGCGGGTGTGGGGGGTGTGAGTCGGGTGGGTGTGAGTCGGGTGGGTGTGAGTCGGGTGGGTGTGAGTCGGGTGGGTGTGAGTCGGGTGGGTGCGGGGGTGTGAGTCGCGGGGGTGTGAGTCGGGTGGGTGTGAGTCGGGTGGGTGTGGGGGTGTGAGTCGGGTGGGTGTGAGTCGGGTGGGTGCGGGGGTGTGAGTCGCGTGGGTGTGAGTCGGGTGGGTGCGGGGGTGTGAGTCGGGTGGGTGCGGGGGTGTGAGTCGGGTGGGTGTGAATCGGGTGGGTGTGGGGGGTGTGAGTCGGGTGGGTGTGAGTCGGGTGGGTGTGAGTCGGGTGGGTGTGGGGGTGTGAGTCGGGTGGGTGTGAGTCGGGTGGGTGTGAGTCGGGTGGGTGTGAGTCGGGTGGGTGCGGGGGTGTGAGTCGGGTGGGTGTGAGTCGGGTGTGTGTGGGGTTGTGAGTCGGGTGGGTGTGGGGGGTGTGAGTCGGGTGGTTGCGGGGGTGTGAGTCGCGTGGGTGTGAGTCGGGTGGGTGTGGGGGTTGTGAGTCGGGGTGGGTGTGGGGGGTGTGAGTCGGGTGGTTGCGGGGGTGTGAGTCGGGTGGGTGTGAGTCGGGTGGGTGTGGGGGGAGTGAGTTGGGTGGGTGTGAGTCGGGTGGATCTGGGGGGTGTGAGTCGGGTGGGTGTGCGGGGTGTGGGTCGGGTGGGTGCGGGGGGTGTGAGTCGGGTGGGTGCGGGGGTGTGAGTCGGGTGGGTGCGGGGGTGTGAGTCAGGTGGGTGTGAGTCGGGTGCGTGTGGGGTTGTGAGTCGGGTGGGTGTGGGGGGTGTGAGTCGGGTGGGTGCGGGGGTGTGAGTCAGGTGGGTGTGAGTCGGGTGGGAGTGGGGTTGTGAGTCGGGTGGGTGTGGGGATGTGAGTCGGGTGGGTGTGGGGGGTGTGAGTCGGGTGGGTGTGGGGGTGTGAGTCGCGTGGGTGTGAGTCGGGTGGGTGCGGGGGTGTGAGTCGGGTGGATGCGGGGGTGTGAGTTGGGTGGGTGTGAGTCGGGTGGGTGTGGGGGTGTGAGTCGCATGGGTGTGAGTTGGGTGGGTGTGGGGGTGTGAGTCGGGTGGGTGCGGGGATGTGAGTCGGGTGGGTGCGGGGGGTGTGAGTCGGGTGGGTGTGGGGGTGTGAGTCGGGTGGGTGCGGGGGTGTGAGTCCTGTGGGTGTGAGTCGGGTGGGTGTGAGTCGGGTGGGTGTGGGGGTGTGAGTCGGGTGGGTGCGGGGGTGTGAGTTGTGTGGGTGTGAGTCGGGTGGGTGTGGGGGTGTGAGTCGGGTGGGTGTGAGTCGGGTGGGTGTGGGGGGTGTGAATCGGGTGGGTGTGAGTCGGGTGGGTGCGGGGGTGTGAGTCGGGTGGGTGCGGGGGTGTGAGTCGGGTGGGTGCGGGGGTGTGAGTCGGGTGGGTGTGAGTCGGGTGGGTGTGAGTCGGGTGGGTGTGGGGGGTGTGAGTCGGGTGGGTGTGAGTCGGGTGGGTGTGGGGGTGTGAGTCGGGTGGGTGTGTCGGGTCGGTGTGGGGGATGTGAGTCGGGTGGGTGTGAGTCGGGTGGGTGTGAGTCGGGTGTGTGCGGGGGTGTAAGTTGGGCGGGTGTGGGGGGTGTGAGTCGGGTGGGTGTGGGGGTCTGAGTCGGGTGGGTGTGGGGGTGTGAGTCGGGTGGGTGTGGGGGTGAGAGTCGGGTGCGTGTGAGTCGGGTGTGTGCGGGGGTGTAAGTCGGGTGGGTGTGGGGGGTGTGAGTCGGGTGGGTGTGG